>QEPC01014420.1:6556064-6626198 GCA_003113815.1 Sphenodon punctatus | reverse complement strand
GCCTGGCAGAAAAGCCAGGTCTTATGTCGGTGGAAAGTAAGGAGATCTGGGCTGAGACAAGGAGTGCATTCCACAATGACAGGGCAGCCGCTGAGAACACCTTCCTGTCAGTCTGAATCTGTGAAAAATTCAGGACCTCTAGGAGGGCACACCGGGGACCAGGGTGTGAGACAGTCCCTCAAGTAAATGGGACCCAGGTCATGTAGGGCTTTATAGGTCAAAACCAGCACCTTGAATCGGGCCTGGAAGACAATTGGCAGCCAGTGCAATGCCTGGAACACCGGTCTAATATGCTCCCTGCGACCTGTCCCACTAAGTAGATGGGCTGCCGTATCTTGCATCAGGTGCAGCTTCCGGACTGTCACCATGGGCAGCCCCACATAAAGTGCATTACAGTAGTCCATCCTCAAGGTGACAAATGCATGGACGACAGTGGCAAGATCTGAATCCAAAACATACGGGCACAGTCTCTTCACTAGATGCAATTGGCGAAAGGCACCCCTGGCCACAGTCAACACCTGCTGGTCCAGGCGCCGCTGCGAATCCAGGAGCACCCCCAGACTCCGCACACAGGAGACTAACAAAGGGCGGATCTTCCCCCCCGCCCCCCAATAATGGGGCCTTCCCCCGCCCTATAGCATCACCTCTGTCAGGATTGAGTTTCAATTGGCTCAACCTCATCCAATTCCCCACAGAAGCCAAACACCGGGACAGCAATGATACCGCAGGGCCTGGGTCATTTGAAAAAGAAAGATGCAGCTGGGTGTCATCGGCATATTGATGACAATGAACCCCCCAGCTGTGAACAACCTCCCCAAGCAGCTGCATATACACATTGAATAAGAGCGGGGACAAAATAGAAACCTGTGGGACCCGAACCTCACACGGGAGACCCGCTGAGTCCCACTCCTGGTCCTGGATCAAAGGTGCAGTCCTAACCCTATTGGGAGTTGAACTAACTGAGCGTGCAAGGTGCTGGAGCATGGAGAGTTAGTGCAGGATCAGTGCGGTGGTCCAGGATCTTGATGCTGGTGAGTCAGTGCAGGATCGAGTCCAGAGGGTCAGAAGTTGGGATCAGCACACAGACCACGGGGTAGGACGGACAGGCAGATGAACAGGCATGGCAGGCAGGCAGGCAGACAAAGTAGACAGAAGAACTGGACACAGGTCAGGATAAGCAGACTGGATGCAGGTCAGGTCAGGTCAAGTCAGGACAGATGGACTGGTTGCAGATCAGGACAGGTAGACTGGACACAGGTCAGGATGAACAAGACAGGCAACAGACTGGCACAGTACTAGCACCAGGCAGGATGGGCTCCCCAGGGTGTCACTAGAAGGCTCCCAGACTGTTGCTAAAGGACTTCCCTGGGCGTTGCTGGTGGGGGCATCAATCAGATGCTGGACGCCCCCATCTTGGTAGATGCCAAGTCCCAGTATCCAGGCTCACCAGTAAGGGACAGAAGGACTGGGTTTCAGAAAGGGGTTCAGAAGGACCAACCTCCTGCTGGCCAGAGTGCAGAGCCGGTCCAGACTTCATGGAGACATCAGGAACAGACATAAGGACACAGAAACAGAAAATAACTTCTGATCCACCCAGCTTCCTGTGGCTCCTGACTGGCCTTATATATAGGCCAGCAGCCAACCAAGAAGCTGCGGACATAGAGCAGAGCTGAGGGGAGTGGCTTGACTGATGCCAGGAAAGGTTTTCTAGTCAATACTAGATGCTGGCCATGCAGAGCAAGCCGCCATTGCCCAGGGCCTCAAGAGTGCTGGTTCTAGCCCAGGTCCTTACACAGTGGCTCAACCAGTAAGTCAGGACCCACTACTGCTTCCTGGGAGGGTCTTACATACGTCTTGGGTAAGGCCCCAGGTGGCATGAGGGGCCCATGAGTCTTAGTGCAGCTGCATTGCATCCCCTTCTGCCACTTGTTCTGAAACTGGCTACCTATACCTCCAAGGGCTTTCTACGTCTGACTCCCACTTGAAGCTGCCTCATGCCAGTTCACTGTTGCTGCTGCCAGGACCAGCTGCCCCCTGCTGCCACTGCCCAGACACTCATGGTTCTGGATTTTAAGGTGGGTCCCAGATTTTAAAAAAAATGTTTGGTGGGTCTCATCCACAAAAAGGTTGAGAGACTGGACTAGGTACCTTCCATTCCTACATTTCTCTATTAAGACAATGTGACTATCTCCATTGACGTTACAGGGTTAGGACTGCATACCATGAGATTTAACAGTTATTGTTTATCTTCTTGAGGCAATAAAGATATCTTCAATACCCTGGTTTTAAAGAAGAGTAGGTACATAGATAGCCTGGGGAGGATGAGGGGTCAGGCAGTAAAGTGTCCCTTAGTATAGGGTTCCTATATCCATTAATCCCACTCAGTCTGAACGTTCTTTCTTCCTCATTCTGGAGAAGTTTCCATAAGTTTTTCAGTTAAAATCAAATGTGTTCAGGCTGGACTGGCCACATCTGAATAAGAAGGTTTTTACACAGAGAATGTCAATACCAGTCTGTTTTGGTTGACTATTGATCTTATGTGTGGAGAGTCTAGATCAAAAGCTTAGTTGAGATCTCAACTGGGGATCTGCACATGGGGTCATGATCCTAATTGATATTTGAGGGTATTTTCAGATGTTACAAGATCACGCTCAACCACAGTGAACCACGGTGAATCCCGCAGCGGGGCCAAAGTGCCCTGAACGTCTGTTTCATGGGCGCCAGATGTTCACCACGGTCAATACCCACATGGGGTCAAAATCAACCATGCTTCCGGAACTCCCCCACCCCCCGGACCATCTCTGAAAGCGTGGTCAAAGAGATTCCCGATGGGAACCAACAAAAAGTAACATCTGGCCGGCAACTACCAGCCGGAATCAAAGGAAATGATTCCCAGCCGGGGACAAAGAATCGTCAAGACATCAGGATGGAAACATTCTTGTCAAGGCTGGTGAAAGGCAGTGGAGGGAGTTTGCTTCCTTAACAGAGTTATCAACTTGTCAGTAGACCTCTCCGCAGCAATCCATTGGCAGCATCTGGAATCTTCCAGAGTTCGTGACATCTGTCAATCTGTTTTTAGACCAGGTGCTGAGTGCTCCCAGTTTTCACTGAATTCAGTGGGTGTTCAGAGCATTCACACCATGCTGGAAGTTTAATGTTGACAAAAGCAAAATGATGCACATTAGAAAAAATAATCCTACTTATACATACATCATTCTGGGTTCAAAATTAGGTGTTACCATTCAGGAAAAGGACCTTGGAGTCCTTGTGGACAGTTCACTAAAAATATCAGCTCTATGTACAGCAGCAGTCAAACGCAGAATGTTGGAAATTACAAGGAAAGGAATAGGGAACAAAACAGAAAATATCACATTGCCATTATATACTGCCACACCTGGAATATTATGTACAGTTCTGGTTCTCCTATCTCAAAGTTATAGTAACAGTAGAGCTGGAAAAGGTGCAAATAGGGACAACAAAAAGGGTCAAAGATCTGGAATTGTTTCCATACAAGGAGAGAATCAATAGGTTACAGCTCTTCAGATTGAAGAAAAGTCAAGAGACTCTTCTCCAATCTGAAGTTTATAAAATCATGAGTAGAGTAGAAAAAGTAAACCGGCAACTGTTATTTACTCTTTCTAATGATATTCAAACTAGGAGACAGTCTATGAAACTAACTGGCAGCAGATTTTTTTACAAAAAGTTAAAAGTACTTTTTCACTCAATGCACAATTAACGTGTGGAATTTGTCACCAGAGAATGTTTTGAAGGTTAATAGTGCAGGTAGATTTTTTAAAAGGATTGGGTAAGTTCTCAGCGGACAGGCCCATTAATGGATATTAGTCAAGTTGGTTGACTGTTGGGAACTGGGACTAAATAGCAGGGAATGGATCACTCCATTATGGCCTATTGTGTACTTCTCTGAAGTGGCCAATGGTGGTTGCTGCCAGAGACAAGATGCTGGGTTGGATGGACAATGAGTCTGACCCAGTGCGGCACTTGGTAAGTTCTTATCAACACCAGCCAATTATCTGGCCTTCTGTTTTTATTAATGTAGCTGCACCTTCAGACTTCCACAATCAGCTCCCATTTATGAAAACACATAAAGGACTGAATAAAAGTCCAAGGAGGAGATTAATAATGAGAATAAAATGAAAAGGGATCCTCAAGATAGCTCTTGTCTCACCCCTTCTCCATTGCCGACTGTTTGTGTTGCCACACGCAGTGAATTCATTTCAGTGCCTAAAGTGCATGAAGTGAACTTGGTGTTTAAAGAACTCAAAATTTGAGCTCCTGCTAAAATAAGGAAACAGAGGCTGCTTTCACTTGCATTCCGATACTGTTTTCTCAAATGATTTTGCTAAAATGCTGAACGCGCTACTTTGTTTTTTCCCTGAATTTACGAGTTGCCAGTGCTGGAGACATTACTGTTGGCTGTTCATTTTCCTCCCTTATCATCTGCCTTCAAGCTTTTTAAAAAAAATAAAAAACTTTACTCTCACCAGCACTTGTTCAGATCCTAACTGGTAGTAATGGAAATCTGTGCAGCTGTGCCATCGGAGCCTCCTCCCTTCCCTCCCCGGACGGATGATACTGCTGACCACAGATCCAGCAGCTTCTGCCAGTTCAGCAAATTTTGATAACTCATAGCCCTTACCATAGGTTTTTATAGTTTGCCTGGTCTATTGTAAATCACTTACTCACTGTCATCGGCACAGCTCAAGTCCTGATTCATAGCACCAGGAATTAAGCTACTGTCACACTGTGTGAAAATACCATTTATGGCCTGGTATTATAAAAACAAAAATAGATCCTCTTGGAAAGAATGAATTATAGAGCAGCATCAAAGGTCAAATTATTATCGTGAATTGCTTTTATTTAAGCAACATGAACAAATCCTCCCCAGTCACCAAATATGTCATTTAGAAAAGACTGGCCAGTTGTATGGTTTTTCCTTTTACTACAGCTGTTATTTTGGAGAATCCAATCTTGTAAGAGAAGAGTTTATGTGGTTTTGGTCCTATGAGATCTCAATTATTTATGGACTCTCTGCTATTAATGTATATACATTCTTTATGTAACTAATCATCAATTGAGGTTCATGTGAGATATTCACTGACTGGCACGTACTGAGCCCAGAATCATCCTCCTGAAGAAAAGAGGAAAACTTACAAGCAAATCAAAAATTGGTAGATTCAGGCACAGCTTATGGGCAGAACTTTTTTTAAAAGACCAAACAAACCAGATACTCCTTTTTAAGTTGTCCAGAATGATTATGTCTTAGGCCTTTTCACACAGACACTCTAACACCGACAAAATGGGTATTACAATTTGTTATACATGTTGCAGGGCACCCATAGAGCACACCTGCAACGTGTATAACAAAATGAAACACCCATTTTATCAGTGTTAGAGTGTCTGTGTGAAAAGGGCCAAAGGTCATTTTTAAATGGACCATGGTGGGTGGGTGGGTGGCCGCAGCGGGCAGAGGTGGCCGCACGCTCCTTACCACGGGCACACACCCACCTCCACCCACGGAGCATCAAGCATCGGAGCCCATTGCTGCATGGGTGGGTGATGGGTGGAGGTGGGTGTAGCACGGGAGCGCGTACGCACCCCCACCTGCCCCCCATGGCTTTCACACGGGTGCCTCCACCCATCTCCATGAAGCAAAACTGTGTGGAGATGGGTGGAGGCGTCTCATATGAAAAGGGCCTTAACCTAAAGGCTGAGTGCCCATGTGGAATTGCACCATCCCTAAATAGGGTTGTGTTCCTGGCTGATATTTGATATATTGTTTTTCGTTGCTGTCTGGGATCACAGGATTCTGTTTAAGTCTCAAAATGGGGTTTCACAGACAAAATGTTTTGCATCTACTATCTTAGACCATAAGAATCTCCATCATCAATGATCATCCCCAGATGGCCAATTAAAGGCAGTGCAGCTTAATACTGCTAGATACCCAGGGCCCTGTGGATTCTGCATTTTTCCTATTGGCAGCAATGGTGGAAATGCAGAATCTACGGAGCCCTGCTTACACCCTAGACAAGCCTTTTCACTTCTCTGTCTTTGCTTCCTTCCACCAGCCTTTGCCATCATAAGGGCATAGCTAGGGTGGAACCAGGGGTAGCAAGAATCGCAAGAATCTATGCGACAATGGTATTCATGGGCTTGTGGGCCCAGGTACGGCTGCATCTGCACATAGAACAGCTATGTCCCTGTCTTGTCACATCTAATTAGACTGTAAGCACGGCCCCGTGTATTCTGCATTTTCCCCGTTGGCAGCAATGGTGGAAACGCAAAATCCACAGTGCCCTGACTGTAAGTTACTTAGTGCAGGGGCCGTCTCGGACTCTGTTTATGCACAGCATCAGCCCAGATAAGGGCCCAGTCTCAGATGGGGCCAGTGGAGTCACAACAATCTACAGTGTGGGGAGGTGGCCATACTTTTTTGTCCCCTGGCCTATCAAGTAAAAATGGGGGAGGGAAAACTGGAATGGGGATGAGTGAAAGACTGAGGGAACACATTATTCTCCCCTCAAGTTTGGGATGCAAGAAACTCCTCCTAATTTTGCCCCCATTCCCTTGCTGAGGGTCATGGGGTGGTGGTAAAATTAAATGCCCTCTGTGCCCCAAAATCAGCAATTGCCGTGTTCTTTCTGTCACCCTACCCCCACCAGCCATTATGCCCTTGGTTGGGGTCTTGAATTGCTCCTGCACAGCTAATAAGAATAAAAACACTGGATTTTCTGTGTTTTCTTTTGTGACCTTTATAGGGTAGACCTTTATAGGGTAGCATTTTGGGGCATCATTCTGTATATCAAAAATTGTAAGCTCATTTTCAGTCCCACCTTTCCAGCTTAAAAGGAAACATTTTGAGGAAGTTACAGGACATTAAAACTAGTGGATTTTGGTGGGAATCTCAATGTATTTTTAATTACGTCATTTACAGTTAGAGAAACTCTTTTTGATAATCCTCCCTAGCCCTCATTGTATTACCAATTCCTTTCCTTCCTCATATACCCTACCTTTTACCTTCTCTCTTTCCCTGCCCCTTGTACATTATCTCCCCCCTGTAATAATTTGATTTGCTCTTTAACAGTAGCCACATACTCCCAATGCAGAAGCATAATCCAAATACAGATCTTCAGGTTAACAGGGAATGCACTGAACAGGTGAGGTATTTCTTCTATCTCATTTTCATAATCGAAGGTGAAAATATACACACTACTGCTCAGATATTAGAGGTGAAAAGAGTATCCCCACAAAGTCAGGTAAACCTATCAAATATGCCCCATCGGAACCAAAAACAGCAGTTCAGATAACCAATATTTGTTTATGCTTTACCATATATTGGTTTCAGTTATTTCGGGTTGGTTATTTCAGTCATTTTGGCATTTCAGTAACATGATTTTAGCAAGATTAGTGTAACAGAGTGGGGCTTGCTGAGCGTAAGTCTCTCTGGATTCAGCCCCCACTAACTCAGTCTCCTCAGGGATTAGCTCTCAAGTGTCACTTTATTTGCATATGTCTCCACCATTTAGTCCCCCAATACACTTCTCACAATAGTAACTAACCACAATGTCTCTCCAGGTTCCCTAGGTCCAACAACCTAGGGACCCCAGCAGAACCCTTCAACAGTCTTCCAGCCCTGGATAAAGCCCCCCTGGACTTACCCTTCTCTTTAGCTGCCCTGCAGTCCTCACGGTCTCTGGACCAGGCTTCCTGAGCTTTGACCCTCGCCAAGTCCTTGTATTCAGTTCCCCTCTGACTTTAGCCCACTTAGCAGGAGAGTTCTCTCAGAGGTCCTGCTCAGTTTGTCTCCCAAGCACGGAGCTAGCCTCAGGCTTTGATCTTCTTCTGGGCTGGCTAGTGCCATGTCCTAACACAACTACTACCCAATTAGGCATGGTCCTCCTACTAGTCCAGTGCCTGCAGCTCTGCTCACACTGCCCCCTGTGCTGGTGCTAGCTGCCTTTAAAGGACCAGCATCTCTCAAGGACTCTGCCCTGTCACAATTAGCACTATTTCACATGTGCAATTGGCAAAAATGTAACTGAAATACGCAAACTAATACCCCAAATCCCAGATATGTTAGTACCCATTTTGGTTGCAGAGATATTGTTCAGGTACTTGAGGTGCCACCCAAAATGTGGACAATACCCACTTCCTATCTCAGCTATAGCAGCTATGTAATCTGGACAGTCCTGCATGAATACCCAAGTGTTTGAATTATTCCAGTAAAGTTTATAATTTCCCTAGTGCAGCCATCTGAACTATCAAAGATTCCCAAATAGGAAATCCCTGATAGTACATCTAATGAAGAAACTATTCTTAGTGCAGGCTTCCACCATTAAAGTCAATGGGAATTTTGCTATTAACTATAGTAACTGCAGAATTTGCAGCTGCTATTTAGTAAGGTGAAAGCCCAGAGAACTCATTGGTAGCACATGAGGAAAGGCCCTCCTATTTGTTAATTTTATTGTGATGATGGGAAGGCCAAGATCATAGCTGGATTTTAAAAGATAGTTACATTCATAGAGAATAGGTCCATTAATAGCTTAGGTGGTCAAGGGATGAGACCTCTGGTTGCCAGAAGTTGCGCATGAACAACAGAAAATGGGTCACTCTATCATGACCTACTGTGCATATTTCTAAAGAAAGCAAAGCTTAGAGACAGGATGCTGGGCTAGAATAAGCATTGGTCTGACTCAGTAGGGATGGGCGAATGCAGTTCAGATGTTTGGAGTTCGGACTGAACTCGGCCTGTTCAGACATCTGAACCGAACGTCCGAATCAAACTCGAACACGGCCGAACAGTTCGGTCATGTTCAGGTGAGTTTGAGGGCGGGAAAAACGTGACTTCAGGTGGGAAAAACATGACTGGAAGGGGGAGGCAGCTGAGGACCAGACTTCCTGGCACCAAGGGTGGAGACCAGGGGTCGTTTCAGGGTCAAATTATACCAATACCGGGGGGAAAAAATCAAATTTGATATCAGTATCGGTATCAATAGCGCTATTTTGAAATGTTCGGCCAAGTTCAGCCGAACCGAAATCTGCCGAACTGAACAACTGAACCCGAATTCGGGTTTTGAACCAAACGACCGAATGTCCAAACATCCGAACCTCATTCTGTTCGCCCATCCCTATGATCCAGTATGGTACTTCATATGTTCTTAATTTGGAGAAGAGGAGCAAATGCCCAACCTCTAGAATCTTCAAACTTCAGCTCTCAACAGGAAAAAGTCAAAAGTAACTGTGAGCTGAACTTCATGGACTGTTCAGTCCCCCCCAGCCCCCATGACCATGACCCTCCTTCACTATATGGACAACATATTCAGGGCAGAATGAAAAGGGTAGATAGAATTTAAAGCACCTAACATCAGTCTCGTAGTCCAAAAAATGTTTAGTTCATTGTTGCATCCACTTACATTAGTGGGTATCGTACACTATCAGAGGAAAGGGATACAAATATTTGATTAACCTAATCCCTGTTGTCGTGTGACCAGCTCCAAGAAATAAGCATTGGTATCTTAGCATCAGTATCACACTTTTATTTATACGAAGAGTTTTCCTAAATTGCTTTATGTAGGTTAAACCAGGTAATTTTCAGACCATGTTCCATATTGTAACAGAGAAACTATCTGATCCTAATAATTTCAAAAGTCCAGCATGCTCTTCCATGCTTCCTGATCCGATGTTTTGGGGCACTGTCACTTGAAATTAATTGCAGCTAATTAAAAATGATCCAGTTAGAAGGACAATTGGACAATAGTGCTCTGGAGATTGCTTCATTCCCAGAGGTTTTAGTGGCTGCCTGCTGCACCGGTTCAAGTTTTCAGGAAGGTGCTATACATCATAATGTCATTTTACATTGTTATTTCTCTGAAAGCAGCAATTTAAAAGAGTCTCCAGTGAACCTTGAGCAACTTCACACTAAAAAGAAAAATGTTACTGTTCAAGATCTGTAAAATATAAAATATAGATTCAAAGCAATTGCTTGACGTGAATGGTTAGCATTAAATTTGTGCCATTATTTGCATGTAATATATAATGTTGTAGTAAAAGGCTAACAAAGCATTTAGGCTGCTCTGGGGCTCATTGATTTTTTTTTTTTCCTGCACCTTTGTTCAAATTAGGTCAGAAACAATGTTGGTCTTATTTTACCACCCATGTTTTTTCTCCTCTTGCAGTCTTAAGTTTTAAAGGGACATTAACATACTCTGAATCCAACACATAGAATGGCCTCCGTCACCTACTTAGAGAGAAGCAATGGCCTCCTCTTCGGCCCTTTTTACGCAGGCCGTGACGTGGAGGGTCAGTGTGCTCCACGTTCCGTGTGTGGTGAGTGGGGGGGAGGGTATAGATGGACACACACCCATCTCCACCCATCAACGCGCACGGAGCAACCGCCGTTTTTGCTGGTTGCGGTATGCGTGGTGGATGGGTGGAGGTGGGTGTGCATGCATGGGCACGGGAGCACACACACACACACACACACACCAGGATTTACACGGGCGGCACCCACACATGAACACCCTGGGTGTTCATGCGTGCGTGCCACCCGTGTAAAAAGGGCCTTAGTTGTCATTTTCTTGGCCATTCAGTTAACTAATATGAATCCAAGTTCAAAAAGAGAGAGAAGGGCAGTTTTTGAATAGCCTGAATATAGTTAGGAGAATGCTGACAGAAGTAGTCTAGCATTTCAGGTTGAGACGGAGACCAGCCATTTAAAGAACTATGAAAATGAACTTTGTAAACCACATAAATATGTGGCTGGGGTACTGCTAAACAGCTCCGTTGATATTGTGCCTCCCTGCTATGAGGAGAAGCATAAAGCCAACTAAAATTAGCTTCTATCCCAAGTCCCGGAGCAACAAATCTGTGTGGCAATTCAATCCATACGTTATAAACTTTATCCTATGAGGCCCTAGAAATGCAAGTTTCCAGACCAACCCTGCATGGAAGCACAGTCTAAAAATGCAAAATACAGGTTATTTTTTAGAATGGTGAGGATTTTTTTTTTAAATGAAACCCCTGCATGTGGATTGTCTCTCAACTGTGAAACGTGTTTTTTCATGGAAAATGATTTGTTTGTTATATTGTGTGATCCTCCTATTGGTGCACAGCTGGAACATCACTTCCTGTTATTACGGGTTGCCTTTCTTAATTCCACTAACTTCTGAGCTATATGAACTGTCATTGCGTAGATCCGGCTCCCCGCTGTGTTCCTACAGCTCTGTACCAACCTTGCTGCATAAGAATCAGTGGAGTTAATGCTGACAGCAACAAAAATGGAGTAACATGGAAGTGAATAAGGCTTTTTGAGTCCATTTTGCTGAAAGAGTAATTCAAGAAAACAATTGTAGGTAACTGTGCCATCTGTTTTCACACATCTAATCCATTTGTCATCCTAATGCTCACTCTAGTGATAATGGAGAATGTCAACAGAATCTTGACTTTCCTGTCCTGCAGTATCAAAATAAAATATTTGGGTGGAAGTTAAATTTCAAAAATCAAGGTACGGAGACACCAAGACACATAAATATGCAGATGTAATGACTAGACTATATAGCGCTCTCCCCCCCCCAAAAAAAGGCAGACCTGATGAGAAATGGAAATGGGTACAGTTTTACAGGGGGCCCCAACCTCAACCCCCCCTACCAAAAAAAAAACAAGAATTTTCTTTCTTAGTTGTATTCATTGAAATTACAGTGAGTAACATAGTCATTGCCAAGTAACGTGTGCAAATAAAATACTAATATGGTTTCTAAATATTTATTTCAAAACTTATGATGTGGAGATGGGAAGTAGGGGGGACTCCAGCTATCAGGATATACCAGGATCCGAAATTTCTCTCAGTGGCCCTGCTCCCAGGACCCAACTTCTCTTCTTTTTTTTATCCCTAGCTAGTGACACTAAGGTACTAACACATCAGACATGCCTAATGTTAAGCCATTGTAAGGCCCCAGCCTGGCCTTGAATCCCTAGCCCTCATGTTTCTGAAGCAGTGACTGGCCCCTCGGCACCACCACCTTAACCCGTTTCTGACCTAGCTACTTTCCCGCCATCCTCTCCAGTCCTTGTCCTGACAATACCCATCTCTGGTCTCTCTGATCTTTACCCCACCTCTTCTCCTGTCCATCTCTTCTGTAGCCCTGCCTCTCACCTGCCTGGCTGGCTGCCAGCAGTATAAAGGCATGCTGGTAGCAACGGGAAGCGGGGCGGAACAACTACTCTGGTGTTCTCTCATTTGCTTTGGGACTTTTAGACATGAACAGCGCATATGTGGTGTGAAATCACATCACATGTAAAATTCCCACAGGCAGGGTTTAGACGTGACATCTCGTACATTATAGTCGGTTGCTCATTCTGAATTCCTGCACTACACCCTTGGCCCATTCACCCTCTCCAGCACATGGTCTGTCACCAGCCCTGGTGTTCTTAGCCACTCCCTCAGACTGCCTCCTGGCATTCGACCCAGACCCACCATTAACTTAGACTTCCCTTCCTGCCTCGGGCCGCTTTACACACGACAAAAAAAATAGGTTCTTATAAGTTTTGTAATGTGTGAACACACTATTCTCCTTTTATGCTGCAAGATATGGCAGTTTTATAAGAACCACATCTGGTGGGTCTTACAAGGCTGCGAGATCTTGCTGCATAAAAGAGGAATAGTGCATTCACACATTACAAAACTCCAGCATTTATAACACCCAGTGTTATCTCAAGTACTTATAAGAACCTATAACCTAGTGATAGACCAAGGGCTGGAGAGGGTGAATGGGCCAGGTATGTAGTGCAGGAATCCAGGAGCTGGGGCAGACATGGTGCAGAGTCTGAAACAGGAACTCAGGAGCTGGATCGTGGTGCAGGTGCTAAGGTGGTGGCAGAAGCTGAAGCAAGGTGGAATAACAGGGGTGGAGGCAGGAACAGAGTCAGAGTCACAAGGCTGGAAGGTACTTCAGAGGTCATGTAGTCTAGCCCCCTGTACCACTGCAGAACCTGCCACACCCCAACCATCCGCACAGAGAAATCTCACCAATAGCTACAAGGAGAGACTGGGACCAATTGGAGCAGACTGCCAAAATAACAGGAAATAATTTTAGAAAAATAGGATCCAGATGTCCCAAACAGATGAGCCACACCCATGCTACAGGAGAAGGTGAAAAAACCTCAGAGTTAACTGCCAATCTGCCCAGAGGGAAAATTCCTTCCCAACCCCAGAACACAGAAGCCGAGGACAGGAGCAGAGGCTGGAAGCAGAAATGATAGTGAACCACGACAGGAGATCTGCACAGGTGGCAAGCAGAGGGTGGAATGGCTTCCTGTCCTTAATTTGGTAAGGGGAAGTCCTATGAGCTTCCTGCACCTTCCCCTTTAGTCCCAGTGTGGTTTCTTGTAGATTGAGGTCAGAGCTCACGGTGTGGTGACAGCGCTACCTATGGGCTAGCACCCTCCTGGCTGGTGGATCATGTCCATGCATCTGGCGCTAACTGAGAACCAGCAGCATCCTGACTGGAGGATGGTGTCCCCGTATCCAGCGTTAACTGGAAACCGGCATCATCCTGACTGATGGATGGCACAACAGCTTGTGCACAACAGGCCACCTGTGGCAGAGGACACTGCAAGAGACAACCAGGGGTACTTGCACTACCTCAGCGGTGGGAGCAGTTGTCTGCATTTCACTGTGTTTATGAACAAGGTCAACAAGCCATTCCACAAATTGACAGAACAGACATCAAGGTTAGTGGGTAAATTCCCTAGAGAGTACTGGAATCCTATCAGATCCATTAGTCTCCACAGGTGGACCAACCTAACTAGCCCCCCACCCCAACAGGGACATAAGAGAGTAGATATCTGTGCCTTGAGAAGGTAATGTCGTTACAACATGCTCTATAATCAGAAACCCTGCTTCCAGGCCAGTGTAAAACATTAAGTCCAACATGAGCAAACGGAAGTGTTAAAATTGGCATGGGTAGATCCTAGTAGTACTTTTATCTCCATCACTGGTTTATATCTGGCTCAGGGTCATCACAAGTAGCATTGGTACCATCATAACTTGTTTGCTGTTGTGCCTTGACAGTTTTTTTAAAAAAAGTTTTGAGTCCAATTCTAGGTGCCAGGTCATTTTCCTAATTGCATCTCCAACACTGCAAGTATACTGTAGTTGCACAGAAGGTATACCGGTGCAGGACAAAGGGTGGTTTTACATGGACAACAGCCCCAGCTCTGCTCTGCCGCATCCACGAGTGGCCCATCCATCTAAAGGT
The DNA here is from genome assembly GCA_003113815.1 of Sphenodon punctatus. NCBI lineage: Eukaryota > Metazoa > Chordata > Lepidosauria > Sphenodontia > Sphenodontidae > Sphenodon > Sphenodon punctatus. The sequence goes on along the minus strand of QEPC01014420.1, from coordinate 6,611,925 downwards.
GGGCTGCCAGATGTGCAGGTTGAGCCGAAGTGGAGCTGGCTGTCCCTGCTCTGCTCCAGCCCCACTTGTGGTGCTCCGGAACATCCAGGGAACCAGCCCGAGGCAGAGCTGCTGTCTGTCTGCTCAGCAGAAAGCCACTGTATCTCCACTCTTCGCTGGGGGTTGCCCCGGGTAACACCATAGAGTTGAGGGCAGCAACTCTATGGCAAGGGGGTGGGGTGCCACACAGGTGGACTATGGGCCACAGCAGTCGCTGGGTCTGTTTAAACCAGACCCAGGTGGGGCTGCAAGCAGGCAGATGCAGGGGTGCACCACCAGAGCAGGGTTGGGGGTGGCCAGCCCCACATCCATCTGAAAACACCCATTGTGGGACCTTAGTCTCATTTATTAAAGGTTTGTTGTCGTGAGCAAGGGTAGTTAGTTACTCCAGAGGTGCTAGTACCTCCTTCCACTTCTAGTTCCACAAACAGGGGAACCAGTGGTTAAATAGCTGTTCCATCCTCCCTGATTAGGAACTTGCAGGGAACTGCCAGCAGAAGAATCTGGACTAACAAGCAGTCAGTGAGAGAGAGGGGCTGTAAGTTGTACAGGTTCATAAAAAACTAACCACTCCTGGGAAAGTGAATTGATGTAATTTCCTGTACAGAAGATCACCATCCCTGGAGCCAGTACCTTTTTCCCCACATTAACTCTGCTTCTTTGCAAAGGTAAATACAAAGGTAAGTACCTCCCCTCTGACCTCCAGTTTGCAGGAACAAAGGGGAGGTTAAAATTAGGCAGGACGTACTTACGTCCAGCAGATGTGGTTAAGTGAACAAGCCCCTACATTCAAGACAAACTCCAAATGACTTGAACCAGTTGAAGTACTGCCTGAACCAGCACCACAAAATCCAGTCTGCAATTACATAATTAAACAACCATTATTATTGACACTGCATTTAGGTATGATGCAGCTGTACTACATCATTCAGCTACAGCGAATACTAAGTCACCACTACCTCTTAAGTTGCAACATCTCTGATGTTCTCTATAACTAAATTTTAAGCAAAAAAAAACACAATAGCTCTCCTGTGTCATTCTTTTCTTTGTATTCACTGATGGAAAGCTGCTGGCTTAGTTTTTTGGCTGACCACAGCCTTGGGTTTCTCAAAACACTTCTCAGGCTCTATCCCATGGTTTCTCACACCTGGTGTATCTCAGTTCTTGGTGTAATTTAAACAAGCAGGGCATGTAACACATCTCTCTCTCTCAGCCAAATAAAGGAGAGCTGGAGCTCTGCCAATTCTGCTCATTTATTTGCTAACCCTAAGTTCTATTTATCCCCCATATCAAACACATTGCAAAGAGAATGACAGAAGCACACAATATTACATCTAATAGTCCTATCATAACGTAAATAAAATATGCTAAGTCTTGAGGTACTGTACTTGTCCATTTAAACAGCACCACTTCATTTTATGTACATGAACTAAATGTACAGTAAATGAAAAAGCTTTTTATGCCATGCAGGGTAAGAAAGAAAACTCATTGGGTAGCAAAGCCTGATCATTTACATTAAGTGAAAAATACCTTTTACATTAAAAAAATACAGACGCAGGCTCTTTTACAAAGTACTATGTAAAAAAAGCCACAATCAAGTGTGACAAGACTATGAGGTAGAAAAGATATAATGTACAGGAGCAGATGGAAAGAGGAGTTGAAGGGGAAAGTTGTACCTTCCAATCTGATTGAAAACTGATGTTAGAAAATACAGGAAGAATTGGAGAGAAGGCCCTCCCACCTAAAGAGAGGACTGAGAAGCAACTGGAGACTGTAAGAGCAAGCCTGAGGAACAGCAGCTGACAGTAGGGATTGTGCCAGGGAATTGCATGATAACAGCACTGCTAAGGGGAGTGCATCATCAACAGCTGTCCGGAACAGCAGAGGGTGCTGGCTAATGATGTCACCAGTGCAGATGAAGGGTACCAGCTGGGGCTATAGAAGGGCTTCAGCTTAAAGCAGCAGGGTGTCTGAGGAGAGAGTAGGAGACTGCAAACTAGGGGTGGGAATTCTGGTTCTCCTGAGAACCGATATTGCCGGTATTTGGGTGTACTGGCTTAACCTGATAAAACCAATATTTACCTGTATCGGCATACCGGATTTTTAACATTGGCTGCTTTACCAGATTTTTTACATTGTGGCCATTGAAGTCAATAGTCACAATAATAGCCGCAATGTAAAAAATCCGGTAACATGGCCAATGTTAAAATCCGGTATGCCGATACCGGTAAATCCGGTAAATTCTCCCCAGTGTCCCACCCCTACTGAAAACTGGTCCAAACCCAAAGGAATTTGCAACACGTCACACAGTCTCCACAACCACCGGCCTTATTAGAAAAGGGAGCCCAAAAGAACTCAGACCCCCTCCAGCTGAACTCAGACCCCTCTTCCAGGGAAGAGGAAGCAGAGACTCCACTATAAAGGTAAACTGCGGGAGCATTTAAGTACTCTTGGGCAGGTTTGGGGCAAGGAAAAGATTTTAGGGCCCCCTTTCAGGAAGAGTTACCCCTGAAGACTGCATGGACAGGACAGAGAGCTCCTCCCTGTTACTTCATAGAGTAAACAGGCTCCAACTGGAACATCTCACAGAAACAAGGGAGTTAAGTTTGAATTTTGTCACAGAGACAGAGAATCAGAGGGAGAGCCCTGGAGTTAAAGGAGACAATGGAAATACTAGTTTCATTGAAATATCATACCTTATTGTTGTTTATTATTGTTGTTTATTTGTTTGTCAGCTAACAGCCTGTCTCTAACCTCCCCTTTCTAGGGAAGGTTATTGAATGGGCGGTGGATAATCAGCTCTAGGCATATCTGGATGTTATAGGATTCCTGGACTATGCGCAGTCTGTTTTTTGTCCTGGGCAAGGCATAGTCACTGCGCTTCTGGCCTTGGTTGATGACCTTCGCCTGGAGTTAGACCGGGAGAATTCTACCCTGTTGATTTTATTAGATCTTTCAGCAACTTTTGATACCGTTTATTATTATTATTATTATTATTAAACATTTATAAAGCGCCAGTAACAACCTGGCGCTGTACAGAACATACAATCAGCTGCGGTCCCTACCTGTGGCTTACAATCTAAAAGACAAGGAGGGGGAGACAAGGAGAGGGGACAGCGGGAGAGACATGGGAGAAGACAAACAAACATTCAGGCGGATGCGAAGTCTCAGGTGCGTGTACTTGGCTTGGTTACAAGGTTGATCATGCGGTATTGTTGACTCGCCTGCAGGACCTCAGAAATACACTATGAGGGTACAGGAAAACTATAAAGGGAACTATGGAGAAACTGTAAAGCTATGGAGGAAAACAAGGGGAGGCAGCAAGGAGCTATGACTAGAAGGAACCCAAGCTCAAAGTTATAGGGAAACAGGTGCGTTAGCAGGGAGGGCAGTAACACACACACACACACACTAAAAACTCCAAACTAAAGGGAAACAAGGGCTATAGGAACTAAAGGGAGACAGCAAGGGATGCAAAAAAGTGGAATGGGGAAAACCATGAGAAAGGGGGAATGCATTTAGGCACAGAAAGGGGAAGGAAGGATAAGCTAGACAGGGAAGAGCAAACACAAGAAACACAAATTACAAATAAGAAAAGATACAACCTGAGGGACAAACACAGCAGAATCACCAGGCACAGGCTAGAGCACAAACAGTGAGGAGTTAACAACAGATGCTCCGCCAACGTCCTATGGCTTCAGCAAGCAGGAAGTCAGCAAACGTGGCCCCAAACTGTGTCCAAGGGAGAACGAACACAAAACACAGGGAAATTTCCACACCTGGACAGGCCAAGTGGTGGTACAGGGGAAAGCAGCCACCACCCAGTACCAAGGGCTGAGGGCCAAGCCCATAAACCATCTGGGGATTGCTCTGTGGGTGCCGTGCACCCACATGGTTGGCATGGATTTAGGCATTTCCTTATCTTGTGTATGTTACAGCTTTTCTCTTGTTTGAAAGTGGCCTGTGCTGCTCCAGGCCCCCATTCTGTCATCCCAGGCTCTTTCTATGTACTTCTTGTGCCTAGAGTGACCTACTGTGACAGGTGTTCCAGCCTGATCCTCTTGCCACTGCCTGACATTAGTACAGAGAGGTAGGGGGTGTCCAACACATTGGCCCTGGCTGAAGTGTGGCTGAGAGGCTACTGGAGGGGCATGTATTAATGGGGGTTGTATAAGGAGGAGCAGGGTTTCCCAGCCCCCAGCTGTCAGGACTCGGTTGAAACTTTGCATTATCCAGGGCCTGTGGTGTGACTAGTAGTGGCTGGAAGGGACTGGACTGGCAACATACCAGGGGGACTGGGTGTTTGACCTGTGTGAAGCTGTTCTCATTTCTCCCTTCTGCTTTCCCCTTTTATTCCTCTGCTTGCCCTTGGTTCCCTACAGCCGGCTTTCTGTGGGTGGTGACTGGTTCCTCCTGTGGCTGGCTGGCACCGCCGTGCACCGGCAGGGATACCAGGGTTGAGAGGCTACTTCCACAGCCTCTGCCTCCATCCTCCTGGAGGACTGTGCAGGGCGGGTGGCTGCAGCTGCTGTTGTTTATTTTGCCCGCGGTTTGCCATGACTATACGTCCTGGCAGGGGCAGGGGACTGGAAGTGGGGCAGGGCTGGATGTCCACCTCTGTGTTTGGTTCCTCTGCCCTCCCCATTGGATGGGGATGATGGGCCAGCTCTCCCCCCTCCTGGGTTCACCTGCACATTTGTTCTGTGCTGCATGCTGAGCAGAGGAGTGGTGGCTGACATGGCCCAGGGAGCTGCACCCTATCTCATTTGTTTTCACTCCAAGGCTGTCATGGCATCCACTGTGGGTCTGGCCATCAGTGGACTGTGAACTTCTTTCTAGTAGACAGTGGAGACTGCCCTCTTGGAGATCACCTCCAGGTAGGAGAGCAGGACAGGCTCCATGGGGGTGTCTCCAGTGGGGAGAGGGGCTAAGAGAACACTTCTAGTGTGGCAGAAAAGGCTGCCTCTGATGGGAGTCCCACTAGGAATCATGAGGTGAGTTGGGAGGCACTGAGCGGAGTCCCAGCCTGGAACAGGAAGCCAGTGAAAGGGGTCCTGCCCAGGGGCCCAGCAGACAGCCTTAGATTGGCACCAGGAAAAGGCAGGTCGAATGCACTGCCCACCCATTCACCCTGAACAAACACACCCATTAAAGCTACATGTACACTTCTGTTCCTAAATGTTCTATTCATTTTTCACACCTGACTAAGTACCTGATTGGCAAAAAGTGCATTGCTTTACTGGTTAATCTTCCTTTCTGGCCAACATATCCCTCTTCTGGCTTTGCATCATACCAGTGTAGCAAACAACAGACAGTCTATCTTGCTTTCATCAGTCTAGTAGATTCTGGGTGCTCTCCAGAATTAATTATCCAAATCCAGCATCTAGACTCCCAATTTCTTCACCCCTGTACCTTTTACATTGACCTTTAAAGGCATCTCAAGGCTGTGGGTAAGACCTTACAGCCAGACTGAGGTTATCGAACTCCTTCATGCAGATTACTAGATAAGAGTATAACACTTCGTGTTTGTCCTTAGTTTTTACCAACCTGGAATGTATTAAAATGTACAAGGGAGTACCAGATTCTCCACTGTCTTGCATCAGATGTAGTCATTTACACCTGTGCAAAGTACTTATAAAATACTAACCTTTCAGCCAGGTAGAACATGGTAAGGGGATAAAAGGGGCACTCAGGGTCCTCCCTTATTATTTGCACTTGCTTACCCCTGATAAGGACATTGCAGAGAAGCCAAATGAATTCCTTGCTTCGGTCTTCACCACTGAGGATGTTTAGGAGATACCCATGCTGGACCAAGTCTTTGTAGATGAAAAATCAGAAGCACTGTCACAAATAAGTGTGACTCTGGAGGAGATTCTAGAGCAAATTGACAAACTAAATAGTAACAAATCACCAGGCCCAGATGGTATTCCTCCCAGAGTTCTGGAGGAACTCAAATATGAAGTTGCAGACCAGCTACTGGTAATTTTTAACCTATCAATAAAATCTGCCACTGTACCGGAGGATTGGAGGGTAGCAAATGTAATGCCAATATTTAAAAAGGGCTCCAGAGGTGATTCTGGAAACTAAACTACAGACCAGTGAGCCCAACCTAAGTACTGGGCAAACTGGTGAAAATGGTCATTAAGAACAGAATTACTGAGCAGATCGATAAAAATAGCTTAACGGGGAAGAGTCAACAGGGATTTAGGAAAAGAAAGTCGTGCCTCACTAATCTATTGGAATTTTTGAGGGTGTAAATAAACATGTGGTTAAGGGTGAGCTGGTCGATATAGTGTATCTGGACTTTCAGAAGGTATTTGATAAGGTCCCTCATGAGAGACTTTTGAGGAAATTAAACTGTCATGAGATAAGAGGCAGTGTCCTATCATGGATCGGCAACTGGTTAAAAGATAGGAAGCAAAGAGTAGGACTAAATGGTCAGTTTTCACAGTGAAGAGAAGTAACTAGTGGGGTGCCCCAAGAATCTGTACTGGGACCAGTGGTGTTTAATATATTAATTAATGATCTGGAGAAGGGAGTAAAGAGTGAGGTGATCAAATTTGCAGAAGACACAAAGTTATTCAAGGTAATTAAAACACAAGTGAACTGTGAAGAATTGCAGGAGGATCTTGAGAGACTGGGTGACTGGGCATCTTAATACAGAGAAGTGCAAAGCAATGCACATAGGGAAAAATAACCCAATCTATATGTATACAATTAGGACTGCCCCAAATATTGAAAAAAAATTATTCATGTGTATTTCTGAGGGTCCAAGGACTGGTCCCAAGTGTTCGGGCTGATCCAAGAACCCTCAGGGAATACACACAAATTCTGAAGGCAAGAATTGAGGAGCGAAGAGGGGGCCAGAGGCCAAAGGGAGCCTAGAGGAGAAGGAATGGGCCAGGGAAGAGGAGGAAGGTCCTAGTGGGGTCTCAGGAGTAGAGTTCTCACCCTCTGGAGGGGGTCCAGTAACACGTGGTTTCCTCCGGGGCCAGGTAAGTTTAAGAAAAAAAGCTGGGCATGCTCAGAGGGGCTGAAGGCATGCAAAGGCCTTTCCAAGATGGTGCCCGCAGCATGCTAACACTGCCAGTGCTATCTTGGAAAGGTCTGAGTATGCTCAGAAGAGGCTACTCGGCCTTTCTGAGCATGCCCAGTTTCTCTTTCTTTTTTTAAATTTATCCGGCCCTGGAGGAAGCCATGCACCACCAGACCTCCTCCGGAGGGTGAGTACTCTAACCCTGAACCCCTGCTAGGCTCCCACCCCCTTAAGCACCCCACCCCTGAGACCTAACTAGGTCCCTACTCTCGCTTCCCTGACCCCCGCCGGCCTATTCTCTCCTTGACCAGCAGGAGCCAGGAAAGGGGGATCAGGGGCCTAGCACTGGCCTCCAGCCCCCTTCCCTACACTCTGTCGAAGATTTTACAAGTTCCAAAATTTCAGGGGCCCTTCCTCAAAACTTTGGAACTTGGAAAATCAAGTAAAATGCCCCGGTCCTTGGTGTTTTCCAAGGAAAACTAAGGACAAAGTTTCATCACTATATACAATGCTGGGTTCTAAACTGGGAGTTATCACTCAGGAAAAGGATCTTGGAGTCATTGTGGAAAGTATATAACTAAAAATATTGTAATGCCTGTATATAAGTCTATGGTACAACCACACCTGGAGTATTGTGTGCCATTCTGGTTCTCCCATCTCAAGAAAGACATAGTAGAACTAGAAAGGGTACAGAGAAGGGCACCAAAAATGATCACGGGTATGGAATGGCTCCCATATGAAGAGAGGCTTGATAGGTTGGGGCTCTTCAGCTTGGAGAAGAGATGACTGAGAGGGAATATAATAGAAGTTTATAAAATCATGAGTGGTTTAGAACACATAAAAAGGGAATGTTTATTTACCCTCTGTAACAGTACTAGAACAAGGGGACACTCCGTGAAATTAACTTGAAGCAGATTTAAAACAAATGAGAGTGTTCTTTCACTAACTGCACAATTAACTTGTGGAATTTAGTGCCAAAGAAAGTGGTCAAGGCCAGTAGTGTAGCTAGTTCTTGGAGGATAGGTCCATTAATGGCTATTAGCAAAGTAGAGCCGTTTTTACACGGACAGCCCCACCCACCACTGGGTGTTCCGATGTGTGCGCAGTGGAGGGACCGTCTGTGGAAAAGGGCTGGCGGTAGGTGGGGGGGTGTAGGCTGGGTGTTCATCTGTGTGAACACCACGGGCGGTGGGTGTTTGTGCGTGCACGCTCCAAGCGCACACCCACCTCCATCCAGAAAATTGGAGGATGCCTCGTGGGTGGAGATGGGTGGAGGTGGGTGTGCGTCTGTGTAAAGGGACACACACACACCTCCACCCACTGTGGCAGAACACCTATCCCACCCACCCACCCCCATCCGTGTAAAAACGGCCTAGGTCTTGGGGACATAACCCCAATTATATGGCGATATGGTGGCAAATGCGGTGTTCCGCCAGCTGTATCTGGTGCAGAGGCTGTGCCCATACATCTCCAGACCCAACCTGGCCACTTTGATCCATGCCTTCATCACCTTGAGGCTGGACTACTGTAACGCGCTCTATGTGGGGCTTCCCCTGATGCTGGCCCGGAGGTTGCAGCTAGTGCAGAATGTGGCGGCCCGTCTCTTAACAGGTACGGGCGAACAAGAGCACATAATACTGGTGCTCCGTGCACTGCACTGGCTGCCTGTAACGTGCCAAGCCAGATTCAAGGTTTTGACTTTGATCTATACGGCCCTACACAGTCTTGGACCTGGATACCTCAGGGACCGCCTCACCCTCTGTGACTCAGGACAGACCTTCCGGTCCACCAGGGGCGCCCTCCTGGAGGTCCCCCACGTAAAATGGGGGGCTACAATGGAGAGGGTGTTCTCGGTGGCTGGGCCCTCACTATGGAACTCCCTCCCAGAGGAAGCACAGATGGCCCTGAGTCTGTTGGCCTTCCATCGGGCCTGTAAGACATGGCTGTTCTCCCAGGCCCTCGGAGGCGGGGAGGAGAGGGTGGGCTAAATTTGTGTGAGGGTGTTTTAAATGGGTTTTAATGATGATATTGTAGATTTTAATATTTTAATGTATTGATTTATATTGTGTTGGAAGCCGCCCCAAGATGCCGTAGGCATGGGGGAGCGGCATATAAATACAATAAAATAAATAAATTAATTAAATTACTGTTGGGGGCTAGAACAACAGGGGAATGGATTGCCCATTGTGACTTGTGACTTGTTAAGTACTTCTCCCAAAAGACAGAGATTGGCCACTGTCGGAAACAGGATGCTGGACTTGATTGGCCATTGGTCTGACCCGGTACGGCACTATAGTACTTACGTTCTAATGTTCTTAAAACGTAAGTAATGCCTATGTAGTGTGTAAGGCAGGAGAATAATCAAGCCCTCTACAGCTTCTTGCTACTGCACTATATTATCCATCCTCTCACGGCCATCAAAAAATTTTGTGGTGTCTTTTCACAATACTCAGTTGGGTGTGTCCTTCTGTGGATGCTACTAACACATACAAACTCTTTGTTTTGTAGGCATGTGCCCACTGAACTGGTTTATTTTAATGCAGTACAACTATCACCAGTATGTATGTATAAAACATTTAAAAACTTTAGATATTAAACCTTTTGTTTTTTGTAAACTTATCCAAAAAGAGGTTGTTTTTGACTTGTCTCCCTACCCAAATATCTCCTAAATAATAGTTTATTTGGGATGATTGATTATAGGGATCTTGCTCGTACTACCAAACACTGACATTTTAAATAAGTCCTTTTCACTTTTAAGGAATGAAATTATCCCTGTATCTTGACATGTTTGATCAGTTTGTGGTTGAGCTAGTTATCTGTTAGGTTCACTCTAAAGCTCCATGAACTGATAGACTATTATCATGACTTATTAAAATGGCTTCCTATTACTGCCGTCTCTCTGAAGGAAAACAAACAGAGCAACTAGGCCTCCTTAGAATGTTATCCCTAAATTATAGATAGGTTTAATAATGCTCCTACTCACAAGGTTACGGTTCAGTTGATAGTTTATGACTATTAGATCAAAAACCCTTTAGTTTAAGAAAGGAGTTAAGGCTCTTACAAATTTAGCCATACTCCAAAAAGCATAAACATTTAAGTTAAGGCTCCTACTTTAACTTGCACACCATGTAAGCAGTAAAGGCATTGTACAGTCTCACATATTGTGCTCACTTACAACTTAGGCTCCAAACACTCACACTTTGCCTTGATCTTTCAGCTCCAATCCTCTTCCTCTGCAGGCTGGGGGCAACACTGTGGGAATTGCACACATTACCTGGGAGGGGGAAACATCTGTGAGGGCAATCACAATTCTATTCTTACAGGAATTAGGACAATTAGGAATGCACTGTTCCGCATTTCTCCCACAAAAACACTTGCTCATGACCAGGTATCCCTGGTTTGCAGAACCCAGATTCTTAAGATGGGGTGAAAAAAGGGTTGGTCTAAAATTGCCCCGATACTCTTAAACATGTTAATATCAGTTCTATCAACACATCTTTATTGAAATGTACTGCTCAAATATTACTCAACCACAGCACAGCCTCAAACTACAGACTAGGGACATCACCAAGGCAGGAAACAGCAAGGTTAGCCCTGCCTCCCTAATGTTTCTAATCCCAGTATTTAACAGAGTCTGACCCTGATCATTGTAATCTGGATGCAAACTACCAGTAGCCTCTGCTGTTCAAATTCTTCCCATTCTTTTCAACCCAAGTGAAAGCACAGAGAGAAAGCAAGAGGATAGGGGCAGCAAGGTGCCTCTGTCCTCCTGCTCTTCCCAGCTTCAGTGTTGCCCCTAGCCTGCAGAGGAAGAGGATTGGGTCTGAAAGACCAAGGCAAAGTGTGGGTGTGTAGACCCTAAGTTGTAAGCGACCACAATATGTGCAACTACAATGTACTGCTTACATGGCATGCAAGTTAAGGCAGGAGTCTTAACTTACAATTTCCATGCTTTGGGGGAATGGATGAATTTGTAAGAGCCTTAACACCACTCTTAAACCAAAGGTTTTTGATCTAAGAATCTCCCTGTTTTTTGAAAGGGGAATGCACTAAATTCCCTCTGCTGCCACAGTGCCAACCTGAGTTTGATTGGAAGCCAAGCTGCCAGCCAGAAACATTGCTCCCTTTCAGCCCGAACATTGCTCCCAAGTGTAAAAACAAAAATCCTGCTGGTGAAATGGACAATCTCATCAATTTTACCAGAAGGGAGAGGAACGGCTGACAGGGAATATTGCTTTGCAGACCCCTACTCACCAGTCACCAGAGTGTTTCCCTTGCAGCTCTGAGCTTTCTCAATTACATGCCTGAAGGAATTCTATGCAACTCATGTACAGTTCCTCAATGCACATAACCACACACCGTCTCTCTGTCCCGATTCCATTCCTTCTCAGCGAGTTTCCCTTTCAGACCCAGCTTTGACATTTTCACTAGGGGGAGCAGGGAAGGGGAGAGTGGTGAAGAGGGAGATTGCTTCAAAGACGCGTCCTTTTGGAAAGTTTCAGCCCCAACCTTTTTCACTTTTACCAGAGGGTTTGGTCCAAAACTGGGAGCAGTAGCCTTGTCAACTGACTTGGCAACCAGAGTTTACTTGTCAACTGGAGCAGCCAGCCAGTGAGTTTCCCTTTCAGCTCCAGCTGTGTCACTTTTACCAGCAGAGATTTTTTCCTCCACCTGGGAGCAGCCTCCTCAATTTTATAGGAAGGTGGGGGAAGGAGGGAAGATTGCTTTGCAGACCCCTCCTCATTGGAGCATTTCACTTGCAGCCCAGATCCTTGTTTGTTACATGCCTAAAGGAATTCTGTCAACTCATATAAAATTCCTCAATGCACCAACTACATACAGTCTCTCTCTTGACTCTATTCCTTTGCCAAGAGGGGAGGAAAAGTGAGGAAGTCACGGAGAGGAAATAGAAAGACAGTAAAGAGGGCTGGGTCCTCACGCCAATCATTCCACCTAGCCCCCATCATTCCAGACACTCCCAGAGGCTTCATATCTGTTATTCTACCCAAATTGCCATAATTCCAACCTCTCCTGGTTGCCTCTTATGAGTGATTCCAGCTCCCCATCATTTCAGATACTCCTAGTGTCCTTGTATTGTCATTCCACCCAGCCTCCCATCTTTTCAGCTGCTCCTGGTATCCTTGTACCCATCCCTCCACCCAACTTGCCATCATTTCAGCCACTCCTGAAGACCTCCTACTCATCATTCTACCCTGCCCACCCAATTCCAGTAACTCGTGGTGTCCTGCTACTTATTATTCCTTCCAGGCCCTCATCACTCCATCTGCTCCCGGTGTCCTCCTACCCATAATTCCACCCAGCCCTGCATCATTCTAGTTGTTCTTGGTGTCCTTGTATTTGTAATTCAACCAGTCCTGGTTATTCCAGACACTCCTGGAGACCTCCTACCCATCATTCCACTCAGCCTCCCATCATTCCAACCATTCCCAGTGTCCTTGTACCCAGCTTCCTGTCATTTCAGACACTACTGGAGACCTCCTACCCATCATTCCATGCAGTCCTGTATCATTCCATCCCCTCACCGTGGTCTCTTAACCATCATTCATCCCCCCCACTTCCCATAATTCTAGATGCTCTGAATGGCCTCCTACCTGTTCCATCCAGCTCCCATCCCCAACTTTCCATTACCTCTACATGGCTTCCTCACTTTTTCTCCTACCTGGTTTTTTAGACCCTCCCTCCACACACCCCCTTCCTTGGCATTTCAGATCCTCCTCCATTCCCTTTGTTTCCGTTAAGCATCTGCCACTGTATTGGTTTACTACCCATTAGGGGTTACTGATATTCCCAAGGCTCCATTACTTCCAATCAGCATTCCTTGTGCCTTGCCAGTACACCTGCTGGGGAGTTTGCTTGGTGTCCATACAAGAATAGGGTGCAATAAACTCCTCTGGTGTCCATACAATAGGGTGCAGTAAATGCCTGCAATAAAATGCTGTACAATTGCCTGCAATAAATGCCACTCAGGTCTGTACAACCATAGCATTCACAAAAGTCTCTCTCCTCACGTTCAATAGAATGTTAGTGAAACAGACAGAAAAGCCTCTTTTCTAACTCTCCCCTTTTGTCAAAATGGACATGTGGCAGATCTGAGCCACAGTAAGGCTGTGAGCCCTTTAAGAGTCCAAGTGTGCAGCTAATGAGAGCACACCTTTGGGTGGCTGTAGGGAGGGAGCCCTAGGAAACAAACTGAGAGCAGCTCAGTTGGACAGAGGCTGCTCTGGAGTGAGGGGCTCTGCTCAGAGGCTGTTCTGGGCTGAAGAGTCAGAGAGAAAGAGAGATCTGCCCTAAGCCAAGGAAGCCTGACTAATCTTGAGAGACTGCTGGGAGAGAGAAGGTAAAGCCAAGAGTAGTTGTGTGGACTTTGGGATAGCCAGAGCTGGGAAGTCTAGACCTAGAGACAGACACTGGGAGCTGCTGGGAATGCTACTAGAAAGACCTTATGCTTGGGTACTGAGACCAAGTTGGAGATCTATGAAATAGAGACTTTCTTGAGCTAATTGCCCAAAGTAGAGACCTATTGGGTCCTGATTCTGACAAGACTTACTGAGGACAAGGCACAACCCTGCTACAGAGCACTTCAAAACATCAGACCTTCAAAGCTATATAACAGATTTTCCAAAACTAAAAACATGAAATCCATTCAGGTCACACATGAATTTTCAACTACCACTGATTTTCTTAATACTGCTCCCAGTCTCCATCAGCAAAAAGAGCTGCATAGGAGAGAAAATGTTATTCTGCCTCCAAAATTCAAACGTCTGTAACTTTCTTGTTTTTCAAGAGCTTTTCCTGAAATTTGGATAGTCTTCTACCCTTTATCAAAGTGATCCTGCCTGCCAAGTTTCACTGTGATAGGAAAAATCATCCTAATTTTAAAATGAATAGAATGTTTGCAATTCTAACACAGTGATGCAGCCACCTTAACTATAGAGCCATTCTCATGGCTTTATAATTACAGGTAAGCAGGGACTCTTGTGTGATGCACCATCAAATCTTCTTGTACAGAATTCCAAAGAAGAACTTATCGAGCATTGGTAACAAATCTTTTCCTTTACAAAGGCCAAAATGAATAGGCTATTTTATTCCTAGGTATCCATATGCCTCACTGGATTGTGTCTCCTTATCGTTGAATAGTCCCCCTTGTGCTAATCTATGCCCCCTAAAGGCATGAGAGTTAAAATGAGTGATTAGAGATATTCCTGCTGCCCTTGATTCATTTTATGAAATCTAATCTGCTGCAGTTGAGATTTTCATTCGTTTCAAGCTTCCCACTTCTATAATTTCCCTTTCAAATGTACACCCAGGAGACAGCACTTTTAATTCCACTCACTTTTACATTAGATACTGGGCAGAGTAGAGTAGGGGAAAGACCATTTGTAAGCAGATCCACTGCTAGTGCTAGTAGCACTAGCTAGTGCTCCAGGGTGAGTCTGAGCAGCCAAGAAGCTGCTCTAAGTCCAGCTGATTACGGTCATTATTGCAACAAACACTAGCTGAGAACCAGTGTAGGGAATGTGTGTTCCCTCTCAAGCATTTCAGCTGGGCGTGGTGTGGTGCAAAGGGTTTTATACCTGTCATTTATACCTGTCAAAATTCACGACTTACATAAGAATGTCCCTAGGCAATTAACTTCACTGCTCCCTGTGCTGTACTGAAAGCATAATGCCAGGTTTTGGATTGGATCCTTAGACAATGCACAATTTGGAACAAGGAGCCAGATCATTGTCACATAATGCTGCATTGAACTAAAGCTTTTGGAACCAATCTGTGGCAGGGTCCCAGCAATCCTCTAGAGAATTGTTCACTCAGTTCTGAGGAAGTATCTATGGGGACCTGCCACAGTGCACTCTTCCCTGTATTCCAGTTATTGTAGGTCAAGATTGGGGCCCAATAGTCCCCACTAGCAATTTCCCTCCAGCTTCCTTGGATCTATAAACAAAAGGGGGGTTGGGGTTCTGACCTCCTTTTCCCCTATAGCCAGCCCAGTCCACACGAGAGGGGTTTCTCCCACTAAGTCCCCAAATCATCAAATAAACAAAAGCCCCTCCTGAGTGCAAACAAACAAGGACAGATCCCACCTGAATCACTGTAGGATCTTTAGCAGGTAGGGCACCCCACTAGGTCTTTGTAGCCCCTCAGCTTCCGGTCCTGGTTCCTGCTCCAGATAGAGCAAGGGCTCACCATTTGTCTGGGCTAGCAGCCTTTCTCTCTTAGGCTTTTCTGCCAGTCACCTCCTGCAGAGGCACTTCTCCATCTAGTCTCTCCAAGTTTTAGCCTAATGCGCTTCCTCCTTTCCTCCTCTCAGGTGTCTCTAGAGCAGTGCTGTCCTCTCCTGTTACAGCACCTGCACTCTTCATCTTAGGCAAGGGCATGGTCCTAGCCTTGTGGCTGCATTTACGCTACCTACGTTTATAGGCGACTCATGGGGAGGATGGGGGGGGCATGTGCCCCAGATTTTTGGAAGCCCTATAGAACCAATGCCCAGCCCCCATTCCTGTGCCCCCCCCCCCCCCCGCCACTATTAACGGTTACCAGTTGCCTATGCCTGCGCTAAATGCCCTGCCACACAGTCCCTAGATCTTTCATGGAGGACTTCCTAGCTCTTGTACAAACTTTCCTGTCTGACTTTGAACACATCACTCCACCTCTGGCTCTTGGGTCTACATTTTTCTATCAGTAGAGTGGGGACTGCATTGCCTACGTCTGCCTTGTCTATTTAGACTGTGAAGCTATTTAAGGGCAGGGACTGTCTCTTGCTGTGTTTTTGTGCAGCACCTAACATGGGGAAGCTCTGCTATTGGTTGGGCACAATATTAAATATGAACAATTGCCATGACAGTATGATCAACCTTCGTGAAAAAAGAGGATTCTAATGCTCAACAGTGACTCTTTACAAAAGCAATACAATCTAGTCCAGGTTTGGAGAACCTTTGCCCCTCAGGCCAAATATGGGCCATGTTCTTTTTTTTAATTTTTATTTATTTATTTAGTCAACTTTTTAGCTGCCCCCTCCTACCACAGCACCTTGGGGTGGCGTACAACAAGACTAAAACATAAAAATGCAACATAACATAATAAATACTATCCACAATATCAAAATATAAACAATAAAATATAAAATCTATAAAACTTAGCCAGAGCCAAAACCAACTTTCACCCCTACCAACCCCTCACCCGTCTCCCTCACCAAAAGCCTGGCAGAACAGCCAGGTCTTATCCTATCTTCAGAAAGAGGGGAGATCTGGGGCTAGGCGGACCTCTGTTGGGAGGGAGTTCCACAGCCACAGTGCGGTGACCGAGAACACCTCCCTTACCGTTGCCATCCGGGATATCCAGGGAACTCCGAGGGAGGTGTTCCCAGATGACCACAGGGGTCTCTCCAGAGCCCAGGGGGTGAGGCAATCCCGTAGATAAGCAGGCCGTTTAGGGATTTATAGGTCAATACCAACACCTTGAATTGGGTCTGGAAGACTATAGGCAGCCAGTGCAGAGAACAAAGCACTGGTATAATGTGCTCATAGCAACCCATCCCCGTAAGGAGACAGGCTGCCACATTCTGCACCAGCTTAAGTCTCTGGACCATCACCAAAGGTAGTCCCACGTAGAGCATGTTGCAATAGTCCAGTCTTGTGGTGATGAAAGCATGGACGATGGTGGCCAGATCCGTGTCCGAGACATACAGTCGAAGCTGACGTACCAGATGTAATTGGCAGAAAGCTCCTTTTGCCAAGGCTGCCACCTAGGCATCCAGGCGGAGCCGTGAGTCCATCAATGATGGGGGCTACCACTTCCTCAGTTCTACACACCAACATTACCTAAATCTTGTCAGGATTCAGCTTCAGATGGCTCGCCCTCATCCAGTCCCCCACAGCTGCCAAACACTGAGTAAACACCGAGACTGCCGGGTCTGGGTCAGATGAAAAAGACGGTAAAGTTGGGTGTCATCAGACACCACACACCAAACCTTCGAATGACCTCACCCAAAGGCTGCATGTACACGTTGAACAGGAGAGGGGACAGAATAGAACTTTGTGGGACTCCACACATGAAGTCCCAGTGAGAAGATGAACACTCACCCAGCACCACACATTGAGTTCTTCTGGCCAAGAAGGAACGGAACCATTCAAGAACAGTCCCACCCACCCCAGCTCGGTCCCGCAAGCGCGTCACCAACATCTCAGTAAACAGTATCAAATGCAGCTGAAAGATCTAACAGGATCAACAGGGTCGAACAACCCTGGTCCAGTTCACAGTGAAGGTCATCGACCAAGGCACAAGCGCAGTCTCAGTGCCAAACCCTAGATGAAAGCCGGACTGTGATGGTTCCAGAAAATTGACATGGTCCAGATGCTCCTGAAGCTGCTGAGCCACTACCTGTTCAATAACCTTCCCTAAAAAGGGAAGGTTAGAGACAGGTCAATAGCTGGTGAGCAAGTCAACGTCCAATGATAGTTTCTTGAGCAGAGGCTGCACCACCACCTCCTTGAGGTGGTCCGGCACTCTATCCTCCTTAAGGGAGGCATTGACCACCCCAGCCAACAACGGCCCCAGCGTCTCCCAGCTGGCTTTGATCATCCAGGACAGGCATGGGTCAAGTTCATAAGAGGTGGCCCTGTCAGCACCCAGGACATCCTCCGCATCAGCAGGCGACACCAATTGAAACCGATCCCATAAAACAGGACAAGATGGGGCTTCCATTACTTCTGGTTCTCTTATTGTCTGCCCCAAGTGCAGCGTCAAAGTCATGGTGAATTTAACCAATTTTTATCTACAAAAAAGTGTTGTTGTATGTCTGCTTTCCAGTTCATAAATCTGGCCCACAGACCTGAAGCTTATCCTTAAGCACGTTCCCTTGGCTCCTTCCTTCCCCTGAGTGAAGGTCTCAGCCCTTCCCCCCTCCCTCATCGCCACTCTTTTTACATCACCACAGTCCCACAACCCTGCCCTCCATCCACCACCCTAAGCAAAACCTCCTCACTCCTCTGCAGCCTTATTTACTATATTCAACAAACATTTACTCTGTTCAAAAGAGGTCCCATCCATGATCTAGTCTATTGCTGAAAGCTATCGAAGGTATCTCAAAGGATAAAAGAAGTGCAAAGCAGAGGGGGGGGGGGAGGAAATAAGAGGAAATCCTTGAAACTCCAACATAGGCATAGAGGACCCCTGTGAAGGAGAAACTCTCCTCACAAAAACAAGAGGTCCCCAAGAATCCCCCTGTAGGCATTGGGAGAAATCTAAGTCGTAAAATCTTTAAAGATCTTTAAAGTTCAGTGAATTCCAGTAAACTTGACCTGGATACTTTTAAGCTTTGAAATAAATGTACTTACTGCACCATTTTATTAGTTTGTCTAATCGATAGATGTAATTTTACAAAAAAATAGGTCTTTGTGGTGCAGTTTTTCAGGCTACCATTATGTCTATCAAAAAGATCAGCCCAGGTAATAAATCATTTTGGTGAATAAATGAAACACATTTATGGTTCGTTTAGCCTGTTGTTAAAGCATCAACACAGTCTGCAGAGTGTTTTGTCTTCTCCTTTAACTGAATTTACTGATTAGTGTGTCAGCACAGTTTGGTCTGTATTTTTAATGGCAAGGTGAGTCTTTTAGTTTTTTTCCCCCTTCCCTTGGCGTTTCTGTTTATTAAGATATGTCTGATGCCACATTGGCTTAGAAACAAATGGGGAAGGCTGTGGTTCTTTTAAAATTATACCTCAGACTTTTCATTAGTGAAACATAAATACATATTTTAAATAAACATGGTATTAATTATTGCATAAAGAGAACGTCTGAAAAAAAATTGGTTAGTCTCAGGAGGGAGAATAAACCATTAATGAATTACTACATTAGTGAAGTAGTTTGGGTAATAGTAGAGATGTTTGTACTGAGCTTATAAATGCTGCACCAGTAAATCACTTAAATATATCTTCTTTCCTAGCCTGAGTTCAGACTGCTCAAGATCTACAAAGGTTGTAGATAATTTTTGCACCCACTCAGTCAATGACTGGCAATGCAGAATGTAGCTGCAGTCATTCATCCTGTCAGTCAGCAGCCCTTGATAATGTGCCTGTCAATATAATTCAGTGCCTGTTCAAGGAAAGTGACATTTTGAATAGTGGACACTTTTCAAAAGCATTCATACAGGGTCAGTCTCATGATAAATAAATATTTTGTGTTTGGAGCAAATCGGCAATACACGGAAGCTGGAATCTGAGCAGAAATGCACAGTAATTCTGTGCGATGCAAAGAGCTGCACCACTGAGTCAATGTTTAATCTCGTTACACTAAATTTCAGAAAAATGGGTAATAATAAGACCTACGAGGCAAGGACTTTCTTTGTGTTGGGTTTTGTACAGAGCCTGGCACAAATTGGGCCCTGAGCCCTCAATGGGATTCTTAGGCCCTTCCACAATGCATATGGGGTAAAATGTTGAAAAAGACACAGATCACCATTTTCAAAAAAGTGGCTTGAATCCTGAGCCTTCAAACACTTACCCCACCCCCGTTCTATACTGTGAATTCTTCCTCTAAAATCTGAGCTTCACAGAGCATACCGGCTTGCACGGATCTTTGCAGAGCCCTAACCAATTTACATATTATTTTATTATTGATTTCAATTTCTATCCTTCCCATTCCACAAAAGCAGACTCTGGGCAGGTTACAATAAAATCAAATAATATATATTCAAAAAAAGAAGTTTAAAAACAAAATCAAAGTTTATCCTAACCCAGGGATTCTCAGCCTGATGCTCAGAAGCACCAGAGTGCTCGGGCAATTTGCGAAAGTGCTCCCCAAGCCAGCTGTCAGTAGTGCTCGGGAGCATTTTGAAACAGTCCTTCATCCATTAAAGTCCACGTGAGATGGGATTAATTGATTAATTATCTCAATTTCAATTGAATTTAATTTAATTAAATTGTAGAGGGGAGACTTAATCTATGCATATTTATGCAAATTATTTATGCAAATTATGCAGTGCTCCCAAATAGTCACGTCACTCCAGTCTTCATGACTGGAAAAAGGTTGAGAACCCCTGTCTTCACCCCTAGCCCATCCCACAAACCCCACCTAAAAACAATGCTTTGCGCTGCTTCTGGAACACACAGGCTTCGGTTTTAGCAAACCTCAGAGGGAAAAGTATTTCATAACTGGGGAGAAGCCACCAAGAACACCACTGCTCTCACCCTTGCCATCTTTACTTGGCATGCTGAGGGCACAGCCAGAAGGTCATTCCTGACTCACTGGACAGAGAGGAGGATGTAGTCCCTAAGGTATTTGGGGCTCAGTCATATAAGGCTTTGGAGATCAAAACCAGAACCTTGAACTGGGTCCAGAAAGCTATAAGATGCCGGTGCAGACCCTGAACCATCGGTGTAACGTCCTCCCAGTAACCCACCCCCACCATGGCGACGGGCCGCCACATTCTGCATCAGCTGCAACCTCTGACAATTCTTTAAATTGAAGAGTAGATTTCCAAAGGCAAAAATGGCACTTAGGAGTCTAACATCCATTGACTGTCAATGGGAAGGAGATGTCTATGTACCACAGAGACCTAAATTCCTTTGACCTTCAATTAAACTTTTGAAAAAGGAACTTAGGCTTCTAACTCACTTAGGTGCTTTAGATTTTCTCTTCATAGTAAACAGAGCTGGTGTAGAACGCAGTGGCCCACCTGTTGGTGGGGGAGGGCAGGTCGTCAGGAGCACATTACACCAGTGCTCCAGAGTCTGCGCTGACTGCTAGTAACTGTTCCAGACACGAGTCAAGGTGCTGGTTCTAGGGTGGCTAGATATGCAAATTTGAGATGACACTTTTGAGAAATACAGGTTCCCATACAATTTGGATCCAATGCAGCCCTGCAACCTGTATTTCTCATAAATACCCTCTAAATTTTGCATATCCGGCCACCCTAGCTGGTTCTGAACTATAAGGCCCTAAATGGCTTGAGCCCCAGATATCTGAAAGACTGCCTCCTTCCCCTATGTTCCGTCCCAGCCAAGAGCGCCCACTTGTGCCTACCATCTGCCCATGACGTGTTCACAACAAGGGCACCGAGAAAGGCCTTCTCAGTGGCTGCCCCACAGTTCTGGAACTCGGTCTCCTTGGAGATCCACCGATGCCTGAGCCTGCTTGTCTTCCAGAAGAAATGCAAGACCTTTTTGTTCAACCAGGCAGGAATGGGGTTAGGCGGAGGGGTAAGGGAAAAGGTTTGTGGGGGCTTTTTTTGTAAGCTACACTGAGCCTATTTGGGAAGGACGGTGTAAAAGTTGGAATAAATAAACAAAATAATGCAATTAAATAAAAAGCAGAAAGCTTATTCCTACCACGGAATGAAAAACATGTGCAAAAAAACTTTAATTACCCCTACCAGCATGCTAAGAAAAGTATTTATAAGGACCAGGGTGTTTGGCTTCCAGTTTCTATTAATACAGCCCAAGACAGGGAGAGAGAATTATGTAATAGTGACAGGATTTTTAATGGTACCTCACCTTAAATGAATTTTAATATATGTAAATCAATAAAAAAATTATTTGTAATAGCAGACTAAGAGTGCTGGTTAGCCTTACTGCTGAATGAAATGCATGCTAGAAGCCCTATTACCATATATCGTGGGAGCTGCAGTTAGGATTAATCTGTCAAAAGGGATGGTTTAGTGTTGATGAATATGACATGTGACCATTAATGATGTTGATTTTATCTCCTGAGATTAGCATGATTTACTTCGGATGGATAATAATGTCATTTGCTTGATGCAGTAGATCTGTTTACGAGCTGATTAAATTGTAAGGCCTTGCTTCATTTCATGCTATTTGGTTTACAGCTTCATTACTGCAATCACAAAAGCTGTGGAAATGTCCCACATCCCATGTCACAATAAATCATTGTTTAAGATTGCAGCTATGTATTTTAGCATTTCAGTTTTGCATGGACTGTGCATTCCTTAACAAATATGTGATTGGGAATACATTAACAAGATATTCTTGAACATGCTGCTGGAGAAAAGTAGAAAAATCCGCCTGCATCTTTTAATTGAGATTAAGGAAGCACTTGAGTAATTAGCTGTAACAAATTACCTTATTATTTAGACAGTGAAGTAAACGTTTTTGTTGCAAGAATGATTAAAAAAAATCTGCAGAGAAGTGACAGTCAAACAACCATAAAGGAAACTTGTAAGCAAACTACATTTTCTGCCTATTACCTTTTACATTTGAATAAAAATGATCAGCTGCATGCTTTAAAAAAGAATGAGTTTGGGGCTAAGTCAGGAGATGGTATGTTACAAGTTATACCATCTGCAACTGCTGCACTAGTAAGAGTGCATGCATGTAAATCCCCAAGAAGGAGAATTCTGTTAATTAGAAAAGTCCATGCTAGAGATACCGTGATTAAGACTGGGGGCGTTTTCAGACAGGGCATTCTGAGTCCCCACGCACCTCCCACCCACTATACATGTTACAGGGCACCCATAGGGCAACACTACAGTCCTGCAACATGTATAGTGGCTGGGTGGTGGGTGGAGAGTGTCTTGTCTGAAAACGCCCTGTCGTGTTTTCATTATAAACCCCACTTTAAGGACTGAGGAGAAGTCTTGAGGAGGGTGCTAATGGCCAGCAGATTTGGTTCCATGTTCAAATTTTGCATTCATACTTCAGTTTTGATCCATCCATCAACCATGTGTCTTGCTGTGGATCTGAAGCTCAAATTAACTCTAAGCAGCCAAAAACTCCAATGCAGTTATTGGAAGTTCATCTACCTAAATCAGGGTTCATTTATAAGCCTCAAAAACTCAAGATGAAACTCTGAGTATTATCCAAGGATTTCCCGATGAATTGGGACAGCCACTACTGGCAGGGTGTCATCTATGAGGGCCTCTACAATGAAGGATTTGCTCACCCCCTTTTCGCTAAGTAGGCCAAACTGGGTGACCTATTTAGTTGAAAGAATAGATGGAGTTGAGTTGTATGGGATGGAGGAAGAGAACCTAACATCGGTGTAGATCTATCTTATTTATATAAAAATGTCCAATATATCCCAGCGAGTGCAGGGCCAACCTTAGCCAGGGTCCATGGACCCTGCACTTTCCAATACTTCTGGGAGCCCCATGGAATGCCCCCCTGGCTCTCCAGAGCACCACTGCAGGGTTCTCTCCCAGCAGGGCCCAAAACATAATGGTTGACAGGGTCCTGTGGGAGCTATGGCAATTTATTCTGGCCACTTATATGGCACTTTGTATTTGTAAACAAGCACCTGGCTGCAGGGCCATGGGAAGTCCCACATTTTGTTTTCACCATAGACCCCACAAATTCTAAGGCTGCTTCTTTCCCAGTGTCATTTACCTACAGCATAAGCGGCTAGAGGATGTGATGCCAGGACCCAGAATTTGACCCAGCACCCTTTGGGCTCTGGATGCAGGGGTAGGGGCAGTGAATGGCTCCACCACACTAGCGGAGCACTCCAAGGTTCTTGCTCTGGTCAGTTGGGCTTTGCTTCAGTACCCCACCAAGCTAATGGGACTCCTCACTCATCAGGCCCTTGTTGGCTTCTGACCTGCCTGGCCCTAATAAAAGCCACCTGACAGGAAAAGGAAACCAGGCAGAGCAATGCTTAGGTTTCTGTGATACATCCTTACTGCCTCTTGTCATCCAGCTCATTCCGTTTCCCTCTCCAGCCTGCCCTTCCTGCCTGTTTTTGACTGATCTCCTGACTTGACTCCTTGACTTCTTTCCGACTACACGCCTGGATCGCTCCCACTCTTTTTGACACTTGCTTGACCCTGATCCTGACAGAACGTATGCCTGGACCTGATCCTGTGTAACTCAGTCTGGTCGCTAACTTGCTACTTGACAGGTGGGCAGATAGTGTGAACTGGAACAGGGTCTGGAAGTTAGGATGCAAGGTTATGGGTCAGAGCAGAGCAGAGCAGGACAAAGGGCTGGAAACAATTCACATGATGGCAGAGCTGGGAACAAGAACCAATGTAGATACAAGCCAGGAAACTGAAAGAGCGAGAACTGAGGTGAGAGAGGGTTGCCCAACTCTTTGTTCCCTTTCTGGTTGCTCTGGAGGCTGAGTGGCCTTATATACAGGCCAGGGTGCAATGGATGTGGGTAGGAGGCAGTAGGGGGTAGGGCTGAGTTAGAGCACTGCAGTGGTACTGTGGAGTCAGAAGGCAACACAGAGACATCAAGGCTGCTGGTTTCAGCCCAGGTCCTACCATGCAGTTAGAACTGAGGTGGGTGAGCAATGCCTGTGGAAATCAAGTCAGTATCCTCTTAAGAAAATAAAGGTACTAAAAAAATCCCTGATAAGTTTTTAGGGCAAAATAATCATCTCATTGAGTTGACAGTCACACACAACTCACGCTGTATAATTTCAACCTGCATTTCCTGCATTCAAGAAGCATGTGCTAGACTTCCACCATGAAGAAAAGTTGAGATAGATCACGCCTCAGCTTTTCCCTTCATGACATTTCAGAATGGACTCTACAAAGAACAGATGCAGCTTCTGCACTTCTTTTCCATCCCTTGCTGTAGGCAGGCCCCTTTAATGTCCAAATTGTTCCAGAATTTGGAGCTCCAAACTGTGGAGTTGAAGATAAAATAATTCAGCTCCTAATATGCAAAACTAAAACAATATGAGCAGCACACTGCCTGCTTTCTTTCAAAGCTGGTGTGCATTAGAATGTTATACATTTTTCTTTTATATAATTCAAAATTAAATTGAGCATCCAATTAAAGAGGAGACTCCAGAGTCTGTAATCATAAAGTCCACTGAAACCTGCTTTGTATTTTGGAGGAAATGTGCCACTTGCTAATAGAAGAATTACCCTAAGTGATTGGCCACTGGTCAGCTATTATGCTCTGTTTTAGCATAGCCTCCCCCCTCCCCCCCCCGCCTTAGTTTCCACGTCAGAAGAGTTGGGAGAATGAATTGAAAACTATTGAAAGGCTTTGCTCAGTCTTTTTATCTTTTTAATCAGTGTCATGGTAACAAAAAAGATGTTTTGAAGTCTTCAACAGCTAATTGACTAACTGGTTTTCTTTAAGCATAAAACTTGTCAGGACCTTTATTGTTTTGAATCCATGGAGATAGATCCTGGCTGTCTGCCCAAGTGGCAGGTCTCCGAACACGAGGATAACACTTTCCAAAATCATTCAGCCTGATCCCCAATGTGCACCATTTAAACAAACGTAATTGACCAGAAACCTCATTTTCATGCATTCTCTGTGAGGTGCTAGTTGAGTGAAGTGGCTCCTTAGGAACATCGCCAAAATGGCAAAAGCCTGGCCCCTTTGATAGGTTTAAGCCATTGTTTATTTACACTTAATAACCATTAGTTGCATTAAAATTCTACTCACTGCAAGCAAAAAAGAATCATTCTTGCCTTTCCTTTTCCTTTGATAACTGACCTTTACTTTAGATCCAAGCTTAAACTCTTAATACTACAAAGCCATTTGCATACTCTTGCAGCACAATGAAAGTTATGTTCCAATAACAGCCCAGGCATATGTGTTAAGATGTTCACATATGGAAAAAATTCAGAGTAAAAATTAAGGCTTGTCTGATTTTGCTTTGGTGAGATTTGGCTAAGGAACTGCTTCAGAGAGAGAGAGAGAGTATTTCCGTGTTTAGAAGTCTACAGACAGTGTGTGGTTGCCACGTTGGTCCTAAATGTAAGAGATAGAGACAGAGGGTGCAGCCACACAATGCACTTACTGCGCCTTGGGCAGCCTTACCCCACTCAGGGCAGACTTACCACATGATGTAATGCATCATGTGCCTGGCGGACGCCAGATGTTCATCCCACTGTGGAGCAGGGCGGGCAACTGGCTGCTATGCATTGCATTCTCAGAAAAAGGCCAGGGAAAAAGTGCATAGCAAACTTACTCAAAGCAGGGTAAGGCTGCCCATGGCACCGAAGCACACTGCCACTTCTGTGCCCGGTCCCCATCTGCCCTGCCATTCAGCAAGGTCTACTTTGGGACTTTGGGTGGAGGGCACTAGCTTAAGTTCCACACGGCCGCCGGCCACTTCACAGACGGGGGTGGGATAATGGGTGGGTGGAAGAAGGGGGTGGGACAAGGTTGGGTGCCCACTCTTGTGGCCAGCACCTCAGTCTGCCATGGGGCATGATGGGTTGGCCAACGGCGGCCCGCTCCCTGCCCTGTAGGGGCTTATCATCTGTCCTGCTCCCCACGCTGGCACCGAAGTGTGGCGACAGCGATTGCCCACCATGGCACTCAATTGGATCTAGCCTGCTGGCTGCAGCACATGTGGAGGCACCCAGAGGAGTTCAGATGATATCTTTTGTGGACCAACTTCTCTTTGGGGCCACATAGCACCCTTCCTCAGGCATGTAAGAAATAAGTATACTTGTTCTCTACTTGACATTGGCCAAGCATCAGCAGAAGTACTCTATCCAATTAAAGAATTATGCTGACACACTGGAAAGAGTTCAGGAAGAGCAGTGAGGATGATAAATTGTTTGGGCTGCAGTCCTGACGCCACTAAAGCCAATGGCTCAGCTCTCATTGATTCCAATGAGAGATGAGGCTCACACCCTTGGAATGAAAAACCTATGAGGATAGGTTGAAGGAACTGGGCACTTTTAGAGAACAGAAGACTGTCGGAGGGCATGGAACATAGCTGCTTTCAAATATGTAAAAAGTTGCTAAAAACAGAGCGGGAACCAACTGTTCTCTGTAGCCACAGGACTAGTGGGAATGGATTTATGCTGAAGGGTGAAAGATCTAGGTTAAATATTAGGAAGGATTTTCTAACCATAAGAATAGTCAAGCAACAGAACAGCATACCAAACGAGCATGTGAAGCAGGGTGGGCCTTACCAAAGGATAAACCGGATCCCGTTATTTTCTCTATTTCCAGGGGTCCCACCAGGGCACAGTGTGTGGCCAACATTCCTTTCCAGATGAGCCCCAAATATGACCACCTCTACGGCTCCACAGAGTAGGCCCCTGAGAGGGCAGGTCTCCAGGAGTGGAGGCGGGGCCACCAAGGGACCCCATTTGAACGTTGCCCTGTGCCCCACAAGTTCTAAGGGCAGCCCTGGTGTGAAGATCCCTTCATTGGAAGTTTTTTAAAATAATTTAGGTAAATATCTGCCAGAGATTGGTTTACATGTAACTGGCCCTACTTTAGAGCAGGGGGATAGAGTAGATGACCTTTTGAGGTACATTCAAGTCCTAAAATGCCATGATTCAATGTGTGCTGCATATGTCTTAGCCCCATGCACTGGTAGATCTTCTATTGGTTAGCTCTTTACCTACCTAGGCTGCATTCATAGGTCACTCCTGAAATTGTGAATGGATGTCAATGTACTCTCTATCATTGATTTCTTTTTCTTCCTTCACCCTATAAGTCTTTTCTGGGTTGACTCTCAGCCAACTGCCTCTTACTCAGCCCACAATCCCTCCTAGTCATTGGGCAGGGTGGGCAACTTGGGTTCACTTGAGTGGGTTTACAAGAAATGGCAATATAGAGTTGGAGTCTTTAGCTCCTTGCTAACTGTTTGAGCTGCCTGAATAGAAGCAAGAGCGTGGTCGCTGTATTGGTCCCATTGACAGAGAGACAAGTGGTTCGAATGATGCCTTTTATTGGACTAACTGGTGGTGGTGGAAATAAGCAAGCTTTCAGGCCCAAAAGCTTGTTTATTTCCACCAACAATAGTTGGCCCATTAAAAGATAGAATTCAAACTATTTTGTCTCTCTGAATAGAAGAGGTGACAGAGAGAGATGAGCTACCAGTGCTTGGCTGCTTCAGGAGTCGAAGGAGTCACCAAGAGTGACCCTGTGATGGTCCAGCATTGGCCCACATGGGCAGCCGTTAGCCCAGGTCATGATCTTGGCAATTTTCCTGAGGTCACAGCCTAGGCTAGCTGCTTACCCATCCCATGGCAGAAGAGAGCCAACATCTGGCAGTGCCTCAACAGACATGCTGGTTGCTTGCAGGCAAAGTGGGCCTAAGCGAGCCACCATCACAACCATTTTGTTTTTTTATCCAGTGTTGCTAATAGACTGAGCCTTAAAGACAGGCGGCGCTGTTTTTTCTGGGCTCAGCTGAACAGCTCGGGCAGGCAGTCATTCTGTGCGACAACACTCTATCAAGTACGCGGCAAAATCCAGAGACGAATCCAGGGAAGGAAAAATCTGCTGGCTTTAAAATAAGTAGAAAAGAAAAGAAAAAAAATCTTTGTGATACTTCATTTTTCATAAGGGAAAAACAAAACTGAGACCCTTTAAACATAATCATTCTCTTCCCTTGCAGGGCTTAAGTACTTGTGCTTGTCACTTGGATTTTCCTGGTGCTGTCATGTGCACTATCTCAAAAACCTTAATAAACCTTTAACGTCCAAGGTCCAGGGCTTCCACTCTTACATTTCTATCATATATCCTTGCGCTTGGCTTCAGCTGCTGAAAAAAAAAAATTTTAAAAAGCAAAGCAGCCACCTATAAATTAAAGGGAGATGCGAGATCCATAAATAAATACAAACAGGACACACTTGCCCATAGCTCAAAATGCTAGAGGAAGAACAGGCCTAGCATCATTAACTAAAGGCAGAGGGCCAGCTCCTCAGCAGGCATAAATCGGTATAGTGTAGCTCAAGTCAAAACAAACAACGCAATGGGAAAATGTGAAACCATGGGCAGAAAATCAAATGCATGTGCTGATCTACTGAGCCGGTGTAACTTCGTGGATAAGGTGTTGGACTTGCATCTGGAAAACCAGGGCTCCTATTCCATCTAAGCCATTATTTTACATACATGTTTCTCCCCATCATGTCGTCATTTCAAGTTTCTTCGTAAACACCCTGGGGCCCTGTGCAGTTGCACGGTCTGTACTTGCCAAGATCCAACCCTGCCAGTAACACAATTCAAGCAGCAGCATGACCTAGTGCGCCAGGCTCCAGCTGCCAAAATGTGGTCCACAGACCATTAGTGGCCACGGGGCCAGGATGGACACCAGGAGGGAGATACAAGGGATGAGACTGAACTTCCCCTAATCCCACCCCTTCAGGCAGGAGGACAGGGCCACATGAAGGGGCTTCTCCACTCCTTTCTGATGTGGCCACACCCCCTTTTGAGTGTCATGATGTCACAATATTCAGGCATGGGGGTGGCCACATCAGAAAAGGGGCAGGGCAAAGGGGATCTCCACCCTGTTTTGATGTGACCATATTATCCCTCTTATTGAAAAGAGTCATGGCTCCACCAGTAGGGGGCAGTGTAAAGAGGCTATACCATCCCAGCTCCATCAAAGTGAACGTCATCCCTCCCGATCAACACTGGGTGATTTCACGTTATGTTTTTGGCATTCACCACAGTCAACCTCAGTCAAATGCGGGCGGTCGTGAAAGAGTCATGCACGTCTGTTTGCTTGCATCCAGATGTTCACCACAGTCAAACACGGGCCGGGGTGAACCTAACCACGCTTCATGAGGTCAGGAAGGGAGGAGGTCCAGAAGTGTGGTGAATGTTCATCATGGCAGGGGTGAAGGAAACGTAACATCTGAAGGGAAAACCCCTGCCGCGGGTGGAAGGAAATGACCATGGGCAGTGACGATGGCACGCAGCGCCTGCCAGGCAACCAACAACAAGTGGCACATGGAGGGAGATTTAAAGGGCAGGCAGCAGTAGAGGAACATGGCGGAGCAGTCGATGGAGGGGAGGGTGGAGGAAACAGAGCAGAGGATGGAGCGAGAGTGTGAGGAGGAGGTGCAGAAGCAGCAGCAGCAGCAGGGACTGGAAGATAAGGCTGTTTGTTTACAAACAGCTCCTCCCCATGTGCCAATCAGAAGGTTGTTGCCTTGTAAAGAAGGTTCTTCAAGATGGCACCCAACATTCTCACGACTGGGTTGTGCATGCTCGCCCCGTTCAAATAATAGCCACATGATGGTCCCGAGCTCCTCTAGTATAAAAAGTGCTCTCCCTCTCAGAATGACAGTTCCTTCCAACCCTTTCTAGAAACAGAAGGAAAAAATTCTATGCAAGGCTGGAAGGGTGTGTATATGTGAGAATGTTCAAAGCCATCTCAAAGAACCTTATTTACAAGGAAGCATTCTTCTCTTCTTCTTCGAGTGGCTCCTCACATGCTATTTTTACTAAATACGAACGTGCTTGTGTGATCAGGTATTGTTAATAGCATGCAGCTATTTTGATGTGACCCAGAGGTCTTGAATGTTTGAAATATGTGAACGGGAACATGGCCGGGCACGGCTTCTGCCGGGGGCTGTGGCAATGGCCCCGTTATGTGCACCTGCTGTCATTGCCGCCCCCGCTCCTGATGGGAGCCCCTGCAGCCGGGTGTCAGGCACTCCGGGTCCATCTGACAGCCGGCTGCTTCCTCAGCACCTTCCTTCCGCCTGTGGCCTAGGTGCTCGCACCAATGCCTGCAGCCTCTTTGGGACAGCTGGACACCCTGTGGCCCAGCTCCGCCCACCTGCCTGTTGCCCTCTCGCCTGGGACCTGCTGCCCCATCCCCCATGCCCTGGCCCTGCACGCTCCCGCGCTGTCTGTCACTGTGACGGGCCGGTGCTGCTTGTGTCCTCAAAAAACACCCTTTGTGCTTCACTGTACCTTGTGTTGCCTCCTGTGTCCTTGGGCTGCTGGGTCCCCCTTCCCCTTGGCCGCTGGGCTCCTGCCCCCTCCCCCTCCTGGTGGTCTGGCCGTGCCGGGCCCTCACCCCCCCAACTCCCGTGTGCCTGACCTGCCGGGGAGTTCCCTGTCCCCACCCTGGTGTGTGCCTCCCTCTGCCCCCATGCTCCGCTCCCCTTTGTTGTGTGGGTGTGCTGCTTCGTGTGTGTGTGTGTGTGTGTGTGTGTGTGTGCACTTCTCGTTTTGAAGTGTGCAGCGCCTTCCATGCGACCGCTGTTTGCAAGTGATGCTCACGCTGCTGCTCCCTCCACCCCCTCCCTTTCTGTTTCCCTTCCCTGAGCGGGGCCCTCCGCTGTCTTTGGTTTTGTTTGCCCTCAGACAGCCCTGTTTGTGTCCGCATAACCCCGGTGCCTTGTGGGGCTCCCACCGTGCTTCTCGGCACTGCGTCACGTCTGTTGGGTTTCCCAAGCTCGGGTTCACTCCAGTTGGCCCCGGGCAGTGGTGCCACCCCTGTCACATCTGTTGGGACTGTGCAGCTCACCACGGCCCACGGTGAAGCAATTGACACCAGGGTGGGATTCACTGTGGTGAATCTCACCACGTCACGTCTGAAATCACCCACTGTGGCAGCTCCAGGCCAAAGGGAGAGGCAAACCACCATATGCACATTAGGAGCATCCCATGCCTTTTCTACATTCCCCCTCCCTCGAAAATAGCTGCACTGCACCAGGGAGTGGCCAACTCTGGCAGGTGCATGGTGGTCTATGAGAAATATTGAGGGGTAATCCAGAAAGCTTGGAAACTGATGACTTGGTGGATCTGGGAGCAGAGCTGGAAGTAGAGATCTGAGTTCTACTCCAAAATCAGCCAGTAACCTTCAGGTACTTCACCTATATGCCTGAGTTGCCCTCTCAGTAAAATCAAGCTAATAATAACACTGACCTCTAAGTTATGAGACCTACAGAAGACAAGATATAGGCTGTGATCCATAAACTGTTTATACTCTGGATTAAGTGGTTTGTAGATTGTGGCCTTAGCTATTATTACTAATCAGTCACCTTGACTCTAATGCCTAAATCTTTCCCCCACTCACCATGATTTGTCTGACCCAACCTTCTCCACATTCCCTTGAGCCATGGGAAAACCCAGAACAGAAGCCCATGGGGAAAGAAAATGCAACAAGACTGTCCTGTGTTTCCTACCCCACCCCACCCCCCAAGATTCCTCCTTTGGGCAGTGGATTTTGCCCATTCCCAGCTTCCCCTACCCCCACTGAGCAGGAATTCCTCCCACAGAGCATCTGCTCTGTGAGCATTACGGATTGTGAGAGTCACCCGTGCTACAGCCCCCCGCCCGGTGCCCTTCTCTCATCTCTATTGGAGTTGTGCTGTCAGGAACTCCCAAAAACACTGCTACCCTGCCCCCTCTCCTAAAAGGAGAAGTGGAATTCTATAGCATGGCACCGATCTGTGGAAATGTTAACGCACCCTCAAGCTATCTTAACCTTTCAGAGGCTGGTTGCACTACAGCACACCTTTCCACCCAGGCCTACAAACATTCTCCAGCTGCAAGTCCCAAAGAGGACTCATGACATAGGGAGATGGGAACATGCAGATCCATGCATGAAGGCTCTCTTCTATGCAGAGACATGGTCCGGGTTCATGTTTCTAAGCATGAATACCTGGGCTTAGAGCACTGTTCTTCAGTTGGTGGCCCATGGGCCTAATCTGCCCTGCATGGCCTGTTTGTCATCTTGCTCTCACTCTCGCCGTGCTGCAGAGAAGATGGCAGTGAACTGTTTGGCGTCGCTACCGACGGCAGGACTAGAAAGAATGGGCTCAAGCTACAGGAAAGGAGATTTTGGTTAAATAGCAGGGAAACCTTCCTAACAGTAAGATGATAGGCTCTCTGTCACGCTGGAGGTTTACAACAAGAGGCTGAACAGGCATCTGTCAGGGATGTTGTAACTGTTGCCATCCTGTATCTAAACAGGGGATTGAACTAGGTGACCCTTTCATGCTCTCTACTTCTGTGTAGCTAGCTACGAGTGTCTCCTGCCTGCATGGGGCTGGGGCACATTTACATCCTTGTCCCTGCTGGGGGCAATGCTTGCTTTTCAGAATGGGGCCAATGCTGCCTGTTAGGCCCTTTTTACACAGACACTCTAACACCGATAAAATGGGTGTCACACTTTATTATACACGGTACAGGGCAACCCTGCAGCCCTGCAACATGGGCCCTTTTCGCACGAGATGCCTCCACCCAGTTTCACTGGGTGGAGATGGGTGGAGGCGTCTGTGTAAACACCACGTGCGGTGGGTGGAGGTGTGTGCGTGCGGGAGCACAACACCCATCTCCACCCACCACCCACCCGCGGAGCAATGGACTCCACTGCAGATTGGCACATATAAAAGC
Organism: Sphenodon punctatus; assembly: GCA_003113815.1. Lineage (NCBI taxonomy): Eukaryota > Metazoa > Chordata > Lepidosauria > Sphenodontia > Sphenodontidae > Sphenodon > Sphenodon punctatus. Next base: position 6,578,800 of record QEPC01014420.1, on the reverse strand, counting down.
ACCCAATGTTGATTGATCTCATGTTGGTTACAGAAAGGATAGCAGGAAATATTATTTTTTGGGGGGGTAAGGAAACCACTCTTCCACCACTGCCTCAGTAAGCAGACAAAGCCCCCTCTTCTCAGCATGGGGAGGGGGCAGCTTCTCAGCCCAGAGCTCAGTGGCATCCCCACCGCGCAGTCGCTCCATGCCTGATCCTCTGCTCACTGCTTGACTCATGCTCTCCTGGGTCCTGTGTGCACTGCTTCTGCTTCTGAAGGTGCTGAACAGCTGATCCTAGATTATAATGGAAAAGGTAGGGGGGAACTCAATGAAATCATGTCCCCTCCCCCCATAGCCTTCTAAAGCCAGTAGATAAAGGACAGGTCAAAAAGGTGGGCCATCAAAAAAGGTAGGGGGGCCAGGCCCCCCTGTAATTCAGACAGTGTGCCAAACAGCTGATCACACACACACACACACCCCTACACCACTGAAGATGCTGTGACTGGACTGTCACTGAGCTCTGAGTCAGTCCTGACAACTTGTGATAAATACTTGGAACCAGGAAGCAAAATCCAGGACATTTGTGACTAATACTATAGAAAAAATCTGCCCAGACGGGATTCAGCGGATCAAAAAAGAGGTCATGTCCGGGAAAACCTGGACAGTATGATACCCTACCCAAGCTCTAGTATGATGAGAGAGTGTAAATAACAGCTCCTTGTTTACTTACTGCACCACTCATGATGTGTTAGCCTCTACCACATGCCCTCTCAGGCATCTCTTTTCTAGGCCAAAGAGGCCAAGTCTTTTGAACCCCTTCTCATATGGAAACTGTTCCACACCTTTGATCCTATTTGTTGGCCTTCCTTGTACCTTTTGCAATTCTACTATGTACCTTGTAGGGTTTTTATTTTGTATGTTTTGTCACCCCTCTCCTTCCCCAGAGTCCAGTTCCTTTGAAAATCAGTTCTTTGGGTCCCAATCCTGTAAAACCTTAACAGGAGTTTTGGGACTACTTCTAAGCCTTGGAGGATCAGGAGCTCTGACTCTACTCTGACCTGGTCACTAGCTGAATTTAAGTTGTTTTAGAGCAGGTACACTTATGCTTATGCAGTGCAAAGTTTGCAACATTTAGTTTATTAATGCATTAGCCACCAAACTGTCATGCAAAATAATGAAACAAGGTCAAACATAAGACATTAAAAATATAAAATCAAATGTAAGAATATTTTGTAGAAACAGGTTATGATCTCTCAAGCCTATTTTGTCATCAATAATGATAAAACTTAAATAAATTAAACCATGTGAGAATAATAAAATACATTTTCTGTGAGTGTAGTTCATATTTAACCCATTTCTTCCTCATCTGTTTGTTTATTATTATTTTTATTGTTGTTATTTATTTAGCGCAAGCAATGTATCTGGCACTATACAATCAAGAGCGAATAAGCCTACTTTAGTAATTACTGCTGGCTTATCACTACCAAGTAAGAACTTTAGGTTTTGCAAATGTGAACAGTAGGATGAAGTACTAAGCAAGGGAGAAATACATTTATTTTCAGTTCAAGCATATATCTTGCAGTCCAGCAAGTAATGAGGTAGATCTTCTATTGAAGCTAAGTCACAAGGACATGTTGCCCTAAACTGAGATCAAATATATCTTTGTTTCTAAGATCGCTGCATAGATATATTGAAAGCAAAAGCACAACACAGCACAGGAAGGGCCCTCTCTCTTTGCTATAATTTAAGACTATTAATTAACTTTCAAATTTCTGCAAAAATTTAAAATAGACAAAAATTGCAAAACTCTAGAGGATGCATGATTGCCATATCCTTTTTATGCAATGCTGTTAAATGTTACCCTTCAGTATATTGTACCTGCCACTCTAAAGCCGTTTTCAAACAGGCACCCCCCTCGCACATGTGTGCGGGTGAGGGGCGTGTCCGTAGGAATGCTGCAGGTCACTGCTGGCGATGGGAGGGTGCCTGTGGGAACACCGCCGGCGGGGGGGTGCGTGCACGCTCCCACCAATGCCAGATGCTTCGTGCGTGGAGATGGGTGGAGGTGGGTGGAGATGGGTGTCCGCCCGTGAGAACAGGCACATACCCACCTCCACCCTTCCCCTCACCCACCATGGCCCATTTGAAAAGGACCTAAGCCTAATCACTAGAGAATACAAAGGTTTTCTACAGAAGATTGCTCTGTAGTCAGATCTTTACCTTTGGCAGTAGGGATTCATACTGTCATTCATTTTGGAGGTTCTAGGTTCCATGCCAGATCAGGCAATGACAAAATAAAACTAGTTACACAGACATAAATGTATATACAATACTCACAAGCACATATAGAATTATTAATCTATGTTTTATGGAAATGGTATTTTTCCTCCTACCTATTTCAAAGTCCACAGAAATGTATTTTCCCCTGTTTTCTTAAACATCACAGACTGCAACAAGGGGGGGAAAAAACTCACAGAAATATGCGTCCTCATTTTTAATGTCTCCTTCAAACCGACTTGGATAATGCTAGACAAATGAGTACAGCATTCAACAGACAATGAAATAATAGACTTTTATGTTATGATGCAGTAATTGTTTTCAATCCTGTGAGTGACAAAACTTCCCATCTCTCTCTCTCTCTCTCCTAGATGCTAGCTTGCAGCCCACGCTGGCTCGTGTGTGCACATATAATGGATATTGAGTTACACCCACAGTACTAATGACTTACATTTTTAAAGATCGTTCCATCCAGAATGATTAGCTATAGATGCAGAGGGTGTATTTTTCAAAAAAGTGTTTCTATTATAAGCACTGACACTGATGGTAGAACCCATCAGTTCTCTCTCTTCACACTATTTGTTTTGTGTGATTTCCAGTTAGTTGTTCCCCTTTAGTGAGTTTTTTTTAATCATAGTTTATATTTATTACAAGTCACTCTACAGTACCCTAAGTGCTTATATACTCTCATATCCTCAGATCTCCATATGAATCACATCCTCATGACAGAAATGCAGACATTGCTGGGGTGAAACATGCTAGCTCTGCAAAGGATGACTCCACAGCTTTCTGCCTCTAATGGTTATCATGACTGGCCAGATTTCTTTCCAAAAGGGCTTGGTATCCACCAGCTCCCTGTTGTTCTCAATTATCTGGGAAGAGAGTCCTTTCCAAAATCTGACCAAGGATTCCTATTTGAAACATAATAGGAAACTGACTCAGCATAAGGGGTAAACAAGTGGTGCAAGGCGGTAGGGTGGCTTCCTGGCCTGGAGAGGGAAACCGTGGCAGCCACTCCACAGGTTGGTGGGCAGCATTAAACCAACGTGCCTGCTGCCCAGAGCGACTCCCCACGGCCTGCACGACTCAGGTAGGGGTACGGCCACAACAGACGTGCAGGCGGGGGAGCCGCTCCCAGAGCCCCGCCCCCTGCCATGACAGACAGCCATGGCACCTAGCCACGGTGGCCCTGAGCCGCAGCAGGGGTCGCAGGGCCTAGCAGATGCACTGGCCCACTTTTGGCCACGCTGGCCAGGGTAGGTGGATGTTTGACCCAGAATGGGCACCCGGGACCTTCTGGAGGATGCATTCCAGGCCATCTACCTACCCACCACGGGCAGTCACGGGTCAACATCTGGCAGCGGAAGGACAGACATGCAGGTGAGTCCCCGGCCCATTCAGACCATAGCGGGCCTGCATCACGTCTGTTCTGACCCATAATAGCTGCTCTATAGAGAGTGTGGAAAACCTGTGATGACGCTGTCATTAGTCTGCAGCAAAACAGAAGGACTTTTACGCAAGGGTCCCAGTCCAGAGAGAGTGTGTGGTTGCCAGGTTGGTCCCAAGTGACAGAAATGGAGACACGCTGGCTTGAATGATATTGGTGTCTCCATTGGTGTCAGAGGAATATCTGCTGTGAATCAAGGATAAACCTAATACTTATTACAAATATAATTACATTTTATAATCATTAGAATTAAAAATGTGCCCCTGTGTAAAATATAAGGCAGAAAAAAACGCTGAAGTTGAAACACTTAAATCTGGGTTGCCAAGGCACTTGACACTTCTGAACTATTCCACACCTGTCTCAGCTTGGACATATTCCTGGCTCTGCTGATGGAACTTTCTAGGGAAATTAGGTTAAATTTTCAAAAGATGCCTAAGTGCCATTTTCAAAAGTGACTTTTTCAGCAGTATGATCCTCCATGGGATAACACATACAAATCCCCTTGACATCTGTGGGAGTTGTGCCTGTGCTAACTGCTAGAATGAGCCATGTCATGCTGGAGGATTATGACCTAAATCTTATTGGAAGACAATGGGACTTAAGTGCCATTCACTTTTGAAAATGAGGCTTGGATTATTAAGGCATTATGGCACTTCTGAAAACTTTATCCACAATAATCATGTTTAAAAAGTGAATAAACTGTCTCGAAGTAAGTAAAAATTACTTTAATGCCTCCCTGAGAACCACAAAGAAATATGTCCCATGGCAGTAGGTGAAATTCATCTCGATTTTAAGGAACCTCTGCAGTGAGTCAGGAAGCAGAGCAATTGCGCAGAAAGCCTCCAGCTTGAACTCTTTGCACACAGGGGATGTGGATTCTGCCCTGCCTCTAAATATGCCATTGTAATAGGACAGGACAGGAGAGCGAGCCTTTGCACCTGTCCTTTTTGACTCTCTACTTCAGTAAATGTACCTGTAACGCTGACTGCTGCAGTCCTGAGTTTACGCAGCCCTTTTACAGGCAAAGGTCCCAGTGACATCATGTGAGAATTGCAAAATAGGACTATTCTGTGATATCAGTTATTTGTTGCTATTAAATAGGTATTGCCCCCCTCTATACAGAGAACAGATTGAAGAGTGGATGTGATTTTTCTTCAGCCTGAAAAAGTCTGGTTGGTCAAAATTCTGGAAAATAACTGCAAAGTTTTAAGCAAAATTTAAAAATGAAGCTTTTGAGTTAAAATGTTCTTATTCCAAAATATCCGTGCAGGAATATATATACTCACATAGGTGATATGCATTGTTTATAGCTTTTTACAGTGATATAATTTCAGGTCTCTCTCTTTTTGTGGCACTGAAGTTAAATGTGGATAAATGTATTGATGTGGGGATATATTGCAAGAATATTGGAAATCTTCATTTTTTATCTTTTAGTTATTTGTTTCCAAAAATAACCAGCAAGCACAGTGCAATTATCAGTGTTACTGGGAGCTTTGACTGTAAAAACTGCATATGCAAAGGACTGCAGCACCCAGCCTTCCAGATTCATTAAACAGAACAGAGCATTACTCTTCCTATACATAAAATCTAGATCAATCGCATGTGGCCATATACCTCCAAACAATGGGTGTTATTAACAAACAAGATGTTAGCTCATATTAGCCTACACCAGATGGGTGTCCACCTGCCCATTTATTAGGTGTTTGCCCCCACCAGACATGTGGCCTCCGCCCACTGGACCTGCAGCCCCCACTCACAGAAGGGTCTCAAAGAATATGGAGCCCGCCGTCCAGGCTAATGTGAACCCATGTGTCCGTGTCTCGACAATTATGTTGCATGCAGCACCTCTGTGCATACAGGTATGCCAGCACCATAGGGTATTTTCAGACGTTACGAGATCACAGTGAACCATGGTGAATACCCACCTGTGGTCACTGTGCCTCGAACATCTGTTTGGCGGCCACAAGATGTTTGCCACGCTCAATGGGCACATGGGGTCAATTTCAACCACGCTTCCCGGGCTAGCCGCACCAATTCCCCGGGAAGCGTGGTGAAAGTGATCCCCAGCGGGGATCAAAGAAAAGTCACGTCTGGTCAGGCACCACGGCCCGGGATCACTGGCGGGATCCCGGGCCGTGGCAATTTCGGACAGATGCTGCAGCCGCATTGGCCCCGCCGCCCACCCGTCTCCCCAGAGGGCGGGCAGCGGGGAGCAGGGAGGGGGCGGAGCTGTGCGGCCGCACGTTGCACCACGCGGCCCTGACCCCTCCCAGATTCCCCGCCAGGATCCCCCGGCACGTCTGCTACGGCGTGATGGGGTCATCCCGGCGGGGGATGAATCGATTGTTTTCGGGACGGGGCCAACTGGCCCCGTAAAGTCTGAAAACACCCATAGAGTCGTGGGCAGAAATCCTAGAGCGTTACAAGGAGTGACCACTTTCTGACCCTCTCTCCACTTTCGCTTTTGCTGGCATCACAAGTGGGGGTGCCCACAAGAGCAGGGACTGCCAGTTCATTAGCTTGGACACGCTAAACGTGAGTGGGGGGTTGCATGGACCAAACCTGGATGGCAACAAGCTATCATCTCATTTGTTAACACCCAATTAGAGCAGAAGTGAGTAGCACATTTACTACCCACGGGTAACACCAGCATTTTCAGGCACCCCCATCGGGAACCTGACAGAGTACCCAGCCCCCACTGGGTGTCTGGTGCCCAAACATTAGGGTATTACTGGGGCATCATCCCAAGCTGATGCCAGCACCCGCAGCTCCCTGGGCTGACTCATCTCACTGCTGGGATGCTGCTCCTCCAGTCCAGTCACTGCTCCTCCCCGGCCCGTACGCTGCTCAGCTGAGCTGGGAGCTTCCCTGCTCAGTTTTTTCTGATAGACGGAGAGTGATGAGGTCTTTTCCCACCTGCGTGAAACCCCCTAATGGGTCCCTCTGGGAATGGGATTAGTGGGTGCATGCAGATGGGAAGAAGCCTCCTCACTCCCACACACACACACTCAGTAAAAGTTGAGTGGAGAAATCCCCAGCTCTGGGGAGTCAAATAGCCCATCAGGCCATGTTTGGGTACCATTTGGTGCCCAAACGCAACCAGGGCAAGTCAGGCACCTCAGATTCGATGGGTTCCCCAACTTGCCGGGTACACAGGTGCAGCTCTACACCCAGTGTTCCATTCAGCTTCCTTGTACACCCCAGAGCTTTTTGCTGTTTCTGATATGTCCATTTGATGAGTTTGCAAAACAAATAGACATAAAGGGGGACCTCTTCCAAACTAACACTGCTAATAATTGTGACACCACCCACCATCCATCCATAGGATGCCTCTTCTAACTAGGGGTGTGCAATTCGTTTTTGTTTTTTAAGTTACTAAACTAAATGGAGCCCTATTAATTTTAGTAACAAAATACCTGAAAATGAATAAATAAGCAAACGACATTCATTTGCATTCATTCATTTTAAATTTTGTATTTAAAAAATTAACATTTCAAAATAAATGTGCATGTGCAAAAATGGCTACCAGACAGTTCTACGCATGTGCGTCCTTTTGTAAATTGGCAGCTGGATCAAGTGTATTGTGCATCAGCTGGGGAAAGCAGGGTTCTCTCCAGATTTCCTTTTGGGTAAGGATTCCAGACACCAGAAAGAAATTATTAATCTCAGGTTGGGTGATATTATGTGCCAGGACGATCTGGCCAGAATTGCTGAGTGGAAAGTAGCCCCCCATTTCGGAGCTTGAAATTGGTACACGCTTTTGAAAAACATTTAGATATTTTAGTGAACAGCAAGCTCCAAAGACTGTACACTTTGCTTCGGATACATTTGTTTAAGTTAAATGTTCTTACGGGCAGGTATGCCAATGTTACCCATGCAAAACGGGTTTGCCTTTGTGATGGTAGGGCTGTGGAGGATGTAGACCATATGCTATTTTCTTGTCCATATACGCTGATTTGAGGCAAGTCTGGTTAACGCCATTATGGGAGGATGATTTATTCTTACCCATTGATGTTAAATGCCAGTGGGTGCTCGCCACGACTGATGAATTAGTTTTAAAAAGTGTAACGATGTTTGCGCATCTTGTCACCAAAAAGAGGACGGACAACTAGAAGCTAAAGAGTGCAAGCTTAATAGCTATGTATGTAATATCGATGGGCTGGAAAGTATGAGGTTGGGAGACTATTATCTTAGTAGATGATCTGTTTTTACAGTTAAGTAGAGACAACTGAATGCAATGGTTTACATCTTATTTGTCTATTTTGTATTCCTACTGTTGTTTTATGTTTGTAGTGTTTGTTGCTTTATGTTGGTCATATAGCGAAAACTTGCCCGTAATAAAACTAAACTAAACTGAACTGAACTGTAAATTGGCGGCAGCAGCGTTGCCACCATTTTGGAAAAGGACAGTCAATATCTGTGCATGTACAAAAATGCCTCTGTGCATGTGCAGACTGACTGGCCTTTTCCAAAATGGCTGCAATGCTGCTCCTGCCATTGTCCAAAAAAGGACACCTGCACGGAATGGTCTGGTAGCCATTTTGTACATGCACAATGATTTCTTTATATTTTTAATAGCTTTTTAAACAAAAAAGTAACAAATTGTATTACAAAAACAAATGGGTGTTTAAACAAAACACAAAAACGAGTGGATTTTTTCAAACAGAAACAAAAGTGGACTCTTCCGCACACCCCTACTTCTAATATGTTACTGCTCTGCCACTTCCCTATCACAAAAAGCTCCTTCTCTCCCAGCAACTAAAATAACACCATACTAGTCTGTCCTGACTAGCAGCAACCCTAATAGGGACTTTGATGCCCTGAATATTAATAGGCCTGCAGCAAGGACCTTAAGAGGGGGTAGAGGGAGCAATTTCTTCAGACTAGGAAACTGAGAGAGGAAACCTGGAATGCATCTTATTTATACTGGGGCAGAGGGTGTATATTTATACTGCCTTAGCTATGGGCTTTACTTAATATTATTATTTATTACTTAAATAACTGAGATTTAGGGTGTAATTTTATGGGTATTTTATATGATATAATATAATTAATATTTATTTAGGCATAACTTTTGCCGTTTGCCAATATTAAAAAATAAAATAAAATAGACACATCAGTAAAATTCCAGGATGACTTGACAAAAACACTGTTGTATGAAATACCAGCGATCATTATCCACCATTACAACATGGTATCAAAAAAAAACCCCACCTTATAGGGAAAACATATATACACATATATACAGATCTCCTGTTATAATACTCCCATAGCAGTTTACAAGATATCCTGAGTTGGTATATTCCACTTGATATAAAGTACAATTCCCCATAGTAACAATATAGTTAGGCAGTTCTTATTTCACTTAGTATACATCCTTAGATTCATACAACTCCCATTCCCTGCCATTTACTTCACAAGGCTGCTGGGGAGGGTCGTAGCTGCCTTATAATTCAGATAACTCTTTCCGTTTCTGGGACGCCAGCCATACGAAGGTTGCCAGGGCAGTTAAATCCTCCTTTTTTGATAGGAAGAGAAGCCCCCTATATCCCTGACCAGGCTCCACATGCTCCAGATCATTAAAGGGTGGGGGAGCCAAACAGCCCTAAGCTCTTTATAATGGGGGCAGAAAAGGAGAAAATGCTCAACCGTTTCCACCCCTCCCCGAGGGCAGGAGCACAGTCGGCTGGCATAAGGGACCCTCCTATATCTCCCCTCAACCACCGCTGTCCGTATCAGATGGAACCGTAAGAGTGTATAATTCCTTCACAAGGTACGATTGGATAACGCATCTAAATAACCCGCCAGCCCCCAGCTGAGCTTAACTAAATCAAACCAGGGAGCAACCCTCCAGGTCCCAATGGCCACCATATCCTCTTGCCGAGCCATATCTCCTAAATGGGCCTGCACTTCCCTTTGAATTCCTACTAAGGACCTACTTGAGAAATAGGCAAAGGAAAACCCCAGGCTCTGGATAAGGTAGCCCAAATAGCTACACCATGGATAGCCTCGAGGACCAGAGTATCCTAATTCCTCGTGGAGGCATAGTCGAGGGAGCGATTCCTCCTGTAGCGAAAGCAAACTCACCCAATAACATGTAAAAGCAAGTTTTCCATATAGCTGGATAGAAAACACTCCAGTCTCCACCCTCGGTACCGGCCCCGGAACTTCCCTTCTCACTTGGAGAATCCTACGCAAGAATAAATCCTGGGTTCTCTCCAGTGGTGCTATTATAGGCTGGGGGACAATATCTAGGCCGAAAACAGTCGAGGGGCAGGACTTTAGCTTTATACACCTGAAGAAAGGTAGAGAAAGAAACACCCTGCAAGAGACGAGCTGCCCTAGCCAGGGTCCCGACCAATCGGGCTGTTTTAGCAGCCCACCCCTGAGCATGCTTTACCCATGTGCCCTTGCTGGAGAAAGTTACCCCAAGTATGAAAAAGCTGTGACCACTTGAAGTGGTTGCTTTGCAATTACCCACTGGGTCGCGGATTTACGACCTCCCACTATCATAATTTTAGACTTCTGGGGGTTTGGTGGAGTATTTTATATATTATAAATGGTTTTGTGGAGTTTTTTAGTCTCGTATTTTATGCTTATTTTTCTGATAATGTTACCCACCCTGCGCCTTTGAGAAAGGATGGGTTAAAAATCTAAATAAATAAATATAATAGGGTGCATGTTTCCCCACTCATAAATAAGAGGAAAGATGAAGGAGCAGAGGTGGGTAGGTGAGGTAAGGACTGGGCAGGAGGGAGTATTTAATACCTTCCTTGCTACACCTAAGCTAGTTGTTAAGTGGAGCAAGATGGGCATCTGTGTTGGAAGTCAGCAACACAGAAAAGCAGGCCAGCAAAGAAGTCTAGGAGTCAGCAGCATGAGGGTTAATTGCCCTGAAGCTCTGGGTCCTGCTAGCCCCGGTGAAGGGGAATTGCATTGCATCGCCTCACGCCCAGGAGGGATGAGCTAGTGCTTTCTCTGGGTTGGTCAGCAGCAAGGTTAAAGAGAGAGCACCCTCCAATCTGGCACCAGGGACAGAGTGCACAAGCAGCACCACCCAACCTTCTGGTAATTGCCCGGATTCTGCATGCCTCTGCTGCCTTTGAAAGCTGCACCATGCGGGGGATCTCTAAGCAACAATCCTGAAATACACACTGATTGATTGGCATTAAGATTCAGCAATAGACTGTAGAGGGCCTCTCTTATTTATAAACGTGGAATCCTGGCTGTCTTTTTTTTCCCCCTTCCCTGTAGGGTGTAGGACACTGAGGGTGAAAACAGACATGATGCTAACCTCCCACGCATTTAACCACCCTTGCATGTTGCAGGGCTGTATTGGTGCCCTATGCAGCCCTGCAACATGCATAAATAACCACAAAGGGTGGTTAAAGGGTGGTTAGCGTCATGTCTGTTTTCACCCTGAGATGCATGGAAGAGTCCCTGACAAATTATCATCCCAGAGAAACTGAGGAAACCCCTACATATTCCTCTATAGCCCCATTGTTGTTTATAGGGGCACTTTCCTGATTAGTTGTCCTGGGGCCACAAACCAATTAAGTAGTCCCACTGAAACCTGCAGGAGTAGTGGTTTGTGGATTTTGGTCTTTGTCTTCAGCTCATAAGTGCCTAGCTACTTCAAAAGTGTGTGTAGGTAACCGTTTGTACCATATTTTCCAGATTTTTAGAGCACACCTTTTATAAGATGCTAAGGGCTGGTGGGCAAGTGGCTAAAAAGTAAAATAGAAATAATCAGCTAGTTTTAAGTGTTATGAAATTATTAATCACCTTAGAAACACCTGAACTCAAGTTTTATTTAGTTCCTCCAACTGAGTCAGTGTATATTTTAAATCAATTCCAGCACTTCTAATGTAGGTGGTTAAAGGCTTCTCCCCCCTGCAATGATTGTTCCCAATTCAGTACCACCAATTACCCCAAAAAACCCTAAACACTTTTCACATCTGTTTGGTCTTGGATCCAAGGTTTATTACCACTTTTCTCCATTAATAATTGGGGGAATTGGTGGCAAGGGTGTTTATATTTATAGCGGTCTTTCATCAACAGTTATGATCTGGTAGGTAAAAAGAAAAGACAAAAAATCCCAGTTGCTGAATCAAGATCTTAGGAGGAAAAGCAAAGACCACAGCCTGTTCTAGCGGTAGTAATTCCACTGCACAGGTTACAGACAAGTCTGAAATTTGTTTATTTTATTTATTTTTAAAAAGAATTCTCTTCAACGCAAAACTTGCCCTGGTGACTTTACAAAGCGCGACTGAATCCATATGGAAAGGGAAATAGTTTTTATCAGCATTTATCCTGCATACTTGATATATAGCAATGGGAGGAGGTAAGAAGTACAGACTGAGGGAATCTCCCAGCACAATTGATTTCTTTCATTTTAGTTATTCGCATTTATTTTCAATGCTTGCGAAATGAAACACACACAGGCCGCAATCCGCAAACCATTTACTCCGGAGTAGTCCAATTGAAGTCCAAAGCCCGTACACTGGAGGGCTTCAGTGAGACTACTCCAGAGTAAATTATTTGTGGATCACGGCCAGAAACTTGAATTTAAAATTAGGATTCCCTTTGCTAAGGCGATTTCTGTCATGTGTGAGGATTTTTTGCAAGGGCTCACTTGGGTGTTAGCAGTGACCTCCCCGCCCTTGAGAAAGAAGGTTACCTGGGGGGTTGGGGAGGGGGGGGTCACGTTTTTGCTCGCTTAATGCCCACCCCCATCCTCCCATCCGCTGTTTAATTCTCAGTCTCCAGTCCTTTCCACCCGTCGTTATCCTGGAGGAAACTTACCAAAAGCACTTCTCTCTATGCCCCCTTGCAAACTTTCCCGCTCCGCACGCCAAACTTTTCTCTTGCAGCCTCCTATTACAGTAAGGACGAGAGACAAGCACTCACACAGGCTGAAGATTACAATTGCCACCGGTGCTGAATTTATTACAGGGAAACCCTCCGATAAGATCCCATCTGTTATGAACACATGTACCGCCAATTGTTCCTGATACCAATGCAATTTATTTACCCCTCGGAGTGAATGAGATTACAAGGGTGATTTTCACACACGCACAAAGCCGGGCTTTGCTTTGGTCCGGTCTATCTGCTTCTATCTTGTTTCTTGCCTCCATTTATACTTCACCACTTCCCTTTGCATTAGATCAAAGATTCCTCCCCGTCCCAAACAAGTGATTTTATCACTGGGTTCAGGGCTCGCCTTTTTGCCCGTCTCCTGACGTTAATAGAGCCTTCATGTTTCCCCTATTAGATGTTTGCAGCAGGGAAACGCGCCCACAGGGAAAACCAGGCTAAACCGGGAGGGAGAAGAAAAACACAGGTAAAAAACCTCAACCTGACTACACCCACGGCCGGGTAGCTCGCTCCTCAAAGCAAAACCTCAAGTTAGCTTTGCTCCGTCCTTCTCCGCTCTCTTTATGAGGGATGGGGCAGCGCCGCCTGGCGGCAGGAAAAGCAAGAAGTAATTCACTCCTTTTTAAAAATTAAAAAAAAGCAAAGAACCAAAGACTAAAATCCACCCCACACCCCACCCCCACCCCCGTCCCCTCTATAGATGACTGTGAGCGCCTGTCAGTGTCTGTCTTAATTCCTATACAGAGGGTCTCACGTGGCTCTCTGGGTTAAATGTGACAGCAACAGAGGTTCCCCTTTCAGCGTTGATTATTAACTCGAAAGTGGTCCCGGAAGGTCATGTGGTTCCCTTTTTAATTTTCCTGCTCGGGACCTCATGAATGGGATTCGTTTATTGGTTTATTATTTGCACTGGGTTTTTTTTATTCCCCCTCCCCCCCCCAAAAAAAAAAAAAGCACCCCAGAGCTGGCACTGAAGCTAAAAGCCTGTTGTGCGCTCCTGCGCGTGTTTGTGTTTTTAAGTGTTCTTACCGCAGCCTCCTAAGAAGGTTAGTCTAATTTTGTTCCCTTTCAAGCTGCTTCAAGGCTTTTTTTGATATGTTCCAGGTTTCAGTGGGCGTCTTTCTGCTGCTCTGTTATCATTATTTCTTGCCTTGATGTGACGTTGAAGAGAGATGACAGCATTGTCAGGTTGTCTTTAATTCATTTGAAGATGAAGGGGCGGGGGGGGGGGGTACACACCAGGCTTTTTACAATATTCAAAGCCAGAATGGATTTACCTTTTTCACGCAAGGAAAGGAGGGGGAGAGAGAGCTGATGAATTTAAGACGTGAAGAAAGAACAAAAAAAAACCTCTCAGCTGAAAACAAAAAAAAAAGGGTGGAGGGACAAGATGGGACCTCTCTGAACCGAGACCTGAGCGTTGCTCTCTGACAGCGGCCCAAGAATGAACGTGCAACACGGAACGACAGGCCGACCAGTTGGCCCCAATCCCCTCTCCGTGATCCCGAGAAACCGATTAGATTCCTTGCTCTGGCCTTGCGCATTTCAGTGCAAACGGGGTTTGCCAGTTCCCCTTCCTTCCCGCCCCCGATCGCGAACCATCTGCCACAAACTTTCTGGCCGCGATCTACCAACAACCATTTACTCCGGCGGGGAGAAGTCCCCTTGAAGCCCGGCTCTGAGGGCCTCAGTGGGGCAGGGCTATTCGGAGTAAGCGGTTGCTGGATTGCGGTCCCTGGAATTCAGCGGTGAAGGGATCTAGACGGAATTAAGGAGCCCTCCCCAGTCTTGTCTGCTTAAAGGTGCTCGGGAGTCAGAGGAGATGGTTGAATGAGGATGGGTCGGGACAGAAGGAACAAATAAACCGGGAATTTTTTGAGCGACCCAAAACGATCCGAACTGAAACCAGCCAAGGAATAGGCCCTTGGAGGCGGCTAACCTCGGGATTTTGGGCGACTTCAGGTTTCTTTGAAAATCAGTGAATCGGATTCACTGATTTTCAAAGAAATTAAATTCCACTTTGAAAGGAACCACTCCGACAATCTTTAAAACCTCAGTTCCTTCCATCTTTAGTTAATTGCAAATAACAGTAATTAATCAAATGTAAAAGTTTGTTCCATCCCCCCGTTAGGAAATGAATGCACACACTTGAGTCCCCAAGGAAGTTTGGCTCTTCCGAGGCTAGGCTAGCAATGCTTGTTATTCCAAGCCCTAGAGGGAGCAGAGAAGATGGTTCAGTTTGGAGATACGCTCTCCTCTTCCTCAGCAGTGAGCGGAGAGAGACTATCCACATGCGAGGCATCTCCTTTCTCTGAAAATGGCTTCGCCTTGCGCAGAGCGAGCAAACCCCTCCTAATCAGAGCTCAACCTTTCAGCTGACTCCCCAAATATTGGTTCCTCTGGGCTTCTTAATATTCTTTCCACCCTAAGGGCAGGGATGCAGAGGAGGCGTGTGCATTTGGGATGAACTTGTGTGCGCACTTATGTAGGCTCCAGTATTACCTCAGCTCCTGGGCAGCCTGTGAACTGGAGTTTGTATTGTTTCATAAACCTGCCTTAATTACATTTCCCCACAGATAAGATAAACAGGAACCTTCCCCTCCCCCTCGTTATCAGGAGTATTTTTTAAAATGTGGAAGAGGCGTTAAGAGTAAACCTTAGTGGAGTGGAAGAAAATTCCTTAACTTTTATTTTTGCAGGTAGCATCTCTGACCAGAAGTAATTTTCAATATTACAGGAGTTTATCCTGAATGTTCACAACAGATTTTGCAAGGACGTTGAACCTGTTTTAATTTAAGCTAATGTGTGCCTGAGTCTGGTCAGATTGATCTGAAGTTGGGCTCCTGATGGCTCTTGCCCTTCTGTTGCTTGTCCTCTCGAGCTGGTTGATCACGCTGAAATTATTTTAGTTGGATGGCATGGACCAGCGGCTGCTGTCAACTCCACAACCCATCCACAACAGGAACAAGGGGGTGGGGGGAAAGAGAGAGCAAATGTGCCCCCCCCCCCCCCTTTTACCTAAAAATATAAATGCCCGTAAGTCCATCTCTGTTAGGAAAAAAACACGTTCCCTAGCTTAGTATCAAAATATTAGGCAACGTTTGCCAGGACAAATATTTAACAACGCTTCCTCAACTATCCCCGTGGTAATAAAATAAGCGATTTAGGCCGTGATGCTCCAGAGTAATAAGTGATTGGTGGATCGCGGCCTTAAAGCTTCAGTAACACCAAGCACAATCATAGCAACAATAAGGGGAAATGTTCTCTGAAACTCTCCAGCTTCGAGTTTATTTGTAACTTATCCACGAAAAGAAAGTTCACCTCTCTGGTAGTCAGCTGCCTTCACACTATCTGTGCTGATGTATTTTAAATTGCTCCGTTTAAAGGCAACATCCCTAGTGTCGTTTATGGGGAGAGATTAAGAAGAGGTGTGGAAGAGACAGGTAAATTGAGGAAAGGATTTCTTCAACGATGGTAAATCTGTGCTACATTTTTAGGAAATCTCTGAAGGGATTCTGAAATATAGATTTCCAATTTATATGTTGTTTTAATATAAAATTTGACTATAATATACAATTAAATATTTAGCTACACGAGCTTGGGGAAGGAGAATCAAAGCAATTTGATCATCATTATTTTCGACTCTTTCCTCTTTTGCATAAATCCAGCTCCAATTCTAGACATTCTGCCTCTCAAATTTGAGAGGCTTCATCCCCTTCTCTGCTGCTTGGACTTGTGTCAATTTCATCTTCAAAACAGGGCATGAAAAAAGTTACTTGTAGTTCCTCCTTGGCTTTGAAAGGGACAGAACTGCTGCACTCTGCCCTGCCTCAGAGGAACAAAAGAGTTTGTAATAAAATCCCCCTAAAGTAGGTTGTTTATAATGAATCCTTTCTCTTTGTGTGGGAGGAGGAGGGACTTCATTTTTTTATCTTTTCTTTTTCTTTTTTTAAGAAGCCCACTGCATTCCTAGTGTTTCTTTTTTATCCCTGGCCTTGATCCACCAACTGTTTACTCCAGAGTGTAAGCCCTGGATGGGGCTACTCCGGAGTAAGTGGTTGATGGATCGCGGCCTCTGCCTCTAAAACAGCGTCAGCAAAAGGCCCAGCGCCTCGCCTCTGCCGATTCCCTAGACCCCATCGCAGGAGGGAGACGAGCCAGCCTGGGCGAACGCGGAGCCTTCATTAACTTGCTTCTTTTCTCCCCTTTGCCCATTAACTCTAACTTCCACTAATTATCTGGCGTAAGTGCATTCGACTAATTAGCATCTGGGCACCGCGGGAAACTTTGAACAGTAATTATATTGTAGGGGATACGGGGGGGGGGGAGAGGGGAAAATGTGATTTGTCAAAGCAAAACCGCCGCCTGTAACTTCTCCCCCAGCCGCTCCACTCCCAGCTAAAATGGGGGAGGGAGAAGCATTAAGAGAGAAGAGGAGACTGGGAGAGGGAGCCCGGGTACCCAGAGGGATTGTCCAGTTAAAAAAAAAAAAGAGGCAATTTTAAAAATAATAAGAATAATTGTTAAGTCCAAACTTTGGATAGAATCAATGATCCGGTTCGTGTTTGCTTAATCCTGGTTTCCAATAACCTGCTTTTCCCTTGCCGCTCCTTGTACTTTTCTCCCCCTGCCTGGCTTTAGAGAAAGGGGAGCTGCATAGCGACACAGAAGAGACCAGCAAACCGTGCTACGCTCGGGCACCTAAAAGCCTTCTGTATTTCCCCCCAAGAGAAAGCCAAACTACGCGCAACGGAGAGATTTTTGGTCTTACTTTGAAAGAATTGTTTGTGTTCTAAGCACTGGAGCTGCTCGACAGTTGTGTGTCATATTATGTGAACTAGCCCGAGACTAAAAGAACGAGAAATCAGCTTTTAAATGGGGTATATCGTTTCTCTAATGTCACTAATTCTTAACAGGAAGAGGCAGTTGCGTAAACAGACATCAAAGTCCTTCTACTTTTCCTTGCTGATAACAAAGCTGGTCACACCCTTTTTTCTTCTAGAAAAAAGGAAACTGTCGTTCTTAACCCTACTTTACCACACACAGAGGTAATTTAAAAAAATTAGGGGCCCCACCCTAGAAGAGTAAAGGAGCCACTTAAACCTGTTTCTTAATTTCCTTCCAGCCGCTTTGTTGGAAAGGGAGGGGGATTTGCTAAGGTTCTGTTCATTAGTTTTAAAAGCGAGCCCTGGGGTTATAATAAAAACCTGTTTTTTAAATTTTTAATTAAAATTGAATAAGCGTTTAAGGAAATTAGCAGTCACATTTCTGTCCAAACTTAGGTATGTGTTTTTGTTTGTAACAAACTCAAAGCGGATTAAAAAATAAAGTAAAACCTTTTAATACATCAAATATACGGAATTTTAATCTTTAAAGCGATACATTGTCTATTTTAGTACATGACGTAAACCTTACTTCGCCCCTTTTACAGGGTGGACTTAAAAATTAAAAATAGTTAAGTGTTCCTTTCAAAGAACAAAAATAAGGCAAATGAGGTTTTTGGAATAGAATTGTTTTTTTGTTTTGTTTTTTTATCCTTTCCAGAATACATACAAAAAAATACCAATTCTCTTTCAATGGTAATACACCTTAAAAATAATTGCAATTTGAAATTATAGTTGACAAATTGCGAGTTGGTTTTTTTAGTAACAAACATGCATGTAATTTTTTTTTTGTTTCAATGAGACATTAAATAAGAACGTACAATACAATCATAGCAATTTTAAAGTAACATTGAAGAGAAGACCTCTATTTTTGTTTTTATTTATATTCTACAATGGATTTTATTTCCACTTTTACCTATTGAGCTCAAGTTAAGTAATGCACTTTTATGATTCCTCCTCCCGCTTGAAGCTAACATAAATAAATACAGTGCTCATGGATCCAGTCCTCAGATGAACACTTATTTTTTTCCTTTTGTTATAAAAAGTCAGATTTCAACTGTTATAAAGTTTTGAAGGGGGCTTTTCTCTTCCCCTCTGTGGATGTGTGAGTGTCCCCTCCCCCATAAACGTTGTTCCAATCCCATCCCCACCCCAAAACAAAAAACTCACTGGTATCCCAAAGCTGAGGCTGTGGTAAGTCTCTGCCCATACAGTGCATAGGGGGAGTAGTAAGGTCCCGTAGCTGCAGATACTGGCACTGGAGCGCCCGGGGTGGGCAAGGGGCTCTTTGAGTAGGGGTGGTAGCGACTGCTCAGTCCCAAAGCGTGATGAGGACTGCGGAGGGCCAGCGTGCTCGGGGAGCCGGGCGCCACCGTGGTTGGGATGTGCATGTGGCAGGCCATAGCCGCGGCGGCGGCGCTGGCCAGCGAGGAGGAGCTGGGGTAGCTGGAGATGAGTTTATCTGTGCCCGAGAAGGCAGTGTGGGTCCGCAAGTGGCTAAGCAGCTCCTCCGAGGTGGCAAAGCGCTTGTCGCAGGGTCCGTTGGCCGACACCCAGTTGCAGATGTGGGGCTGGGGGTCGTTGGGGAGCATGAAGCCATAGGGGTACAAGGGGTGGCCGGCCAGTGAGGGCGGAGTGGCCCCCGTCAGGGAGGAGTGCACGCTGTGCAAGGGGTGGGTGGGGTAGACCAGCGGGTATCCGGACTTGAGCGCTTGATCGTGGGCGCAGGAGGCGCTGGCGGCGCCCGCTAGGTGGCTGGCGCAGTGGTAGCTCAGGCAATAGGGGTCTCTGCAAAGGCTGGCCGTCATGACCGAGGGGGGTGAGGCGCCCGCTAGCGGGCTGGAGCCCGCTGGCTTGCTGCACCCGAGACTGCCGGCCGCAGCCAGCTGCGCCCCGACCAGGCTGCCGGCCTTGGTGGGGTCCAGGGCCACTCCGTGTGGCAGGAACTGCGGCGGGTAGCCGGCGTAGGCTCCAGCCAGCGTGCCGGGGTAGCTCATCCCAGCCGGCGGCAGGGGGAAGACAGTCTGCCCGGGTTTGTAGGGGGAGACGGGAGCCACCAGCCCGGAGCCCAGGACCGAGGCGGAGGAGGTGGCGGTGGTGCTGCTGCACGAAGAGGCGATGGAGTCCGCGGAGGAGAGGGCCTTGGAGCCCGCCCCGCCGCTCTCTTGGTGCTGGTTCACCTCCACGTTAATCCCGGCACAGCTCACGCTAATCCGGCTGTGGCTGATGCTGGCGGAGCCCGGGCCCCCGTTCGAGCCGGAGCTTCCTCCTTTGCTGCCCCCCTCCGAGTCCTTCTTGTCTGGGTCTCCCCCCTTGCCCTCGGCCGGCAGCAGCCCCGGGGAGCAGGCGGAGGCGCTGGAGTTGGGGCTGCCTGTCCTTGGCGTGAACGGCTGGCAGGTGGCGCTCGGCACCCGGAATCCGGACTTCTCGCTGCTGGAGACTCCCCCAGAGGAGGCGCCACCGCAGCCAGAGGCCCCGGAGTCCTTCTTCTCGGAGCCCGGCTTGGCGTAAGGCTTGAAACTCGACTTGTCCTCCACGCCGATGTCGCTGAGTTTCAAGGGGCCGGATTTCGAGTCCTTATCCCCGCTGGAGCCGTTGGAGGTGACGGAAGAGAGCTTGGAAGAAGGGGAAGGGTCTGGCTTCCCAATCTGGGAGCAGGTCTGAGCCAGAAGGGCCAAGGGGCTCTTCTTGGCATCCAGCTGCAGAAATCAGAAAGGGACACACAAATGCAAAAAAAAAAACTTTAGCCTTGCAAAAATAGTGATCAATCATAAATCAAAAGCAAAACAGAGCCCAGTGTGCGTTTGCTGATGCCATTTGTGCAAGACATGGGGGAGGGGGAGGAATCCACAATGGGGGAGGGGGACACGTTCATCACATACCCCTTGACAGCCTCACACTCGTGCATGCACCATTTTCAACAAAGCCTTTCAGGAAAGCAACGACTTTTATACGCATTATATGAAAAACAAAAAACAGCCTCTCTCTGTCTTTAATAGACCCCGCTCCCTTTTTGGACAGAGCGGGGGGTGCGGTTTACAAATCCACACACTTCCCAAAGTTAATCCTTTGCTTTTCGCCTATACGTTCCCTTTGCTCCCCAGCACACACGCGCGAACACGCCCGCGCCCAGTACAGCCCAGCAGCTGCGGCACCATTTCTCTTCCCTGATGGCTGACACTATTTATAAACAGACCCGGAGTTATTCGGCTAGCCGGGAAAGATCTGCCCGTTGGATGAGACTTGCATCAAAATCATTCATTCACATATAGCCCCTGCTTCCACCGTCACCCGTTTTAGGACAGAAGGGCCGCGAACCACCAACCACTTACTCCGAAGTAGCCCCCTCCCACTTAAATGGGACTACCCCGGAGTAAGTGGTTGGCGGATCGTGGCCGACATTTATGCTCACTGAGTGTGACACCAAAGACACCAACCCTCAAAATATTAGCAAGTATTTTCCAAAATGAGAAGTTGAATTATCAGGAACATTTCTCCAGCCGCCCTTCAGAATACCAATATTTACCCCAATGCGTGCCAAGATCCCAACCTGAATCGTCTCCTTCCCCTCTTCCTCCCGCCCCCCTCAACCAAAACTGAGAGGAAATCTAAACTTCTAATGAAATCTAAAAGCGCCAGATAAACCTTAGATTTATCCCCAGGAGCAGCGAGAGGGTCGGGAAAGCGAGAGGAATGCATTTCAAAAGAAAGCACGACTTCAGAGAGCGAGCGAGCGCGCGCGCGCCCCAGTGCCTTACCTCAATAGGACTGACAGGCGTGGATGGCAAAGGCTGCAGATACTCAGGGTGTAAAATGTGTCCAGTCCGAGCCGTGAGCATTTTCAGGACTTTGATCGGAAGGCGGTTTGCTTGGCGTAAAGGATCCGAAGGTGGCACGGCGTGGAAGAAAGGCTTGATGCCGCCGCCGCCGCTGCTATTATTCCCAGTGTGTCCGTTCTGCCAGAGGAGATCGGAGCTGCTGCTGCTGCTGCTGCTGCTGCTGCTGGAGAGGCTGCCTCCCTGGTCTCTAACGCCGCCGCCGCCGCCGCTGTGTTTACTACTTCTTACAGCAGAAAGCGAGGGCGATGTGATCATGACCCAAAACCTCTCATGAAAACTGGGGGGCAAGTCGCGCGATCAAGCTGGGGGAAAAAAAAAATCAGTCTCTTCTCTTTCAAAGGATGGCGCTTATAAAGGAAGACAAAAAATTCAGAGGCTCCGTCCCCACCCCACCCCCAAAGTAATGTTCTTTGGCTTTCCTTATATATATATATTCTATGGGGAGACGCGGCCCGAGAGACAGAGCACAGCAAGAATAATCCTTGGGTTGTGATCAGGAGGTGGGGGTAGGGGTGGGGGATTGTCAGCATGTGTCGCTTTCCCCCCTCTTTCTGCCTGTGTCTGGGGCTAGGGCTTCTCTCTGGCTGCCTGCGCTCTCTCGCTCTAGCCGCCGCCGCCGCCTCCTCCTCTGTTCAGCTGTGATGCGAGCCGCTGCCCATCCAGCCCGGGATCTGGCAAAGAAACTCACTTCAAAAGCAGCTGAATTAGTCGGAGATTAAAGCCTTTGCCGCCTTCCAATCAAATGGGACCCCGAGGTGATTGGAGGGTCAAGGGGATGTGACGTTCCCTTTTCTGGGGCTTTTTTCCTATGTTTTAATGGTCTCTCTCCCCTTCCTTTCCCTCCTCCCCCTCTCTTGTTTTTGCTCCTAGAACGGGATGGGTATAAATTTTATGTTTCACATCGGCTGGTGATTTCAATTTCTCATCTCCTCACCAAATAATTTTCTTTTAAACCCATCATGCACAAAATAAGGGCGAAAGGGACGATTGCAAGAGTATAAGGTAAGAGACTCAGCGCGGACCGTGCTGCATGAATTTACATAGGCTTTGCAGAGCGGGGGTTGTAAGATCTAGGTGCATCCAACTCTTACTAACAGCAAATATGCTACTTGCCTTTAAACATCATTTAATGCCTTTAATATTTTGGGCTTCCCTGTCCCACTCTAATAAGAGCTAGTAGTGATGAGAATGTTTTTATACCATCCTCCTCTCCCACACTGAAGAAAGAGTATGCAAGATCCCTGTTCCCCTCCTTTCATATTTTTGAAGCCTTCTTTGACGTAAAACTAAAAAAAATCCTCCCCTACCTTCCAGCTAGGAGCAGCGACTCTCCAATCAGGCCAGTGCTGACACTGGAAGTCCTGTGAAGAGACTGGGGGAAGCCAATGTCACGTGCTTTCCAGTACTACACACTCCCCCCCCCCCCCCCCC
>QEPC01014420.1:6520226-6530436 GCA_003113815.1 Sphenodon punctatus | reverse complement strand
TGGGTCAGATGAAAACAAGAGGTACAGCTGAGTATCATCAGAAATATGTGAGAATCAGGAAAGGCAGTCTGTTTATAGCCTTCTTGGACTTGCATTTGGCCTTTGATCTCCTTTATCATAATATTCGTTGGGACAAACTGTTTAGCACTAATATGGATCAGAGATTATTATGTTTGGTACATTTGTTGTATACCAATTCGGCTTTGAGGGTTCAGGTGGGTAATGATGGTCAACTCACAGATCAGGTTCCTGTGACTAATG
Organism: Sphenodon punctatus; assembly: GCA_003113815.1. Classification (NCBI taxonomy): domain Eukaryota; kingdom Metazoa; phylum Chordata; class Lepidosauria; order Sphenodontia; family Sphenodontidae; genus Sphenodon; species Sphenodon punctatus. Next base: position 6,530,175 of record QEPC01014420.1, on the reverse strand, counting down.
GGGTAAAGCGGGGCTGTGTCCTTGCCCCTTTCTTGTTTAATTTTTATATAAATGGAATAGTGGCCACAGTGACCCAGGATCATTACCTTCCAGCAAGGTTTTGGGGCAGCACCTTGCAATTCTCTTATATGCAGATGATATAGCAATTTTGTCACCTTCTGGTTTGGACCTGAGAAGAATGCTGGTTGCAGTTGACTAATTTTGTGCAAGTATGCACCTTTCCATTCCAAAGACTAAAATGACGGTAGCGGGGACGTGTTCCAGGAAGCATAGGAAGTACAGGTGGACTCTTGATGGAGTTGATCTCGAGCAGGTTCCTGTGTATTCTTATTTGGGATTATGCTTTGCTGATAATCTCAGCTGGCAGAGGCATATTGAGACAGCCAGGCTCAATTTTCAACAGGCAGTGATGGGTCTGTTGATTTTGGAGGCTCTACGGTGGCAGATTGGTGGCTCCGGCTTTGAAGCTTTTTGATTTGAAATCCAGACCATGTGCCCTGTATGGAGCCGAAATTTGGGACCTGGCTTCTGTCGAGGTTCTCAAGCTACCTCAAAACCTGTTCTTGAGAACCTTGCTTGCAGTGCCCAAGTGTGTTTCCACCTGTTTACTGCAGCTTGAAACTGGGAAGTTGCCTATAAAAGTAAAGATCCTCATGGCTGCACTGAACTATTGGAGCAAGCTGGAAGACATGTCGGAGGATAAGTTACCTCGCTGGTGTTATGATGAGGCTAGGTCATGGTCCGCCCCGCACTCATGGAGCAGTAGGGTTGTGAGCCAGTTGTTTAAACTCGGTCTTTCCCCTTGATGCAGCAGAAAGAGACTCATACAAAAACAGTTAATAGATCAGGCAATATAGATGGATTTAGGGGAGATGCGAACACTTAAGAGTGTTCCATTATATAAGGAGTTCAAGCTCACTACTGGGCTTGAGCTGTACTTAGATCTATTGGAAGTCTCTGGTCTACGCAGAACTTTTACTCTTCTGCGATTTGATCTCCTGCCTACCAAAGTGCTGATAGGGAGACGCTATTGAATACCATATGAAAGTAGATTGTATCCTGAATTGCAGGGGCACATTGAGGATTTATTACATGTCTTATTTGCCTGGCCCCTCATGCTATATGCGAGGGAGTTATTTCTTGCTCCATGGCTTGCCAAAGCAGCTGACCTTGTAGTCAGCTTGGCTTTGATGGCACGTGAGCTTTGCAAGCGTTACTCCTGAGTCATATCTGTGTTCCCGGCTGGATTATATAGCTCATGGTGGCATTTTGCCGCAACTTGTGTGTTATAGATGAAGGGGTATACCCGGTCTAATGTATATGTATATTTGTATTGTATTATATTATGTATTTCCTGTGTGGAAGGATTTCTTTTATTTCGATAATTTGTTTTTCTCTCTTATACTGGGACATGGCGAAAGCTAGCTCCCACAATAAATATTATATTATTATTATTATTACTGCAACCTTCTCCTTACTGGCCTCCCCCGTTCTCACCTGTCCCCCCTTATCTCCATCCAGAACTCCGCTGCTAGGATCATCCACTCAGCCCATCACTTCGACCACGTGCAGCCTCTCCTTTCCTCATTTCACTGGCTCCCCCTTCCCGAACGCATCCTTCACAAACTCCTGGTATTCACTTATAAATCCCTTCACAACCTGGCTCCCCCTTACCTCTCAGCCCTAATCTCCTTACACACTCCTGCATGCACTCTCCGCTCCTCCTCTGCCCCCTCCCTCACTCTCCCTCGTCTCCCCTGACAGCTTTCGTCCCTTCTCCCTTGCTGCCCCCCATGCCTGGAACTCCCTCCATGCCCACATCTGCCTTGCCCCCTCCCTCCGCACCTTTAAATCCCTCCTCAAAACCCACCTCTTCCTCGCTGCCTTTCCCGACGCCTGCTAGAACTTTCCTTTCAATATTTACTGTCTGCCCTNACCTTTAAATCCCTCCTCAAAACCCACCTCTTCCTCGCTGCCTTTCCCGACGCCTGCTAGAACTTTCCTTTCAATATTTACTGTCTGCCCTCCCCGAAGACTCCTGCCTAACTGCAACCAAGCCAAGCATGTACACCTGGGACCTAGCATCTGCTTGAATGTTATTTATCCCTTGTCTCTCCCTATGTCCCCATTCCTTGTCTCCCCCATCCTTGTCTATTAGATTGTAATCCGTAGGCAGGGACCGCGTCTGTCTTACTGTTCTGTAAAGCGCCAGGTACACTGCTTACGCTATACAAATGCTTATAATAATAAAATAATAATAATAAGTCAGTCTGTGCCACCAGTATTGCTTAACAGGGGTTTCCAGTCCTGGCAAGCCCCTTTGTAAAGTCCTCAATGCCCACTGGGCTAAACACAGTAAAACTCGCACCTTGGAGTCCAGCATTGTGCAAGTCCTTCTGGTCAACATCCGCCAACTGCAGCTCCTTGCTGGAGATTGGGCCCTTGTCCTGGTTCAGATGCCAAGAGGCTCTGTTTCTGTTGGGTTTGGAGTGAGGAGTTCTTCCCTGTTTTTCATTTCTTTCCCTTCCAACAACTACCACAATATTGTGGGCTTGCCCTTTTTACGTTCCCACCTATTTTTTTCCAATCTATGTGGTGCCCTCAGAGTCCACTTACAAAACACACACAATCCTGCGGCTCACTATGAGGACCCATCCGATAATAATCGGCAGTGCCATAATCACATCCAAGAACCCCCTGTGTATCCTTCCCATGTTTGGTTGGCATAGACTGTATACAAATCATTCCCAGGCTGCAGCACAAAGTATTTCTTCTGCTGAGAACTCACCCCAAAATTCACCTGCAAGCTGTCCTGTCGTGGAGTTTATGACAGGATTTGCATTAGTACTACTGGATACTCCTTAAAAGAGACTCTCTCCCCTCCCCCTGCAATGTGGCTGGTGCATCTTCCGAAAGGACCTGTTTCTTGTTTACTTCCATGGTTCCTTGCGGTTCTGGGATTTTCCTTTGTTTTTTATTAATGATTACTTCTTCATGGTTTATAGTTTGTATTTCTATATCCTGAAGCAGTGGGGCCATTTGCATCCCAGTTCCTGCTTTTCCAGGGGTTTCTGTTTGGCAAGTCATATCCATGTTTAGCTGGGCCACTTGCACCCCCTTCTTAAACCCCTTTTTAGTTCCAGAGCTGTTTGGACCCCCTTTGCCTCGTAACATGGTCAGTTCTGGAGCCCTACTTTCAGTCTGTGTGGATTTTACTTGGATCATGTTACCCTCTCTTTTTCTATAAACCTTACTGCTTGTAACTGTCCTCTTTTCCTTCATTTTCCTGCCCAGGAACGAGGGTTGGTCTGGGTGAATTCTTAATGTAATTGACATAGACAACCCTAATGAACAGCTGTCTCCAAGCTTGGGGCCCGTGGTACTCAAATCCCACCGTAGCCATGAACTCACTGCATGGCCCGCCCCTGGACAAGTGTCAGCCTCTCACTTCCTCATGTGTAAAATGGGAATGTGTCTGTGTTCTCTTCACCCTTATCCATCTCAAGATTGTAAACCCACTGGGCAGGGATAGGTCTCTGAAAATCTGTGACTGTAAAGACTGTAGTAGCACTAGAGAAGTTAGTAGTAGTATTTGGAATTTTGGACTCAAGCCCTGTAGACTGCCTCTGAAATTCCAACCCTTTTTAAAACTTCCCTTTTTAGGATGTTCTAGTTGGAGGTCTCTTGGTCTCCAAGGGAGTGATATGCAGGCCCACTCTGCATTTGCAGTCTGGGCCTCTCGTGATAGAAAGGGTGCCACCCGAATAGCCCAGGAGTGTCTTGACCACTGGACTGCCACCACAACCTGCTCAGAAGTGGCAAAGCAAACTTCTAGTACATTTTCGATAAAATCAGGTCCAGATGGATCTAGTCAAGCTGACTTTCCTCCCTACCCTGCGGTTGGGATAGTTTTTACACCAAGGCTTGCAATAGCTGTTCCTGATATTTTTGAGCAGATTGTTGTTGCTGTACCAGAGCTTCATGTGAACTTTGCTGTTGCTGCATCAAGAAGTTCATTTGTTGTTGGGCCACAAGGGCTATTAAGTCCTGTACTGTAGGTTCCAGTTCAGCAGACATGCTTCTGCTAATATTTCTGTGCTAATTAGCTATAGAAACTCCCCAGTATAGTCACAATAACTAGAGGCTAATGTCTGCCCTAAGCTGACTACACAAGCAGTTTAACAATTTCACTCTTCAGGCAATTCCTCTTACTGGAGGAATGATGCCTGCATTCTTTACCAGTTGTGTTGCCAGGTATACTTAATCAAGGAAGGCTGTATGCAGTATGCGGTACTAGAGTGCCCTGGGAATTAGCGGAATCCCCAGCTCATGAAGTTGGACAGTGTTATCTGCCCACAATCCCTAACTTTCATAGTTAAATGGGGGTCTGATCCTGCCTGTGGTAAGGAACCATTGAGTTTCTGTTTCATTAGGCAAAGCACTTCTGGTTAAGGTAAGGGATCTGGTCTCCAGCCTCCCATATAAGCCAGCCTATGCCACCAGTAGTGCCTAACAGGAGTTTCTAGCGGTCTCCTGGCAAGCCCCTCTGTGAAGTCCTCCATACCCACGGGGCTAAACACAATAACGCTCCTGCCTCGGAGTCCAGCTTTGTATGGTGCTTCTGGGCAACCTCTGCCAGCTGCAGATCCTTGCTGGAGGTTGGACTCTTGCCCTGGTTCAGACTCTTGCCCTGGTTCAGAGGGTTCTATCCCTGTTGGGTTTGGAGAAAAGAGCTGTCCCCTGTGCTCCTTCCTCATTGTCCTCCCAAGCTAAACTGAACCTTCTCGTTACAAATTACAGGAGTCTAAGGGGCCAGGCTAGCTGATTGGCTATTGGTGTGATTGTCCACCCAGTTGAGCACCAGCTCCGTGGCACCGACCCAGGCATGATACTACACAGTAGAAGAACCTGCACCCAATTGCTGGTGCTATCCCTTAAAGGGCTAGGAGCCACCCCAGGCTTCCTATTACACAGTGCCTTAAGTGGAGGAAGTGATCAGCCTGGAATGTTTAAAGAATTCCATGCTGCTAACACAACTTTTAGAATCCAAGGATCATAATTGGATTCTGGCCCCGAGTCTGTTGGCCTTCCACCATGTCTCCAAGACTTGGCTGTTCTCCCAGCCCTTTGGAGGATGGGAGGGGAGTGGGATAAAAGTGTGGGGGGGAAGGGGGGTTAGGTGATTTTTAGATGTTTTAACTGTGGTACTGATTGTTATTTTAAATTGTTGTTATCGTGTGCTGTAAGCCGCCCTGAGATGCCATGGGCATGAGGGGGTGGCTAATAAATGTAATAAATAATAAATAATTCACAAGTCGGGGCTTGGTGCCTAGCAGTCTGCTCTTGTCGCATTCAGGATGGACAAATCTGGTGTTCCAAGGTAGTGACCAAGATATATCAGTCTTATGAGATGTGTGTTCTGTGGCGTGGCAGGGGGCTGTGGGATGTTTGTTCTACAGAGTTCTGGGGTGTCAGTTCTGTGGAGTTCTAGGGGTCTGTGTGGAGTTTATTCTATAGAGTAGTGGGATGTCAGCACTATGGAACTATATGAAGTTGTGGGGCTGGGGGGTCTCTTGTATTGAGTGCTATTGGTCTGAGGCATCCTCTGTTGAGTTCTGTGGAGCTATGGGGTGGGGTGACTGTTGTATGGAGTGCTATGGAATGACAGTGTTTGGAATTATTATTTTTAGCCAAGTCTCAATGTTAGAGCTACAGTAGAATTTAAAGAGCGACTTCAAATTCACATACATTTGCATAATCAAACACATGTACATTCATGGAAACTAGCTCTATGATTCCCTCACCGCAGAACAGGTGGTGACTATTTTGCATACTTATCATTGTGGTGAGTTAGGCAGCCTATTAACATGTTTGTTGTTGTTGTTGTTTTTTGTTTTTAATAGGGCTATGTGTTCGCATTTCATGGGATGCCAAATACAGCTGGAAAAGACGTGTATACTGTGTTTTGAATTAGAATTGGAGCACCCCACTGTGATATTCTGATTCTGGAGATAACAGTTTTGACATCATTTAAAAAAAGACAAAAAAACCAACTGTCTTTTAAAAATACAAATAAAGCAATACAAACTAATACAAATGCTAGAACCCAGTACTCACACATCCAATGTTTGGCAACAATTAAATTATGTATAAGTGCCCAATTCACAGGATGTGTCCTTGTTTATGTTTAATAAATCTAAATATGTAGATAAACACAGACTATCATTTCCTTAATGCAAAAAATACCTACAACGAATCAAACAGAAGTTCTTGTATTGGTCATTGGACCCAAATAAACACAAATCATTGGCTATGCCCTTGTTTCCAGACGACCCATGAAGAGCCCATTTAATGGCCTTTTGGACATTGCATAGAGTCAAGTTATTGAACACTACAAGGGTTGGAGTTCTCTTGAACAACTGTCCTACAAATGTCCATCTCCTAAGAATCACCAAGAATATGGTTTTGTAAGCTTGGGTCAGTGACTCATATGCTTAATTTGTAAAATAAGAAGTGCCAGGGCTCAAGCTTGCTCCAGAAATCCCACTCCTTGACTCCAGAAATAGGAGGGGATATCCAGAGGCTGGTGGAACCATCCTGCCCAGCATTCCACAGCCCCTGAGCCTAACCCTTCTTTGCCAACCCTTGCTCAAGGAGGGTTTGATAAAGCTTGATGGAAATTGGGAGCTGGCAGTGTCACTACTACTGATCAGCTTTCCTTTGGCAAAACACTCTCACTGCCAAACAATTTATTTGTGGCAATAGCAATAGTCATATCTTTCCTGCCCATCCACAGAAGCTCTAACCCTGCAGGGGAGAGAATGGCGCTCAGGCTAGTACATTCTACAATGGGTGGGGTCTTACGAAGTAGCATTGGTTTCAAAGTCCAAAAGTAGACTGAGCTCTGTCTAGTCCTGGAACAAATTAAGCCTTGGTTTGGGTTCTCTTTCAGTCTCTCATATGTTGGCTGAATGTCACCTTTGCAGCTCTAAGAAGTGAAAAAGACTTCATAACTTTTAAAACAAAAATTTAATCCACTTCTAAACTGGTGACATACTAGAGAGCAAAGTAAAATAAGGGATTTGCTTTCACAGGGATAAGTGCAGCATGGCAGTAGCAGTGTAAACATCCTCTCGCTGCCCTGCCAATAGGATTAGAAAGCAGGTTGGTTATGTCCTCCCAACTGAGTCTGCAAAGGCACCAGTTGTGAGAATAGATTTTGTAACTGAGATACTTACCCACTAGGAAATGGATTAAGACTATGGACTCATTTTGTGAGGCTACCTAACAGCCACTGCATGATACCATGTTTCAGTAACTACTTGACCCGAACAGACTTGAGTGCCAGATGGATTAGACAGATTGTGGCTAAAGGGGCTGTATTTTGTTTAGTGAGTGTGATTTTTAGCTCCCCATATATATTAGGCTTTTGATTTGGATTCTTTTACCCTTTTCTTAACAAAGGCTTTTCAGTTCACCTCTAAGCACAGGTTGACAAGCACAGCTCTGAATTTCTTTATTCTTATCAGGTTAGGTCAAATCCTGACCAGAGTTTTTTGTGAGGATTAAAAAAGCTTAAGCTTCTGCCTTTCCACTTTTAAAATAAGATTGCCTGAAGATCGGCTCCACTGTGATCTGATCTCCAATACTCACCCTATACTCCGAACTACTAAAGAATTGTAAACGTAAACTGACATGAGGATGCCATCACTATTTGATACAAGTGGATCTGAATGACTAGAAAAAATATTAAATGTAGACTGCATACTACTCCTATAGATGTCAATATTATTAATGGTATCTTCTATCAGACGAGGAACAAGTTTTGGGCATTTTATAAATCAGACTGCCTGCAAGGCAAGGACTTTTTCTTTTTCTTTTTTTTTTTAAGCAAAGGTTATTTTATTTTTTTAACAGAAAGGAGATGGTTTCCAATACTAACATAATGCCTCTACAAATGATTTTTATCTACATTCAGGCCACTTTATGTATGCTGAGGTAGCCTACATTAAATGCTTTTAGTCACTATTTTAAAAGTTAAAAAGCATTGCTGGTTAAAATCTAAGGGCTAGCCTCCGTTCATTCCCTTTGGCTAGCTCCTGTGGTGCCAAGTTGCTTTGTGTCACTTTGCATACAAGGTGCACAGAATAAGCTCTGCCCATCGGTAAATAAACTCCACTTTCCCATTCACTTACACGGGTGCGTACACACCTCCCGATATGTAAGTGCATAAAGAGTTAGATATTTTCCTGCTTATCTTTCCACTCAATTTCCTGAAATTCCATCATATCCCTACTGTCTTCTCAAGTGGCCACTATCTGAGACAGGATGCTGGGCTCAATGGACCGTTGGTCTGACCCAGTATGGCACTTAAGTGCTTTTCCTGAGAGGCAATCAGGAAACAGATGCCCAAGGCTTGAATTCAGATCTTTTGGTCTCTCTCTCTCCTGAAAGAGGAACAGTGGAATGCAGAACCCAAAGAGGAACTGTCCCCCCGAAACCCTCCAGCAGACAGTGAGCTGGTGTCTTTAGACTCTGGGCAGTGGACTTCCTGAAAGCCCCACTCCATGCTCCTGGAAGTGTTAGAGGGCAAGGTATTTATTTAGCACTGTTGGTGGCTGAGGCCTTGCATCTGGATCACCCCTTTTTTTGACACTGCTAGTGGATGCCAGACTCCACCAGAAATACCCTTTGCTGTTGTGCCTTCATTGCTGGCACCTCTAAGGGAAGATGGGGCTGTGTGACTGGTGTCTCCATCTCAGTGCTCACATTGAGATAATTGTCTTCTTCTCTCCTTGTCCCCATTTTCATGCCTATGGGACCTGGGTGTTTATCTCCATTAGGTTCCTTTCAAAATCCCAGTCATATTTTTTAGGCATATGACTAATAATGTGTATTTAGCCTGCTTATTTATACGTATATCCCTTTTGTATCTTGAAACAAAAAATCCTAGCATGTATGAGTGTCAAACAGTTAGTCAGTCAGTGCAACACTATGCAGACAAAACAGGATCAGCACAATGGTGTGATAGGCCAAAAATAACTTTTTAGAAGAGTGTGGCAGATTTTGAGTTTATAGATAGGGCAAATGGGGATTTGTAGTGCAGAGGCCAATGGACCATTGTTCAGTCATTGCTGTATCAAGCCCACTAAATTGTATTTTGCTAAAGTCCATTTCCTCTTCCTTTCCAAATACAGAGCAGAAATATTGAACACTTCTTTCTTGGCTTCATTATTAACAATTTTACCCTCTCTATCTAGCAACAGGCTTATCCCATTGTTAGGATTTCAATTGGTAGTAACAGCCTGTGAAGCAAAACAACAATTAATGGTAAATAATATAGGCTGTGGGTGAAAACCGACATGATGCTAACTCCACTTTAACACCGCTTTAACATTTCTTATGCATGTTGCAGGGCTGTATTGGTGCTCTATGCAGTCCTGCAACATGCATAAGAAGTGTTAAAGTGGAGTTAGCATCATGTCGGTTTTCACCCTATGTTCCAGGTTAGGCCTCCCTTAACTACCATTCTTAAATCAATACAAAGGACACCGCACCCTTATACAATACACTCCGAGAAACAAAATATAAAGATGTATTTCTTTGCCAAGTGGCTTTTCATTTGCCTTTTGTTACATTTAAAAATGAATCAAGAGAATTAAATACAAAATTGCTTTGAGCGCATTAAGCTTGTCACAAATTACTGAAAGCTGGGAAATTAAAAGGGAAGGGTATCCAAAACAAAAGGTTCCAGAGAGCCATTTTCTTGATGTGAAACAGTAAAGTTATATGGGGCAGATCTTGTGGCTCTGTCCATAACTAGTCTTCCTCTTACCTCTCTGACCGCTCCTTTAATGTGTCTCTCTCCAACTCCGCCTCCTCCTCCTTCCCCCTCTCAGTTGGTGTTCCTCAAGGCTCTGTTCTTGGCCCTCTCCTCTTCTCGATCTAT
>QEPC01014420.1:6498235-6508997 GCA_003113815.1 Sphenodon punctatus | reverse complement strand
ACCCAGTAGGGTAAAAAGAAAACTTAGACTTTACTGATATATATAAAAAGGAATAAAAGCATAGAACTAGGGGTGATAACCCTTTGAGCAATCAGAGTCAGTCCTGTGGACATGGTAGCCCGTTTGGAAAGTGTCTTCCTATAAACTGTAGCTAGCAAGTACTCACACTGGTTCTGATCAGGTCTCCACAGGGGATGGTTTTCCTATGGGGTCCAAGTTCTTCTTCTGGCAAGGCCACAGTTACTGTTAAGCCATATAGTCCATGTGTGCCTTCAGGCAGGGAGGTCACCAGCCTAGCAGCGTGTGCTAGAGATCTCTTTCAGTGAGTCCAGAGAGAGTGAGTTAAAATGCCTGTGCTGGTCCTTTTAAGGCATCCTGGACCTTTGTTCTGATTTGTCCAGGAGGGTCAGCTGGCTGCAGTCCAGCAGCCCCTCTCCTTCTATGATTCGATCATCCCACGTCACATGTCTTAGGTGTAGAGTCCCCCCCTCAATAGGAATTCCAGGAACGAGGAAGTCCTGAACAGGTGCTTGTTGAGGTCTGGGCTTTGGCTGAGCCAGGGTCGCAGTTTCAGCGAAGGAAGGTCAGAGGGGGTCTTTGTCAGGGCAAGGGCATTTTGTCACACCCTGCACCACCAGATGTTGGTCCAGGACTGCATCCTTGGGGAAATCTCCGAGGCGCAGCCTGGGCTGGTCAGCCCTGCCAGCTCTTCCTTAGGGGCTGCCATGGCGGCACATCGTGGCAGGGGGCGAGGCGATGGGATTGGGGCAGGGAGGGGGTTTGTTGTGTTCCCCCACCCTACTGGAGATGGGATGGCTCTCCGGCCACTCTGGTTACAGGTACATTTGTTTCATGCCACTCGCTAACCCAGGGAGGGTTTTCCACTCCAGGCTGGGCAGCCGCCACACCATCTGCATGCTTGTTTTTACCCATGTTTATAGATCTATAAGCAATTTATCAATGGAAAGGACAGTGTGACCATATAGGGTTGGTTTTTTTGTGTTTTTTTTTAAAAGGTTTTTGTTGTGAATTCTAAGACAACTGACACACATGAGAAAGGCATTTGAAACTTGGCTAGTTAATCAGGATGTCTCAGTCCATTCATCATGACAATTAACTATACATATTTCTCCAGTGTTTGTGAATAAAGACATTTTGCTGGTTAGTGCCAATTTTTGGAAGAGAAGTTCTAGCCAAAGCTGTGTTTTATTCTTCCGTTCTCTAGTCCTGATCTATGACAGGTATTGTGGTTTTTTATTTTTGAGATCTAAATCTCACAAACTGAATTGCTCTACCAAAAGTCAGCAACAATTTACTTAGTGCACAATACAGCAAAGAAACAACAACAAAAAAACCCAACAAAATCCAAATCAACCCTCATTTCATCTAGAAGAGTGTTATAAACAACATTTCAATGTTATGCTTCCAGGACCTACCTTCCTTTGCTTGGAGCCTTTTAGAGCATTGCTGTTGTTTGATTTTCAACAGCACATCATCTGTAACTTGAATCACTTTAAGTCAGAGGTTCCTGAACTATGGATTGTTTGTGACCCAAAGTGGGGTCACATTTTCTGTGAACAGGGTAACTATCTTGGTTGATATTGCTTGATATCTTGGTTGTACAAGTTGCATGTCTTTCTTGTATCTGGAGTCATAGGATTATATTAATGTCTCAATATAGGGTCACACAGGCAGTTTGGGAACCACTGCTTTAAAATTTCTAATTACAATCCCAAGACCCAGAACTTGCATTAACTTATATGGGACACAGTAGTGGTAGAAGATTTCAGTACAGAACTGTGACCTAGGCTGAAACATCAGCATGTGGACTATTATGCCACTTGTACTCAATTTGTTTAGCCTTGATCTAAGCAATTTTCTGAGTTAATTAATACCAGTGAAAGGACTCTGAAATTGAAGGCCTCGGTCTACCAAACAAAAATAGCACAAGCTGAGTTTCTGCAAATGTGACTCTTGCCAGCTCATCTCTGATCTGGAAATCCCATCTTTAGAAGCATGAAGCTGTTCCCGCTCTGTGGAGAATGCAAACATGAGCTGTGGTGTAGATTTTGCGACATGGGAGAGTCTATCCACTGGGGGAAAGGATGGGTTTTCCTAAGCTCCGTCAAAAACCTTGAACCACATTTTTTAAGTGTAGCACTAATTCCCCCTTTAACCACCCTGGTGATGAGAACAGCAGGGTGGATACAATGCATTAAGGAGTTCTGCTGGGGTTCTTAATTCAGAAGAGCTGATTATGAAAATACACTGCGAGACTGATTAGCCACCAAATAGTATCATGTAGGCAACCACAAGAGTAAAAGAGTCTGGTTATATTATCTGTCACAATCTGCTGCCTGGGATGTGAACAGACTTCAGAATCAGATCTGAAAATGGGAGCAGGGTGGGACTGGGTATGAAAACAGAGCATCATTGGCTGCCCTTCCGCTGGGGGAGCAGGCTGCAGTGCTTCATGCAGCATGGGGCTGTGGCCATTCAGACACACATCCATGCATCTCCCCGCTCCCTCCCTGGCCACCATCATGATTGTTCAGAGACCAGGCCAGATCCCTGCTGGAGTGATGGCTCCCACCACCGCTCAAGTAAGTCTGTGGTGGTGGCAGCAGCTGCCACTTCTGTTTTCACCCAGACCCAGGTCAGGAACAGAGCAGTGCGTAAGAACGGGAATCAATGTTGTTCAGCTCAGGCAGACCTAAATACTGGCTGATGACCAATCAGACTGGGGGAGGTGTGATATTAGAAGAACAAACAGCCTGTGAGGCCTGGGCCAAAGCCAAGGCAAAGTAATGGCATTTCATTTTTACCTCCCAAGTAATAACTGCAAGCTAACCTGTAGCTCTGAAATCTTTTCTCCAACACATACTATGAATTGCCCTCAGTAAATTAGCCAAATATCATACCCTTCCCAGAAGTCCTTATAAGCATACAGTCACAGTAGCAATCCCACAGGTAAGGTAGCACCTTGTTTTCCATGACCATTCCAATATTGACATTCTGTTAATTTCCTAACAAAGCAAAGACACTCTTTTAAAGTGAAACTGGTCTTGTGTGGTCTCCAGTTAGAGGACATATCATCTGGAAAGTTCTCTGGAGAAGGTATTATGGGAAGAAGAGTGGGAAACTGAAGGACAGGTCTGGGTCCATGAACAAAGGGTTAACTTAATTTTAACCTCTCCCTCCCAGTAATTTTACAGGAGGGTCTATGTCAGTCAGTCCTGAGAAAGAGAGGGAGACTGATATCTTTGGGAAGGTAGGTTACACAATTTAAAAGCAACAGGTAGTGCAGTGGATTTCTCCCCTTCCCTCTTCAGCACAGTTTCCATCAGCAGCGGCAAAGTGACAGAAAAAAATTCCAGATCTCCTGTAGTTCAGGAAATGATCATCAAGCTAGGGGACTGGTGGTTGGGAAATAGGATCTCCCTTCTACCGACTGTACATGCTATATTAGGGTTGGAATACTAACAGTACATCCTATACTAGTGGAACTGGAAAAACTGTAGAGAAGAACATATTTTTTTTTCCAAGGGATACAGTGACTTCTGTATGAGGAAAGGCTCGATAGGTTAGGGATCTTCAGTTTGGAGAAGAGACATCTGAGAGGGAACATAATAGAAGTTTACAAGATCATGAAATGTGTGGAACAGGTAAATAGGGAGCTGCTATTGACCCTTTCTAAGGCTGACCATTGACTAGGGCCGAAACAAGATATCACAAAAGTGAGAAATCTCATTGATATCCCAGTTCTTGGTTCGTCCTGGACAAACTGAGAACCAGGACTGTTTCACTGAGTTCTCTGAGAGAAAATAATAATAAAAAAAAAAAAAAAAATCATGAGCATGTGCAAAATTGCAACTGCCCTTCACCAAAATGGTGGCAACAGCATTGGAATTTTAATATTTTTATTTTCTCACCAAGAACTCATACCGGTACCATGATCTCATCACATTTCTTGAAATTGCAAATTTACTTATGAGGGAAGAAAAAGGTATTAGTTTAGCTCTACCCTGGACTACTGGAAGCTGGAGGAGTATGGCAGGAAATGGATTACCATTGCAACCTGCTGAGTACTCCCCTGAGGCAACCAAGGCTGGCCACTGCCAGAGACAGAATGCTGGACTAGATGGACCATTGGTCTTACCCAGTAAATGGCACTTTTTATGTTCTTGGGGTTGTGCATTTGGGTTTTGGTAGAACAAGAACAAACACAAAGCCCATTTTGGCTGCCCTATTTGAAACATAAATACTAGGACTGTGTATTCGGGTTTTGAATGACCCCAAAATTTTCTGGAAAATGTGGTATCAGAGGTATCGAACTGGACCCCAAACTATAGCACATATCCAGCTTGGAGCCTGTTCTTGGACTCTCGGTTTAGCTGTCTGCTTGGGAAGTCTGAAGTGAGCCCTCCCTGCTTAGAGGGGATCGTGCTGCCTCAGAGCTGCAGTTTCCAGTACTGCAGCCAGGCCCACCAGCCTGGGAGAAAAGGTGAGTCCTTGGCAGCATAATTCCCCATACCTGAGCCAGCCCCATGTCTATTCCAACCTAGGGATCCCACCTTCCACAAGCCAATGACTCCCCTCTAAGTCAGAAACCACTCCTCCCACATTGTAGACTCATGTCTCATTCCCTCCCCCCAAGCCACTGTCCTCCCCTGAGCCTAGTTCTATGTCCGATTCCACTTTTCTTCAAACCGATGATTCCTTCCCCTAAGCCAGACACATGTATCATTCCCCCTCCCCAAGCTATTTCCCATGAACCAGCCCTCTCCCACATTCCCCCATCCCCAAACCAGCAACATCCCCCGCAAGCCAACCCTATGTCCCGTTCTCCTCTCTATCAAACCAGCAAGCCCTTGCCCCATTCCCCCTCACAAAGCCAGAAACCCCTCCTGAGCCAGATTCATGCTCCATTCCTCCTTGCACAAGCTACCAAACTAGCCATATTTACATTATTTATTATTAATAATTATTATTATTATTCATTATTTTAATTTTTTACCCCACCCAAGGTGGCTCAGGGCAGTTTACAATATTAAAAATACAAACATAAAAATATTGTTGGAAATGCAAGGACTGTGAGATCATTGCATACATTTGCCCAATGCAGAGTTTACAGAGGAGTGTGAGTAGCTAATCATCAATAAGCAGGCAGGAAGAATACTTAAGCTTAAGTAGCTTTATTATGAAATACATGTAGGATAGGAAAGGCCTACATCTATACTAAGTCCTAAGACTAGGTGTGTTCAGAAGGGAAGAAGGAAGCTCTCTGAGACACAAAGAGATGAGAAATCTTCTGGGGGAGGAGACTGACCAATCAGGTCCTGACAGGAGTAAGACAGATAAGATGGGGGAAGGGTTCCCTGATCTGTCTGTCTACTCCTGGTGTTTCTAGCAAACAAACAGGATGAGGTGCTTAGGGGGGATGCAACCAAAGGAATGTATTTCCAACAAATATAACCATAAATACAAAAACATAAGATACCCCAAAACCCTCCACCCCCCCCAAACCCTCTCTCCACCCCAGCTCCCCAGCCCCTAACTAACTTCTCCCTCCCCTTCCTTCACTGCCAAATGCCCTTGCAAATAGAACTGTTTTGCATTGCTTCCTAAAAGTGCTCAAGCCCGGACATAAACGAACCTCCCGGGAAAAGGAGTTCCACAGCTGCAGAGCAGCGGCCAAGAACACCCTCCTCATCATAGAGACCAAAATAAAAACTGGTACCTCCAGACAGGTGTCCCCGGCTACTGCAAAGGCCGTGATGGGACATGGTAGGCTAGGCGGATCTTCTAGATAAGTGGATCCCAAGTCATTTAGGATTTTAAAAGTCAGTCAGCACCTTGAATTGTGCCCGTAAGACAACAGGCAATGACTACAGATTCTGGAGCACTGATGGTATGTGCTCCCTGCGACTTGTCCCTGTAAAGAGCTGGGTGGTGGGCCACCGCATTCTTCAGCTACAGCTTCTGAACAGTCTTCAAGGGCAGCCCCACGTAGAGTGAACTGCAGCTAGCCTTGAGGTAATGAAGGCATGGATGAGGTTCGCCAGAACCAAATCAGAAAGAAAAAGCTGCAGCTGTCTCACCAGATTGAGTTGGTGAAAAGCACTCCTGGTCACCGCCACCATCTGAGTTTCCAGACACAGTGATGGAATCCACCTTCCTCCAAACCAGTGCCCCCCTTTTTAAATTCTCCACCTTCCTCCAAACTAGTGGCCCTTTTCAGAGGTGACTGGCGACTGTTAGGTCCCACCACCCTAATTTACATATCCACTCCCTAATTTGCATGCTACCAACCACAGTAATTTTCATAGCTTCTGTGAATGTAAAGCCAAGCACCCCAAACCACATTGCAAGGCAAAGTTGTCACCCCCCAACCATAAAAATACAGACTGCACAGGGGCAACCCCAAACCACATGGCAAAGCTGGGACTGCCCCAAACATAAACATGCAGAGTTCACAGGGGCACACACAACCCCAAACCTTTGGCAAACCTGGCACACACACCTCAAATGAACATGCAGAGTGTGCAGGGGCAAAGTCCAATGCTACCAACCCCAGCACACACAGAGCATCAGGCAGGCTATGCTGCCTGCCCCCAATCAAGCAGCCTGCCCCCAATCAAGCAGCACACACCCCAGCTGCCCTTGGCTCAATCCAGCCCCCCCCACTCTGACCCCCACCCCATGATTGCCACTGGTTGCCAATAGCGAGCCAAGCCAGGTTCAAGGTTCTGGTATTAATCTATAAGGCCCTTCACGGTCTGGGCCTCTTGTACCTCAGGGACTGCCTCGCCCTCCGTGCCCCAGAGCGGCTCCTTCGGTCTGCCGGGGGTGCTTTCTTGGAGGTCCCCTGTGTTAAGCGGGGGGCCACAACGGAGAGGGCATTCTCGGTGGCTGCGCCGCGCCTTTGGAATTCCCTCCTGGAGGAAGCTCGCCTGGCCCCAAGCCTTTTAACATTCCAGCGAATTTGTAAAACCTGGCTGTTCGCTCAGGCCTTTGGGGAGGGGGGGTTAGGGAGGGTTTTTATCCCACTTCACCCTTATTTATTATATTATTTATCATGTTCCCTGGTCCTGTTTTAATTGTTGTATTTTATGCGTGTTTTAAATATTTTATGTTTGTATTTATATATATATATAATTATTGTGGGTTTTTTTCTTTTGAGATTGTAAGCCGCCCCGAGCTGTTTCAGGAGGGGCAGGGTATAAATGTAATAAATAAATAAATATAAATAAATTAAATAAATAAATAAATGATCCTTGCTATACCCCATCCCACCCTCCCCAGACCTACCGCTCCACTGCACCTGCCTGGTTTTTCTTGGCCTTCTACGCTTGCCTGGTTGCTGCTTGCCTCCGCTCCACTCCGGCAGGGCCCTTACTCACGCATGCCGGCTGCCGGACCGGGGTGAGAGTCACTGAGCCAGCCTGCTTGGCAGTAGCATGTCTAGAGGCTGCTGGAGTCTAGGGAACTCAAAACTCGGGAGCAGCAGCAAGGATCCTCATGCCACTGCTGCCACACACCACGTTGCTAATGGTTTCCGTGCTGTACTGAGGAAGTGAGTCTCTGACTCACTGTCACCCTCAGCCCCTTCCCTTCCTACACACATGCTGTGAGAGGAGAGAAGAGGAACGAGTCTGTGCAGCCACATAAGTACCGGGTGTCCGGGGGCAGGGGAAACAGGTTGGCATTTACTTTTTATTTATTTAGGCATTTAGCTTGCGCCATAGCCACTGCACAATCAAAATTGTGTTCATACATAATTAAACTTAAACAAAATATTTAAAATAATACACTTGGTTGCTGGGACTAAAATACAGTCCTGAAATATCCTTGACCCCCACACAGTGGGCAATCAAAATAATTTCACCTGGCAACTAGCACCTGGATCACACTTGATCCCTAGGGGTTAAAATTATAGTCCTGGAAAATCAAAATTCATGATATGCCTTGCCCTTCTTGGGGCTTGTGCTGGCGACACCTGACCCCTGGGGCCCAAGTCACAATCATAGCAACACAAAGTTCGAAAAAACAAAGGCCTTGCCCTTCTCAGGGTTTGTGCTGGCAACACTTGGCCCCTGCGCTACAGCTTGCACTAAGATCTTTAAAAATCGAGATTCATAGTATGCCATGCCCTCCTTGGGGCTTGCATACATGCATACATTTTTATTGGTTTATTCAACATTCAAACATATCTTACAAAAACATATAATTAAAAAAAAACAACTATCTGCTAAAATGTGCACAGCATTTTCCTTCTACAAGAAATGTGAAGTGCAAATACAGCTACAGCATAATCAATCTTAGCATTACCAGAATTCAAAAGAAACTGTATCTTATGGAAATTAGTCCAGAAAACTCTGGGTTCCAAAAAAGGAGTCAACCATTCTTGTCACAGCTCAGTGTACAATGGACACTCAAAAAACATATGCTGGAGATCTTCTACTTTTTCCATAAAACAGGGACACAACTAGGGATGTGCGAACGCGGTTCGGATGTTCGGAGTTCGGCCCGAACTCGGCATGTTCAGTCCAAACTTGGCATGTTCAGTGGGCTGAACCAAACGTCCAAACTGAACGTTCGAATGACCAAACAGTTCGGTGGAGTTCAGGCGTGAAAAACATGGTAAACAAGCCTAGAGAGAAGGGGGAACACCCGAGGAGCAGACTTTCTGGCACCAGGGGTGGAGAGGCTTGGAATAGCAGCCTGCCTGACCACTCACAAGCCCTCTTTTTCTCACACCACTGGCTTGGCAGGCTCCAATTGGCCACAGGCTAGCCTGCACGGAGCCAATGAGACTTGTGGAAAGGCGGGTGCAGCAAAGAAACAAAACTCATTGCCCTCCCCCCTTCCAAATACTTCTGAGCTAGCCACTGATCATTTCAGCAGCGTTTCTCAGAAGTCTCCCTCTCTCCCAGCTCCTCCCAAAGTCATAATCCATTGCCATCCTCCTCCTATTCACCCATTCCCATATATTTACCTACCTAGATTCATTTATTGACCTTAGATAGATTTAGGAGTTATTTTTTGTTTTTACCGCTCCCTGTGTTCAATCTTCCTCCCTCCCTCCCCCCTCCATTGAATCCGTTCCCTCTCCCTCTATATATTCCATCCCTGATTCCCCTCCCATTTTTGTATTCATTTAGAGTAGCATTAGATTGATTTAGATTTCATTTCAGTTTTGTACCCCTCCCTGTGTTTTTAGTGATTCCCCCCATCCCATATATAGACAGACAGACAGATAGATAGTTGTAGGAATTAGCTTAGAGATAGAGATAGTGTTTAGTGATTTAGTTTTAATATTTAGTGTGTTTGTAGGAGTAGGCCTTTGTAGTTATTAGATAATTCATTTAGTTCCATAGCATTTAGAATAGTTAATAGTAGTTAGACTTCGTTTAGATTCATATAATATTAGATAAAAATTTTGAATTAAAAAATAAAATATAAAATCTCTGTGTCCTGTCCATTCTTTTGGAGGGACAAATGGAGAAGGGAAGGTGAGGCCGGTCTGCTGCCTCTAGGGGAGGCAGTGGGGCACATGGCAGAGGTGGAAGNTTAGTGATTTAGTTTTAATATTTAGTGTGTTTGTAGGAGTAGGCCTTTGTAGTTATTAGATAATTCATTTAGTTCCATAGCATTTAGAATAGTTAATAGTAGTTAGACTTTGTTTAGATTCATATAATATTAGATTAAAATTTTGAATTAAAAAATAAAATATAAAATCTCTGTGTCTTGTCCATTCTTTTGGAGGGACAAATGGAGAAGGGAAGGTGAGGCCGGTCTGCTGCCTCTAGGGGAGGCAGTGGGGCACATGGCAGAGGTGGAAGGGGTAGGGGCTGTACCAGCAGAGTGTCAGCAGCCCGAGCCCATCACCATGCCCCAAGCTTCGCAGGCCTGATTTTGGACCACAGGCTTAGGCCTCTGAGGCTCCCAGCACTAGTAGCACTAGGACGGTGGTTAGGCGTCGCCTCCTGGCAGTGTCCTCCACTGCCATGCGGGGCACTGAAATCCTTGCAGCGCAGGAGGCTGAGGCAGTCTCATCTGAGGCTGCAGGTGCCTCAGGGGCCAAAGTTCCTCAGGGGCCACCATTGTCACCTATTGTAGAGGCGATCTCCCCCAGCAGTCCAGGGCTGCTGGATCCCACCCTGGCTGCTAGAGGCAGGGCCCGATCTCTGGGCAATGGCAGCAGGGAGCGGAGCAGCAGCAGCAACTATAGGGGGCAGAGGGAGAGTGCTGCTCAGAGTGGCAGCAGCAGCATGGTGGGCAGTCCATCTGGCTCAGGGTCCCAGTACTCCCCTTTGCGGGGGGAACATGCCTGAGATTGGAGAGAGTGAGGCAGACAGCAGTTCTGTGGAGGAGGTATTTGCCGGTGCTGAGGTGATGGCTGTCCCTCTGTGAGCTGTGTTGCCCCCATGTCCTGCCCCAGCTCCCAGCACTGCATCACCCGGTGCAGGCCAGAAGGCAGGATGGGGGAAAAAGTATTTGGTCTGGGAGCATTTTAAGTTGGTGCGGGCGGACGATCTACGGGAGGTGCAGTGCACTTTGTGCCCAAAGGTGGTGAAGCATGGGCAGGTGCTCACCAACCTTGGCACAACTGCCATGGCAAGGCACCTCAAATTATGTCAAAGTGCTGTGATGCTAAGCGGGCAGGCAGGGGCAGTGGACGCGAGCGGGTTCCCAGCCGCAGCGTCCAGTCGTATGCCTCCATCAGCGGGCAAGCGTCCTGCTCCAACAGTTGCCTCTA
>QEPC01014420.1:6451301-6467507 GCA_003113815.1 Sphenodon punctatus | reverse complement strand
CCGCGGCTGTGGAACTCCCTTCCGGAGGAAGCTCGCCTGGCCCCAAGCCTTTTAACATTTCGGCGGAACTGTAAGACCTGGCTGTTTGCCCAGGCCTTTGGGAGGGAGGGTGGGGAGGGATGATTTTAGTCCCCCACCCATTTATTTATTATTTTTCTAGCCCTGTTTTATATGTTTTATATGGTATATTTTATATTTAATATTTTAAAATGAATTTTAAATGTTTTAAAATTGACTGTTGGAAGCCACCCCGAGCTGCATTGCAGGAGGGGGCGGGGTATAAATTTGCTAAATAAATAAATAAATAAATATGTCGATCTACCATGAAGCTTGGACCAACAGCATCCCCACCACCCAGAGCGAGCTGGACATCTGTCCGGATCCAAATCTCGAACAGAACAGTCATTTCTGCTGCCCTGGTCAGGTAGGGACCCCCAGTCAGAAGCGTGAGCAACTGCAGCTCATGCATGTGGTCCTCACATTCCTCCCGCTTCCTCCGATAACCCCAGGCATGCAACAGGACACTGGCAAAGGTGTAGGGACTCCCCTCCAAAAGGCACAGGCGGAACTCTGGCAGGGCACATATTTCATGCAAAGCAACATTCTCACTCACCTCCAAGCATTAGTGGTAACAGCATTCCTGCTGGAGGCCCATCCGCAGCAGGCGCCAGAACACTGAACCCCCAACTTGCGGCCACAGGGATAGGCATCAGAACCCCCTCTCCAGCTGAGGTTGGGAAAACAAACCCTGTGCAAAACACATGGACAGCACGTTAGTCAACAACAGTGTTATTCAACCATATAAAACAAACTAGAAAACACAGGACATAAAAACAACAGTCATCATGTGCACCTGCCCTGGCGCCGCTTGTGCAGATGCTGGTGAATGTTGAAGAGGAACGTCCAGTCCTGCCTCTGCTCCCAGGGAAGATGCGAGGCCAGATCCACTGAGAGTTAAACCTCTTGTGTGTGTCCTTTAAGTGCTCCTGTTCAGGGTGTGGGTGGGACCAGGGGTGGGGTGAGGAGTGGCTGTTGTGCCACTCTGGTCATTGTGGTGTCTTTTCTCCCTGGTGTCGGCAAACCTGTCCACTGGATGAGTGTGCACCCCATTCACATGGGCCAAGGATGTGTGGGAGTCCTTTCCGAAGCCCGGATTTCTCTGCCCCCGGTATGGAGCATCCCGGCTTTTCTCAGGTGCTCCACAAGTGGCCATGGTTAGACAGTGCAAGGTCATGGGAGCATGCTTCCATCCACGGCACCTTCAGATGGGTGCTTGGGTGAGTGGGGGATGGGCGGACCTGTGTGACAGCATCTCATGTAAAAATGGGTATTGAAGCAGTCCCTTCCTTTCTCCAGTGGCACCCAAAGCATTTCCCTTTCTCCAATGCCCAAAGGCTGGCACACTTAAGGAAATGAATGCTTGTCCTACCACCAACCCAGAGTGATGCGTCTCTCCTAAACTGCTTATACTCCTGATCCTCTGTCCTGGTGATTTCATGCATTAACTTGCAAAACCAATTGTGGTGCAGGAGAGCAAGTAAGCCCTACCACAGGAGACTGTGTTTGAATCTCTTCTCCATTGAGTGTGCTGCTTGGATACCTCACTTCTCTTTGCTCCAAATGACACGCTGCTCTACAAAGTAACGAATTCGGAGTGGCTATATCATTTTATACAGAGAGATGATATGGGGGCACGTTTGGCTACCGAAGCACAACGCAGACAAAGTAGAATTAACTTTTCAGACCCACAGTGCATTTGGGGTAGAAGGAAACTGCTATAGAGCAGGGTTGCCAGGAAGTTGTGGTTGAGGCTTCCAATGGGCAGGGGATGTGGGGTTTCAAGAGGGGGAAGGCAAGGATACCAGACTTGATATCTCAGACGTGCGCTCCCTGCCCTCACCACAAGACTGATACCACTGCCTCAAGATAGGCATCATCCATACACCCCTCCCCCCATTTCCTCTTCCTTCTCTTTAAGACACTGATCTCCACAAAGATAGATGTTCGCTAGGCAGGGAGCAATGAAATCTGCTGGGGCTAGGCCCCCTCTAAACGTTACCCGCTCTGGCCACATGCCTAGCACAAAATAAGCTACCTGAACCAGCGGGAAAAATCCTAACAAAACAGCTTACTCAACCAGCAGCCGTGAAGAAAAATAAACTCTACAGACACTGTTCCGTTTCAGTGGGTCAGTGCGAGGGAACTTCTGTCGGTACGTTCCTCAGCAGCGTAACCTGCGCTGGGCGCTCCTGCCAACCCCATCCGACCTCAGCAGTAGGCTGGCTCTCTGGGGAGAAAGCCTATGCCAATCCCTTTCCCCAACAGCCGCTCTGTTAGGAAAAAGGGCCCCTAGCGCTCTATTCCGGTTTGCTGCAGAGGAAAAGCTACAATTCCGTGGAGCGCGGGAAACCCCCACAAAGCGGTAGAGAGGCTCGCTCTTACACAAGAGCGCAGCCGGGCTGGGTGAGGCGTGCGCGAAAGGCAGCAGCTTTACTAGCAGAGCCCGTGCTTCCGCCTGAGATCAGCTGACTGCAGCGAGGAAGTGGCTGCGGCTGAGCTCTTCATACAGGCAGAGAGAGAGAAGAGTGAATGATACCCCACCACCCCAAAGCACATCCCCACTGGCTGAGCCCACATACTGCAGCTAGCCCTGCCTGTATCACTTCCTTCTCCCCACGCCCTCCCAGGCCAGCCTAACCCAAGGCGGTTTGCAGCCTGAGGGAACATTGGCCAGGTCAGCCCCGTGTGTAGGTTGCAGAGATGGCAGGGGTCGTGGTAAATGGAACTCAAGTAAGTATCTGTGTCCAACTGTTTGCAACACCTAGTAGCGACAGTAGCACTTTAGGCGGGTCTTTTTCCTCTCTCTTCTGTAGCATGCATGCCTCTGTCTCTTCAAAGCATATTTAACTTTAAAAAATCTGAACAAAACAAAAACTTGGAAAAAGCCCCCTAACTGAGTTTATCACTCCACTCCCTCCCCCCTTTGGTGAACGTGCTTGATTTTACTTTCTTGCAGACGGCCTCTCGCTGCTCAAAGATAGCACCCCCTTTTAAGCCTCATAATTTCTAATTCAGTTACTGTGGGAAGTACTTTTCATTGCTACCCAGACATGCTTAAGTCTTTCTCAGTAACTATCGTTTTAAAAATCCCTTGCCATTCCCTTTTTCGGTTTCAGTTAGCAGAAAGGGGGTAGGAGGGGAATAGAAGGTACTTTAAACTTCTCGGTGTGGACTCGTTTATATTTATTCGCTTGCCATTCACTTTTTCCCAAGTGTAGGTTATGTTCTGCTTGGGAAAGAATTGCCAGTGTCTTGAAAAACGTCACCTACTTTGGACATTAAGCCTTTGAAGTTTATTCTAACTTGAGTTGGAGGAAAAAGAAGTAATTGATATTTTAAACTCTCACATGAACATAATTATCAGTTTAGGTGTCAACAGAGGGTACTTTATTCTTGGAAGGTTACATTTTTTTCATACAGAGCAGGAAGCCTGCCATATTTAGTAAGATCTAGCACGCACTCACCCACCCCACTTTAGTGACAAAGTGCTGTTTAATTATTGTATTTACAACTTGGCTATATTAAGTGTTTACATGGGGAGCACTTAGTATGTGTTTCAAATTCGTTGTGGATGTTGCTTACACGTTAGCATTAGAGAAACGTGCTGGCAAAAGTGTGTGTGTGGTGGTGGTGGGGAATTGCATGTTTCTTGGTCCTGAAGACATTGACTTCACCTGCAGATGAAACATTCATCTTAAATATTCTTGCTAACCGTTTAAGTGCAACATTGTGTTGAGGCTTTTTATGGTATGAGTTACCAGTGTCTGTCAGGTACCCTTTCCTTGTGCAAAACCATGAAAACATCTAAAAATGATTTTAGTTCTTTTTGAAATGATTGATAGGAATGTTACTACTTCACTTGAAATAGAGCCTTTTCTATCAGGCTTTGGATTGACTGAATGGCGTGGGGTATAGGGAATGTGCTAAGGAATCTTTCATTTAATAGAAAAGCATATAAATAAGCCTACATCTTGGAGGGGATTGGGACCCCTGTTACTGAGGGGGTCCAGTCCTCTCTGGTTACCCAGGTTTGCAGTCTTGGGAGTGTTTCCTATTAAAATGTTATGAGCTTGTTAATAATCACGTGGATCCAGTTGATATAGTATATTTGGATTTTCAAAAAGCTTTTGACAAAGTCCCTCACCAGAGGCTCCTGAGCAAATTAAGTGTCATTGGGTAACAAATGAGTCCTGTTGTGGATTGGTAGCTGATTAAAAGATAGGTCATTTTTCAAGTTGGAGAGTGGTGAACAGTGGGGTGCCTTAGGGGTCAATATTGAGACCAGTATTGTTTAACCTATTCCATTAATGATCTGAAAAAAGGGGTACAGAGTGAGGTGGCTAAATTTGCAGATGACACCTAATTATTCAAGATAGTTAAGACCCAGGCAGACTGAGGAACCAGAGAGGGATCTAGTATGACTAGGTGAATGGGTAATGAAATGGCAAATGAAATTCAATGTTGATAAGTGCAAAGTGATGCACATAGGGAATAATAATCCTCACTTTACATACATGATTCAACTCCAGGTGAAAACAGACATATCTGTAACTCTACTTTAACACCACTTCAGCGTTTCTTATGCGTGTTGCAGGGCTGTATTGGTGCCCTAGGCAGCCCTGCAACATGCATCAGAGTGGTGTTGAAGTGGCATAAAAGTGGAGTTAGCGTTATGTCTGTTTTCACCCTCCATCTAGTGAGGAGGCTGTGTCCCTTTCTTTCTGACTGATCTGGCCACCATAATCCTTGTTTTCATTACTTTGAGGCTAGATTACTGCCATGCGCTCTACGTGGGGCCTACCCTTGGTGACTGTCTGGAAGCTGCAGCTTGTGCAGAATGTTGTGGCCTGGCTCCTTTTGTGAGTGAGTTGCTGTGAGCACTTTACGCCCATGCTCTACAGTTTACACTGGCTCCCTATAGCCTTCCAGTTACAATTCAAGGTGGGGTGTTTGAACTTTAAAGCCCTAAAGGGATATAAATGCTGCAAATAAATAAATGGCCTGGGCCCCGTATATCTGCGAGACTGCCTTTCCTTGCATGTTCCACTGCAGCCCCTGTAGTCAGCTGGGAGCATGCTCTTCTGGGTACGGGGTAGCACCAGCCAATCTTGTCCATACGATAAGGGTCTGCAGGAAGACTTTCTTGGTTACTGCCCCAGTATTATGAACAAACTTTCCCCTGAGGTCTGTCAGAGCCTGAGCATATTTTGGAGGTAGTATAAAATGTTTCTCTTTGACAAAGCATTTGACAGGCAGGGGGTTAAGGGTTGGGAGGGTTAGGGGTGAGTGTGGATTTTTCTTTTAATGTGGTTTTTAAAGGCAGTTTTACTGTAGTTTGTGTGTTTTATGTAAGCTAGCCTGAGACTTAGGGGAAGAGCAGGGTAGAAGCCTAAATAATAATTTCACCACAAACTGGTGGTGACCAACCATAGCTATATTTTGCTGGAAGTACTATGGTCTTTGCAAGATGAATTGGTGGTTTGATTCAGGCCTGGTTTTCATCTCTGTCTCCAGACTTTTGCTGGTGTAGTTTTGGTTGTACCAGTGCGAGACCAGGCTAGGCCCCAAATGCCCACATCTCATAAAATGCCACCAAGATCGGCACTAATGGCCCCACAAATCAGTAGTCTTAGATTTGAAGACCTTGAAGACTGAGTTGTCAACCCTCAAACTGCTCATTCTGGAGTAGTCCCACTGAGTTGAACAAAAGTACCTAGACTAAGTGGTATGATGATTTTGACCAAAGTAATCCTATGACCTTGTAGGTGTATGTTTAAGGGTGAGGTCATACTGGATGAGCTTTGTATGTGTTGGAATGCTACTCTGTCACATGCACTATCTATCATAGCTTGCTCTCTATCTCTTGTAGAGGGACAAAGGACTTTGCACTTTGTGGACTTACTGACATTCCTCCTGAAATAATAAATGTGGAAAGGGGCTATTTGACTTAAAATATGCTCTTTTATAGATTGGGCATGTAATTGCTCTGAGAGATTTCGTCACATTGTCCCTGATAGCAGCTAGGTGCTGAGTAAGCACCAAGACTGGGTCTGGGCTGGGTAAAAAAGGTTTGTGTGTCATCCGCATATTGAAGACAACGCACCCTAAATCTATGTACAAAAGTACATGCAGCTTGGTTGATTTGGGTATCCTTACCAAACTTTCTACACTGGTGCCCAGGTGTGTTGAGAGGTTCACGTTACACACCCACAAAAAAGCACTTTGGCAGAGGCACCCTGTGCAGGGTCACCTACTTGGATGTGGACTAGGACTGAAAGGTTTTCTAGCTAACTTTAGCGGACATGGGTGTGTGTGTGTGTGTGTGTGTGGCGCTGGTGGGGGTAGATCCCCCTATTGCAGAAGAGATGACAGATGCCATCCATTAGGGACTGGAAAAATGGTATAGAGTCTGCTTGGAGAAGAACCGAACAAGTAGGATGCCTCCTAGAAGAACTTGGTGAGACTCTTATCAGAGAAGGAATGTAGTTTTTTTTTTTTGGTCATGCAGTCTAACTAGAGGGTGTAGGGCAGTCTGAGTTCTGGCTCTGGAAACAACTTAGTGTGGAAAGTGTACATTTACAGGGCACCAAATAGCTGTCAGATGGTGATTATTTAGTCCCAGCAATGTACTTAACTCTGTACGATCATTAGACATGGCGTCCGTGCCCTGTGAGGGGCTTATAATCTAGAGACTAGGGGGAGGGAAATATTCACAAAGTTGAGAAGTGGCGGGTGCACATGCTTAGTTTAGTTGTGGAGAAGGATACCCTGAACGACAGTAGAAGGAGCATCAGTGACCAGTCTGTGGAGGTGAGAGGAACTAGGCAGAGCCTGATGGAAGAGGTAGTTTTTAGGAGGAACTTGAAGGCAGGGCAGGACAAGGCTGGCCTGGTCTTAAGCAGGGCCAGTAGGGGCTACTTATTTATTTATATTTTAAAAATTTGTGCCGCCCCCGCCTGCCTCAGGCATCTTGGGGTGGCTCACAGCATATTAAAACATCTTAAAACATGAACACAAACAGTAATAATTCAACTAAAAAACAATGGCCCAGGCCCCGCAGGGAGGTCAGTCTTGGTAGTGCTCCGTCCTGAGGCCCTGGGATGGGCTGTTTATGCAGGGCCCTCTCCCCTCCCACAGTTCTCAGCCCCTGGGGTGGCTGCTTCCTGTGGAGTCATGCTTTCCCTTCTTCACTTTAGTAAGTCATTGATCCCTGTGGCTGGCCTTACCAGAGGGTGACTGCCCTAGACCATGCTATTTTTTCTACTTCCAGGGGCCCTACAGTGACAGGACAGGATGTGAGGCCCCACTCCTAGTGGAGCTTCAAACACAACCACCAGTAGGACCCCACGGAAGAGTGGAGCCATGGAGAGAGAGTATAGGGGGTGGGACGGAAATGCCCTCAGAGAGGGAGTTCCAGGTATAGGGGGTGGGATGGAGATGACTTAGGGAACAGGAGACTCTGGGGTGGGTGAGGGTGGTGGCAGAGAAGGAGCAAAGCTCCTGGGTGGGAATATAGTGGGAAATGAGTGCAGAAAGATAGAGAGGAGTAAGGCCATGAAGAGCCTTGAAGCTGAGTGCAAGAAGTTTGTGCTGGATGTAAAAGAAGTAACTCTTTAATTACTTTTTGGGTGTGTTGAATTTGGGCTAGTCTCGGGGGTCCATCCTCTGTGTTCTCCAGTTCCCTCAGCCATGGGGATTTGCCAGTCACTGGCCAAACACTTTTATTCCATACAAAAAGTTCTTAAAGGATTGTTTGATATCACAAAAGAGCTAAAGCAAGGAAACTGTCCTCATGCTGCCTCACTCTGCCTAGGTGCTGCAGTGGTCTGTGACACCCCTCCCTTCCCAATGTTCCAGTGTTTGGTGGAGAAGAGGGAGTGGAATGTGTGAGGAGCTTTTGTTGTTTTCAGGGCTACAGAACTTGACTGCTGAGGTTGCTTGTGGTGCAGTGCCGTAGGTTGACACATGAGGGTATTTACTATTATTTATGGATCTTCTGTTTCCCTGGTGAACTGCGCTGTGAAGGGGAAGTGAAAATAATTTTGGCGAACCCTTAGTGTTCCACTAGTACATCTCTTCATGAAAAAATTAATCTATGCTTGGTGAGAGGAGGCTTAGACTCATTGGGGCTGATCCCATGGCCTGTGGATCCTGCGTGCATTCTTGCATGTGCACGGTTTTCACATGACACAAGTGTGCTGGCAATGGGGTTGTGCACAGTCCTTGTGTGGGTGCGTGCGTGAGATCTGCAGGACATGGGATTGGCCCCACTGACTTCACTGGGACTAAATGTGCACAAGATCAGGGCCATAGAGGCCTGTTGCCATGCATGGAAATCAGGTTAGGTTAAAGTATTGACACTACTATGACAGTGGGTTTGGCAGGAGCTGAAATGATATGGGGAGTAACATCCCTACTGTCGGAAAACTGCATCTTTATTATTTTCTTTTTAAAACCGAGAAGCTGATTTGAGCGTATGTGGTGAATGGCAACGAAATTCATTCCATATGCATGGAATTTCACTCTATTCACACATTGTTCACTCTTAAACAGTGAACAGCTGTTGGAAGCTTAAGAAAGTTTACCTCTGATCGGATTTGTAAATAACTTTCTTCTGATTCTGGTGAGAGTTACAGTTCAGATCATTATTTATAGCGACAGCAATGTTTCTGGCACTGAACAGTAATTAATTAGAGATGGGTCCCAGCTATCGGGGGTTTATGGTCTAGGATGGAAAGGGGCGCGGGGGAATGTAGGGAGAGATAGGGATGCATTCACGAAGTTGAGAAATCACAAGTGCACACTTAGCTTAGTTATAGGGAAAAAAGGAACCCCAAATGAGAAGGACAATGTGTGCAGTCTATGGGGCTAAAGCCTGACGTAAGAAGTAGGTTTTTAGGAGGGATGCAGTATGTGATGCGTGACTTAAAATGCAGAGAAGCTGCCATTGCTTATTTTTCATGCCTTTGAAGCCCAGTATGTTCTGGTAGGCTCTTCAGCCAGTAGGCACACAAGCCATTTCTATTCTCTCTTTCCTTCTAAGATATAGCATTCTGAAATCCTGTCTATTTGTACCTGTTAAAGTTCTAGCACTCTTTACAACAATAGTGTTCAGTCTATTACTATAGACTGTGTATAGTCTGCTTATGTAGTGCTTAATAATACAATATGCTCTACTGACATACTGCCTTTGCAAGGATTTTGGAGAGCGTTGCTTATAGCTTTCCAGTAGACTGTAAGGGCCTTTTTAAACAAGTGGGATTTCTCCTGCAGTTTAAACCTGTGGCTCTGGGACACCTCCACGGGGGTGGGGTGGGGGTGGGGGGACTTTAGACGCTCCTCTATGAACTGGAAGTTGCCCGGGTGCCATTAGAAACAGCGGCGCCGGGCAACTCCCAGGTGTTTGGAGACGTGGCATTGGTAAGACGTCAATAATTGAGGTCTTACTATGCCACGTCTCAAAACACCCGGGGGTCACCCGGCACCGCTAAGACCTCAATTATCGAGGTTTTACCTATGCCACGTCTCCAAACACCTGGGAGTTGCCCGGCGCCGCTGTTTCTAATGGCACCCGGGCAACTTCCGGTTCATAGAGGAGCGTCTAAAGCCCTCCTGTGGAGATGTCCAAGAGCCACAGGCTTAAACTGTGGGAGAAATCCTGCTTGTTTAAAAAGGCCCTAATTGTATTAAAAAGGCCCTAAGTATTATCCTCATTTTGCAGATCAGGAAACAGAAGTCAAGTACTGGGAACATCTCTGTTATATCACTAGGAGCAGTGTGTGCTCTGTTCCTTTTAGCAATTAGGCCATAAGTGACTTACCCAAGGTGTCACAGTGTCTGAATAAAATCTGGCTTTTCTGACTCTATCCTGCATGCTAACTACTGTACTTTGTACTATGGAATTTCCAAGGGAAATAAAAGGGAAAGTTGCTTACTTCCTGATCTTAACTGGTGATGGTAGAATGTTGCTATATCCTTCAGCCCTGATGTGGCTGAATTTCAGTGGTAGACAGGCTGATTAATGTATTTAAATACATAATGTCTGTAGATGTGCATCTTTTAAGTTGTTATGTAGTTCTTTGGGATGGAAGGTATTGTATACTAAGAAGGTATTTATTGATTTTTTTGGAGAGGAGTTCCAGTACTTTAAAGTCATTAGAATGCCAGCCCTCCAAAGAAATCCCATTTCCTTTCTTCCTTGCGTTTGTGAAAGGCAAATCTTTTGTCTTGGTGGTAGAATTTATTGCAAGGGCAGTGATGAAAGATGTTAAAAGAGGGAGGAAATTACTAGACTGAACTTTGAGCTCTCTCTTTTTCAGTTCATGTATTCAAAGTAAAAATTATTTCTCTGTAGTCAGCTTTTTTTTTCCTCAGGTGAAGTTACAGAACAAGAATGAATTAAAGGGGATGCAATATTGTATTATCAAATTGCAGTCATTTTAAGACTGACTGAAACACAGGGGTGATTTGTAAAAGGTGGAGAATTCATTGGCCAGTTGTCATGTAGAGTAGTTTATATTTTGGAGAGCATGAAATATTTTCAAAACAGAACTTCAATGACTTATTTGCTTGTTCTTTATCTGGAATTTGAATGCATGGGCATTTTATAGACCAATTTTAAAGTGGACTCTAACTTAGCATTTATATTGCTTACTATTAAATATTGTGATACCAAGCTAAGTAGCAAGTTGTCATAAAAGGCAGGATTCCTGCAGTGCCAAACTTACAGATGTCAGCTTTTATTTTTTTCTTCATAATTCTATTGATTTTTTTCTTTTTTCCAGCAGGTAGTCAGGGTTGCCACTTCTCAATGTAAGTGGCTTACTGGAGGGATGAGCTAGCATAGATGTAGAATTCGTTACAGTTTGTCTGGAAATCCTTTTCTCTTTCAGTTGGGATTTTTAGGAGAGATCAGAGCAGAGTCTTC
Source organism: Sphenodon punctatus (assembly GCA_003113815.1). Lineage (NCBI taxonomy): Eukaryota > Metazoa > Chordata > Lepidosauria > Sphenodontia > Sphenodontidae > Sphenodon > Sphenodon punctatus. Next base: position 6,456,520 of record QEPC01014420.1, on the reverse strand, counting down.
AACCGCAATCTTCTGTGTGTAGCAGTATAGATAAACATTCCTATCCTATATTGTGCACAGCTCTTATGGAGGCATCATTCACTGTTTCATCCTGGCTAGGAGAGAGTTCCTAGTAGACTCTGTGTTTCTTTTTGCAGGGCATGTGATTGCTGTTAATAAATATGCACAAAGGAGAAGTATGGTCTGAGCATAGGATTGGGAGCTTGCAACACACAAGTTCTCATCTTGGGCTGCGTTTGAATAATACATTTTTAGATAGCGTGACCACCTTATCCGGAGGAGCACTGAGGATTCCCTGTGACTCAAGCCTTCTCAGGGTCACGGGGACCCATTGGTGCTGCTGACAGAAGGCCAGGTGGGGGCTATCTCTGGGACTTCTGCTCCTTGATGGGGAACAGGCATGCCTTGTGTGCAGGGCAAGCCCTAAACTGAACTTCTGCTACAGACACAGAGAAGTGGGGCAGCAGCAAAATTGCTAGGCCCTGCTTCTAGAATGGGCAGTGGTACAAGCTTACGCACCAAGTGTTGTGTAAGGCAGCATTCTAATGAACGCTTCATTTGATGTAGGTGGGACTTCTGTTTTACTGCTGAAGTGGTCACAACCAAAGTTATTCAAGAGTAGGAAGAGAAGTATGTTTCCTTGAAAAAAACAGGAGTATGTACCCCCTTCAGTTTGTATTTTGAAGCAACTGTTTGTGTGAATGGTTATCCGACACCTCAGTTGAGGTCTCTGCTAGAGAGGAAATTGATGTAGTACATCATAAGTGCCATACTGGGTCAGACCAGTGGTCCATCGAGCCCAGCACCTGTCTCTGACAGTGGGCAATCTTGGTTGCTTGGAAGAAGTACCCAACAGGTCACAATGGGGTGATCCATTTCCTGTTGTTTACTCAGCTCTGGAAAGTAAGAGGTTACATTCCCCAAACCTACCTCTGGATAATAGCTGCTAGTGCACCTATCCTCCAGAAACTTGTCCTGTCTTGTTTTAAACCCAGCTATACTCCTGGCCTTGACCAGATCTTCTTGAAACAAATTCCACAGCTTAATTGTACATTGAGGGAAAAAATATTTTCTTTTATCTGTTTTAAATTTGCTACTTGCTAGTTTCATGGAGTGTTTCCTAGTTCTATTACTATTTGGTGTGTGTGTGTGAATAACCATTCCCTATTTACTTGTTCCACGCCACTCATGATTTATAAACTTCTATCATATCCCCCCTTAGACGTATCTTCTTGAAGCTGAAGAGATCCAGCCTGTCTTCATACGGGAGCTGTTCAGTGCTCTTTATCATTTTTGTTGTCCTTCTCTGTACCGTCTCTATTTCAACTGTATCTTTTTTGAGATGGGGTGACGAGAACTGCACACAATACTCAAGGTGTAACCGCACCATAGATTTTATAGTGGCATTATATTTTCAGTTTTATTCTCTATCCCTTTAACATTCTGTTCTTGACAGCGGCTGCACAGTGAGCTGAGGATTTCAGTGTATTATTCACAATGGGTGAAAACAGACATGACGCTAACCACCAAGGGTGGTTAGCGTCATGTCTGTTTTCACCCAATGACTCCAAGGTCCTTTTCCTGAGTGGTAACTCCTAATTTATTTTTTCTAATTTTATTTATTTAATTAATTTATATCCCACTGTTTCCTGCTTAAAGCAGCTCGGGGAGGCTAACAAATCGCACATTATAAGATAAAAATATAAAATACAATAATATAACAATAATAAATATAAAAATAAAATCCAAGGTAGAGTATACAAAAACCACAAAACCCCCTTCCCCAACCCAAAATCCCCCCCCATCTCCCTCGCCAAACGCCAGGCAGAACAGCTACGTTTAACATTGACGTTGAAAAGAGGAGGGGTCCGGGGCCGTCTAGGCCTCCTCTCGAAGGCAGTTCCACAGCCTTGGTGTGGCCACTGAGAACGCCCTGTCCATAGTGGCCCCCCCAGAAAACCCGGGGAACTTTGTGAAGGGCACTCCCTGATGACTACAGGGTCTGATCCAGAGCCTGAGGAGTGAGGCGGTCTCGCAGGTAGAACTGGCCCAGACCGTGCTTTATAGATCAACACCAACACCTTCAATGGGACCCGAAAGACCATAGGCAACCGGTGCAGAGAACGGAGCGCTGGTGTTATGTGCTTCTGACGGCCTGTCCCTGTAAAGAGATGAGCTGCCACATTCTTCACCAGCTGCAGTCTCCAAGCCGTCACCATGGGGTAGCCCCATGTAGAGCGCATTGCAATAATTTAGAACCCAACATTGTGTACATATAGTTTGGATTGTTTTTCCCTATGTGCATCACTTGTCCACATTCAATTTAATCTGCCATTTAGATGCCCAGTCTCCCAGTTTCACAAGATCCTCCTGCTATTCCCCACAGTCCGCTCGTGTGTTATCTACTTTGAATACTGTATCATCTTCAGATTTGATCACTTCACTCTTTATTCCCTTTCCCAGATCATCAATGAATACATTAAATAGCATCGGTCCCAGTACAGATCCCTAGGGGCACTCTATTTACTTCCCTCCATTGTGAAAACTGACCATTTAGTCCTACTCTTTGTTGCCTATCGCTTAACCAGTTACCAATCCACAATAAGACACTGCCTCCTATCCCATGACTTTTTAATTTACTCAAGAGTCTCTCATGAGGGACCTTATCAAATGCTTTCTGAATATCCCGGTATACTATATCGACCAGCTCCTCCTTATCCACATGCTTATTTATACCCTCAGAAATTCCAATAGATTAGTGAGGCATGCCTTCCCGTTGCTAAATCCATGTTGACTCTTCCCCATTAAGCCATGCTCATCGATCTGCCCGGTATTTCTGTTCTTAATAATCATTTCCACCATTTTACTCAGCACTGAGGTTAGACTAACCAGTCTGTAGTTTCCAGGATTGCCTCTGGAGCCCTTTTTAAATATTGGCATTACATTCGCTATCCTCCAGTCTTTGGGTATGGTGGCAGATTCTAGCAATAGATTACAAATTACCAGTAGCAGATCTGCAGTTTCCTATCGGAGTTCCTTCAGAACGCCGGGGTGTATACCATTTGGTCCCGGTGTCTTGTTACTAGTTAGCTGTCAACTTGCTGTAGAACCTCTTCCAGTCATGTTGACTTTTGACCGCTATTCTGATTCATCACTTACAAAGAACAGTTCCTGTGTGGGTATCTCCCCAACATCCTCTGCAGTGAAGACCAAAGCAAAGAACTCATTCAGCTTCTCTATAATGGCCTTATTCTCCCTGAGCGCCCCTTTTACCCTCTGGCCATCTAACGGTCTAACTGACTTTTTGCTTCTGATGTACTTGAAGTTTTTATTATTAGTTTTGGCATCTTTAGCAAATTGCTTCTCAAATTCCCCTCTTGGCCTGTCTTAGTAACTTTTTACATCTGCTTTGGCAATGCTTATGCCCTTCCCTATTTACCACGTTGGGACTAGGTTTCCATTTTTTAAAGGATGCCTTTTTGGTTCTAATAGTCTCCTTCACCTCAGCATTTAGCCATAAATTGCTACCTTGCTACCTTTTTTAATATGTGCAATACATTTAATCTGGGCTTCCAAGATGGTGTTTTTAAATAGTCTCCATGCCTCTTGCAGACATTTAATACTTGCAACTGCTCCTTTTAATTTTCTTCTAATGAGTTTCTTCATTTTAGCATTGTCTCCCTTTTTGAAGTTAAATGTTACTGTGGTAGTTCTATTCACCATTTTTCCTCCAGTAATTATGTCAAATTTGATATAATTGTGATCACTATTGCCAAGCACTCCATTTATGACTAGATCCAAGGTAGCTCCTCCTCACTGGTTCCAGGGCTAGCTGCTCCAATAAACTGTCATTTATGACCTCTAGAAACTTTACCTCCCTATCACACCTGGAGGACACATTCACCTAGTCAATATTAGGGTAATTGAAATCACCCATTATTATTATGTTTCTAACTTTAGTAGCCTGTCTAATCTCCACTAGTGTTCCATAGTCTCGCTGCCGTCCTGGTCAGCTATAGCCTACTGCTATACTCTTCCCAGTTATGCATGGAATTTCTATCCATAGATATTCCAGAGTACAGTTCACTTCCTGTAAAATTTTAATCCTGCTTGACTCAATGCTGTCTTTAACATATAGAGCCACTCTATCAAATGCTCTATCTACTGTCATTTTGATATATTTTGTACCCTGGTACTGGTGTGTCCCATTGTTTATCCTCCTTCCACTACGTCTCTGAGATGCCCATTTTGTCTTGATCTTCATTTAGTGCCATACACTCTAATTCCCCCAGCTTACTTTTTAGACTTCTAGCATTTTCATATTGACATTTAAATGTATTCTTTTTACTCTTATTCTTAATGTGCTCATCATAAGTAACTGTTTGAGGTATTTTGGAATCATTTATATTTGTCTGTTCTGCACTTATTTCCACCCGAGCTCCCTCAGCTTCTTTACCATCCCCTATATCAGGATACTCTAAATAGTTCTCCTTCAGTTTACACTGTCAGTCTGAATGTTACCAAAGGGGAATAGTTACTTCAATGTACCTGTTTGTTGGAATGTGTCCTAAAACTCTTATCACCCCTGTACCCTTGATTGTTCATTCTTTGGCAGTTGCTGAAAAGGGTTTTTTAAAAGTCTTCGATTCTATTGAGTTGCATTTTTGTTGTGTGACTTGATTAATCCAGAGCAAACTTCAAACTCTTATATGTTGTTTATCTCTTATTTCCCATTTCAAAGTAGCCATAAATATGTGACCAGAGTGTCCAGGAGCAAGGGACTCTCTTTTCCACTAGAACATAATATTCAGGGATATCGCAAGAAACGATTACTGCTTTCTCACATGCAGTAATTCGCACCTGTTGGTGCCATGGGAAAGTCCAGGACTCAAAAGACCTGTAGCTTCCTTCTCATGAGAAGGGTGGAAATGTGAATCTTTGCCTGCAAATATGTGCATCCGGCAGGGTAGGAAAAAGGTACTCTACCAGACGTGCATGTTTGCAGGCAAAGATCTGCATTTCCTCCCTTCTCAAGAGATGGAAGCTGTGTGTCTTTTGAGTCCCAGACTGCCCCATGGTGCCAACAGGTGCGTGTTAACTAGGGGTGGGAATTCCGGATCTACCGGTATCCGATAATGCCGGTATCGGGCGTACCGGCATTACCGGATTCGACCCGGTAATCCGGACCCGGTACCGGATTTCGGTGTACCGGTTTTTTT
>QEPC01014420.1:6321486-6450649 GCA_003113815.1 Sphenodon punctatus | reverse complement strand
AAACAAAAAGCCAGGCTGGGCAGGGTGGGTGGGGGGTGTCCCCCCTTCCACCCGCGCAGCCTGGGAGGGGGAGGGGGAGGAATTTATTCCATTGGTTTCAATGGGGACACAGCGCCCCATTGAAACCAGTGGAATAAATCCGGTACCGGTATACCGGATTTAATCCGGGAATCCGGTTTTCGTGGAACCGGTAACCGGTAAATCCGGTAGCCGGTAATGGGGCCGGGGTCCCACCCCTAGTGTTAACGCACATGAGAAACAGTCTATTACTCTGTGCTGTTTGTATTGTGGGAAATACCACAGTAAAGTAGGGAAGGGGCAGAGTCGCTGAAATGCTGCCAAATCGGCAGTTGTGTCGAAGCATTGTTGTAGGGTAAGATAAACACAGATTAAGGAACTAAGGGCTTGAAAGGGGGAAGGGTATTGTGTAAATAAACCCCAAGTGTTAAGAGTTTTACACAAAACTCAATGTGGGTTTAGGTCAGTACCCATTCTATAAGAGTGTTGTGTGAATACAATCTTACACTGCTTGCCCATGTGCTCATTTCGCATTAGATTAAAACTTACTTGAAAGTAGCAGTAATGCGAGATTTCTGAAGGCTTCATGCCCACATTCTTTTCTTCAGTTATTTTGCTTTCCCAGGCATAGTCACATGACCTTGCTGGATCCGTTATTGTATTTAATGGATCCATGCTCATGTTATCCAATCTACTGGGTAATTTCATTACGTGAGATTGCATCACTCTCCTCTTGGTACTGCTGCTGCTCTCTTGTGCGTCACGCTCCCTTCCTCTGGGTCTCTTGAGATTTCAGTTAATGCTGCTGCCTTGGTGGGGAGAAGGAGGAGGTGGTTGCATGCTCTGATACCTCCTGCCCCCAGTGAACCGCTGGTAAGAGGTGGTGGTGACTGCAGCTTGCAACTTCTCTGAGCATTACCTAGCAGTGCTGAGGGTGCAAGGACTCGGTGGCTAGTCAGGCAGGGGAGAGGGTGCCAGGCTTAGGCAGCGGGGCTGATCCCACGGCCCGCGGATCCCACGGGCACGCATGTGTGCTGTTTCTGCGAGGCACGATGCACCTGCAATGGAGGTTTGAGCAGTCTGCATGCAGTTGTGCATGCACACAACTGTGCACAGGATCCGGGGGACTTGGGATTGGCCCCAGTGTCTCTTACCTCTGCTACCCAAGCTGCACGTTTCTTGCTTTCCCCCACAATGTTACCACCCCCCGCTCCCCAGGATTGCAGGGGAAAACCACCCCCCTCCATTGTGTGGGCGGGAGGAAAGCTTGACGGGCTGCTGTTGTGGGGGGTGGACTAAGCTGGCATGTAATTAACACAAGCCACAACATGTTCAGATTTCACAGTGAGTTTTTTTTAATGTTAAATTAAGTGTATACACACATTCAAATTTATTGTTAAATACAACTCACGTTGGTGTCAGAGCTGGATTTCCCTGCCTGGACCTCTGTGATGTAACTCATGATAATTTCACTGTTGAATGGGAAAAGGTGCATGCACAAGTTACAAAATTGCGTGCAAGATAGAAATTAACGAGAGACTGTGTAACATGGGCAAGCAGCCTTAGTTTTCTCACTGTTGCTAGCTTCCTCTTCAGACTGAGTGCTTTTTCTTAAATTCCCTCTTTACAAAGATGGAGATAAAAGTTTGGTCACAGGCATTGTGTAAGAGCTGGTTAATATCTGTACAACCTTGGAAGATTCGAGACTGAATTTTCAGTAACAGATTTTATTTTAGTGGATGCAGTTCAGGATGTATGACCAACCAGGGATGCTTTAGGGTCTGTTTTCTTTTCAGAAAGTGCAGAGAGCCTGTTCTTTGTGGAAAGGAAAAAACAAAATTTGTAACCCTTCAAAGGACTGACCTATAAAGCCCTACACGGCCTGGGCCCCACTTACCTGTGGGACCGCCTCACTCCCTGGATTCGGGAACGGATGTTGTGGTTGGTTGGGGGTGCCCTTTTGGAGATTCCCTGTGTTTGGCGGGGGACCACATTGGAGAGGGTGTTCTTACTTGCCGCACCTCGATTGTGGAATTCCCTTCTGGTGGAGACTCGTTTGGCCCGGGACCATCCCTCCTTCAGGCGTCAATGTAAAACCTGGTTGTTCCACCAAGTGTTTGGTGAGAGAGATGGGTAGGGGGAGGAGTGGGATTGGGTTGGGGGGAATTGATGGTTTTATTGTTGTGCTGTACATTTTATTCTATGTTTTTATATTTTACACCGCCCCGAGCTACCTTTGGCAGGAGGGGGCAGGATAGTAAAGATTGGGGGATACCAGGATGGCAACCTTGCTAAATATTGCCTGAGGGAAAAGGTGGACACGGCAAATAGTAAAGGCTCATGGTGGCGAGGAGTCAAAATAATTTTTGATGATCTGGGCCTGTGCTTTGCATTTCTACAAGCCTTCCCCTTCAAAATGGGAAGAGATATGTTAAGGACTAGAATTGAGGATCTTGATAGACAAATATCAAGATCCTCAGCACAGAAAGTGAAAGCGGCCCCATGGTATGACCTGCTGATACCAAAGAAGGGAGGCTATGAATATTAATAGTGACATACCCCTGCAGCAAAAGAGAGCCTTTCTAGCTCTACGACTACAGCTTATGTCAACAGCGGTGCTGGAGGGGAGATACCGAGGTGTCGCCTACCAGGATAGGGTTTGTGCCTGTTGTAACACAGGAATAGAGGATCTCCCCCATTATCTTTTCTCTTGCCCGCATTATGTAAGCCTGCGCGAAAGGCTGTTTGAGAAAATTAATGTTCCAAACAATGCCTCGACCGCAAGTAAAATAATCATCTTACTGCCTGATAGTAATAGCAAGATTACTTATATGGTGGATTATATCGGGTACCAATGGAGAGAGAGAGGAGAAAGGCTCTGGCACAGAGGGGTGGTAGAGAAGATCTAAATGTCAGCTGATGCCTGTGAAGATGGTATAATCAGGTGGTCAGTCTCCTCTTATAAATTATGGCAAGCGTGTACATAATTGATGGTATCTGAAAAGATAGATAAGTAAATAGAATATCAGGGAAGCGAGGAGAATTTTGGCCACCTGACTTGTGATATAAGTTGTTAAAATGATCTGTTTGTCTGTTTATTTAATTATGTATCAGATATTTGTAAAATCTCTTGATGAATTTTATTTATTGTTTTGACATGGCTAAGGCCAGTACAAATAAATTTACTTACTCACTAGTAAAATTTTGTAATAAATAAATAAATAAAAATAATAAAGGTGTTGGCTGTGTACCCAAAGCCACTAGGTATTTTTTGAAAATTTAGGATAATATGTTAATGGTATTGATAATCTACTGAAAAATAATAATTTGGATGTATTTAATCAAAATAGTATTTACATGTGAATCCCTGTCCAGTTTATGCTGATCCTGTCAGGAGAAAAAGGCTATTTTGATGGACTCAATAGCATTGGAAAATGAGGCAGACTGTCAAATGATAATGAATTTTTGAATTTTGTCGGCTTTATCAGTGGATCAGCATGATGAAATCTGCATGAAGAATTCATTGTCTATTAATTTTAAATATTTCCCACTCTTCTTAATTCTCACAGGTGTCCTATATTGGTCAAGACTGCAAAGAAATCCCAGAGTTTCTAGGAAGGAAATATGGACGTACTGCAAAAAGGCTAGACCTTAGTTTCAACTTGTTGAGGTAGGTGACTTGTTATGGTTATGGATTATCAGCTGCTGAGTAAGCAGCACCAGACCATGCCTCTAAAAGTGAAATGTTTTTGCTTCTCTCTATACTTCATGTTCTCATTTCCATAAGATTGAAAAAGTAGGTGAAGTTGTGGAAATGATCATCAAATTATATGCCAATATTGTCTTTCAGAACCATGATAACCTATTCAATTGTCCTTTCTATTTAACACTCTGGTTTTTTTTTTGTGGGGTGGGGGCTGAGAATAAGAATAATGAACAGGTAAAGTCAGTCTCGAAGCACAGTGAAAAGCTTGCATTATTTCCACTTTTGTTGAAAGATGAGCAAAATTAATGTTTCCAAGGCAGAAAGAAGAAATTTAGCAGCGCTTTGCAAAGTGTATAGGTAAGTGTATTTTATATGTCCCACCCTTTTCCTTGCATTTTTTTCAGTGCGGCCATTAAATATTTTTGAATATTGGCTGTTGCCAGAGGCAATACTAGCTACTTGTTTTGACTTTAAACGCACATTTGGTCGTTTGTCTGTGCAAGCGTGCTTAGCATGGTTTCAGATTTGAAAAAATCATGACCATGGATAATATGCATCTGTGGCTAGCATGTAACTTCTCTTATGTCTAGTGATGCCCACTGCCCTGCTATGGGCACAGGGACCATATAGACATGCATTTTTGTGTATGAGCCAGTCTGGTTCCTGTGCATCTTGTGGGTTTTACTGGTGAGTAGGAGTGGTAGGGCGGAAAGAAGAGTGAGAAGAAGGAATGGGGTATTCGTGCACTTCCTCAGTTGTGTTTTCTTTGGAATGAAGCTTTGCCTGTATAGTGGCAGGAGTTTCTGTACTGGGGATGCCAGTCCTCTGTCGGCCTGCAGTTGCCTTCCCTGTGACTGAGTGTTTCGCACCAATGAATATCAGCCAGGAAATGGCTGGTGGGAGGAGACTTGGTGGGAGGAGACTATTGGGGAAGCAGCAAACACACTGTGTAGCCACATGTCTAGAATGAGGTCAGCAAATTTAACATGTGTCTGATTTGCGCGTGTGTATCATTATCTCCGATAATGCCCATTGTCTTCTCAGATGGTTTGTTTAAACTTGGTCATCCTGATACCTACATGATGAATTTATTTATTTCTTTAAAAAAATATGTTTGCAAACAAGACTGAGTTCAGCATTTTCCATAAAATATAGATATTAACTTCTAATATTCCAGAGCCTTTTAACATATAAGATAATTTTCCTTAGGTTTTTACAGTAATTTCAGTATTGTATCAGATGCTTCCATAAAGGAAGTTTTTTAGGTTTGAAATTTGGCAATCGCATAAGGATGTTTCTCCTGTAGCACTAATGAGTTCTCTGTAGTTTTTCAATGATGTTTTTGTCACTTCTTCATGAGCCTGTTTTTGTTAACTTCAGTGGCCCTTTTTACATGGGCTGCGGCGTGGGGTGTGTGTCTGTGTGCGCCGTGAGTGGAGGAGGGTGTAGATAGGTGCACACCCATCTCCACCCATCAGCATGTACGGAGCAAATGCTGTTTTCTCCGGTTGCTCCGTGCATGAGAGGTGGGTGTAGAGTGTGTGCGTGGGAGCGTGCATGCACGCACACTCACCCCTCCACCCATCTGCCACAGGATTTGCATGGGCGGCACTCACACATGAACACCCAGAAATCTGGGTGTTCATGCGTGTGTGCCACCTGTGTAAATCCCGCAGTGGATGGGAGAGTGTGCATGCATGCATGCTCCCGCGCACACCCACTTCCACCCATCCCCCATGCACAAACATCAAGATTTCTGGATGTTTATGTGTGGGTGCCGCCTGTGTAAAAAGGGCCAGTGACAGCAGTCCTGAACCTCGGTGCTTAATTTTGTAAAAATAAATAAATTGCTGAAAGTCATGCCTTCTGGTCCAGAGCTTTTCAGAGCATGGAATTAAACCCCATTCTCCAGCTAGCAGCCCAGCCACTGGACTGACCTGTCTTTCCGCAGCTGAATATATAACTGGAGTTCTTGCAATTTAGTCTATGCCCCTTTTCACACAGACACTCTAACACTTATAAAATGGGTGTTACATTTTAAAATACATGCTGCATTATACATGCATTATGGGTACCCTGCAACATGTATAATAAAATGTAACACCCATTTTATCAGTGTTAGGCCCTTTTCGCACAGACGTGCTATGTGATGGCCAACTCAGGGGATAGAGCAAGAAAGTCATTAATGAAAGCCAAATAAGCCAGCCAGGTTTTTTCTGTCTTTTATTTCCAACTCCAAAATGACCAGAATTGGCCTGTTCCCGGTTTTCCATGTTTCTGGGTGCACACTCCTACTGGGAACTCGGCTCAGCCCCCCTTCCTCCCCCCCCCCCTTGAATTTAATTGCTGTGACTGAGCCCTGGTAAACCCCTGAGACACAAATTAAGCCCTGCCTAATTTCAAAAGATCATTAGATGAAATCTCTAAACTTTCTCTGCTAATCAATAAGTTAAAAGCAGTGTTTTGGGTTTTGTTTTTTTTAAAAAATGAAATGTAACTCATGATGTAGGCATATAGGAATCCTGACCTGTGAAGGACTGATTCCAATCTCAGATATGTAAGAGAGAGCAGGGCAATATGGCATTGAAGAACTGTCTGAATTGGAAACGCAGACAAGTTGTATTGTAACATGCTATTTCTCTGACGCTATCTAGATTCTAAACAAAAATAAAATGTGATGTGAAATGTAGCTCTTCTGGTGGGACTGCAAAGGAACTTCTGCTGCCTCTCTTGTAGGTGTTTCTAATGCATCTCATATGTATGTTCAGCTCTCAAACAGTGTGGTTATTCCTCTGCTCTTCTTTGGTTTATGTAAATAATGGATCTTGAATAGGAATTTATTGTTGGCTTTTAATTTTGATGCATGGTTAAAAGAATAACTTGTTCAGTTTACACCATTAAAACTGGAAAAGTGCGTGTCTTGTATTCTACCCTTAAAGAAGAGCTTTAAGGGAGCAAAACCTGTAAAATTGGTAGCGTGTTCTGAAGAGGCAACTTCCTTACTGCCATCAGTGAGGGAGCACTGCCACTGTTCCTCTTTAAAGTATAATGGGAGGTATTTTCTCCTAGGAGTGAGGGCAAATGCTTGGCAGATTCTTCATATGAGTAAAGGTGAGAGAAATGGGCAGCTTTTTAAAAAAGACATTCATGGACAGTTGGGCTGCTACTTGGAAGCTTTGTGTTATCACTGGTAGATTTGTGGTGGTGAAGGCAGCAGTGACAATTTGCTCTCAAGGGCAGAAATCCGGACCCAAGTTCAAAAGGAAAAATGGATTTCCCCTTGTTAAAATAAACCAAGGGCAGAAGTGACAAGAGGAAATGGGGAATAAAGTTCCTTTGCTTACTGCTGGAGCTATGCTAGAAATACAGACTTGCATGCTGACACATTGTATATCAGGTGTCCACTGTGTGACTTGTAAACTCCTCATGTAGCATGAGTCAGAAAATATGTTCAGGAAAGTTCATAGCTATAAGTGAAGTATGTTTAGTAAGGATTTCGTGGGGTTCTAGTGAAGTTCTCAACAGTGAAATCTTTGTCATTCTGGCTAAACCACTTTTACTTGCTTGAGAAAATGACAATGCTTTAGTATAGTGAGAAATTCTCTGCTTATCAAATGTATTGGAAAATGTAGGAAGCCTGATTTGATCTCTTAAAAAAACATGTTGTGTGTAGATGCTGGAGCAACAGTTTATACTTTTTACCAAGAGGAAAACATGCTAATTCACTGTAGTCTGGAAAGATTTGTATTTGATCAGAGTTGTAACCTGTAAGGGTCAGGGGAATTATTTTATCATGTAACTTTATGGCAAGGGCTCTTACAGTTTTGAATAAGCTCTGGTATCTGGTTCTGATTTTTGTTTTGAGGAGTCAGGAGTCGAGCAAGTTTGATATTTTGGTTATAGATTTTGAAAGATGAGAATGAAATCTAACCAGGTGAACTAAAATTCTTTCTTGAGAGACGTAGGGATAAGAGCGTGTTTGCTAACAGTGGAACTAAAGGAACTGTTTAATAGCATAAACCTTAGGATGTGGGTAACTGAGTGAAGTTTGCAGTCATTTATTACTGAATCTTGCCGATGAGAGGCTCCTGTGAGGTGCAGAGTGCAGCTTGCAATGATTTTTTTAATAGGAGTTAGGGATGCTCAAAGTAACAAAGGGTTGAGGTACACATTTAGCAGCAAAAATTATTCCGATTCTTCATAGTCAACTCTCGCTTGATCCCTTTTTTGGTCTTCAGTACGCTTAGGGTGCAGTCCAGCTACATTGAATTCAGTGTCTAATCTCCCACTGGGGCCGATCCCAAGCCATACGTGTGTGCTGCTGTGCAGTTTGCATACGCAGTGTAGGCCCTGTGCTGGGGGTGCGCGCGGCTTGTGCTTATGTGTGTACGTGCTGTGTATACTCCCATGCACTGGTCCATGGGGCTTGGGATCGGCTCAACTGACATCAGTGGGAGCTGGATTGCACTCTTAAGATCACATTATTATTATTATTATTAACAAACATTTATATAGCGCCAGCAGTGTACCTGGCACTTTACAAAGTAATAAAATAGACACGGTCCCTGCCNTGGACTCGGGTCTCCGTCTGGATCGGCAGGTGGAGGCGGTGGCTAAGACCGCCTTCCGCCAGCTGTATCTGGTGCAGAGGCTGTGCCCATACATCTCCAGGACCGACCTGGCCACCCTGATCCATGCCTTCATCACCTCGAGGCTGGACTACTGAAATGCACTCTACATGGGGCTTCCCTTGTTTCTGGTTCGTAGGTTGCAGCTGGTGCAGAATGCGGTGGCCCATCTCCTTATGGGGACTGAGCGATGGGAGCACATAACACCAGTGCTCCATGCTCTGCACTGGCTGCCTATAGTATACCGAGCCAGATTCAAGATGTTGGTACTGATCTATAAAGCCCTGCACGGTCTGGGCCCCTCATACCTCGGGGACCGCCTCACCCTCCGCGCCTCAGAGCGATCCCTTCGGTCCACTGGGGGCGCCTTCTTGGAGGTCCCCCGGATGAGACAGGGGGCTACAGTGGAGAGAGCGTTCTCGGTGGCCGGGCCACGACTTTGGAACTCCCTCCCGAAGGAAGCCCGCCTGGCCCCAGGTCTGCTGGCGTTTCGTCGAGCCTGCAAGACGTGGCTGTTCACCCAGGCCTTCGGAGGAGAGGAGGGGAGGGGGCTGGATGGGATTGTTTTAAATTTATTTGATGATGGCTTTAAATATTGTTTTTATGAATTTTATTATGGATTGTATTGTAAGCCGCCCTGAGATGCCGTAGGCATGAGGGGGTGGCTAAAAAATGCCTAAAATAAAATAAAATAAAATAATAAATGAACAGAAGACTGAAGTCCAAAATGGAAAGAAACTTAACCCTGCATGTCATATTAACTATGGCTTGAAATGATATGACCACCATCATCTATTGCTACATGCAGGTAAAATAGTTCTCAGAGACATTTTCTGGAAAATGTACTATGATCTGTCATAAATACAGCATGTTCGGCCACCTTTTTCCTAATTTGTAACGAGCAGCAAATCAGTTAGCAGATTACCAAATGTTGCTTTATTTCTACTATGTTCCACTGAAGATACAGAATCTATATTATTTACCTCTGTAACGGTGAATGGACATAATGATAACTCCATTTTACCAGCACTAACATTTCTTATGCATGTTGCAGGGCTGTATTGGTGCCCTGTGCAGCCCTACAACATGCATAAGAAATGTTAAAGCCATGTTCAAGTGGAGTTAGCTTTGTGTCTGTTTTCACCCGGTCTTCAAAAATAATTAACTGAGGAACTCACCTGGCTGCTGTCTTCATGCCGTCCGCAAAGTTATTTATATTACTATAAAATACAATTTGTATCTGTACATTTCACTGGTATAACTGTCCAAAAAGTCATACCCACCTCTAAGAAAAAAAGAACAGCATTTCATATTTGTCATGTTAATATCACATTGGAAATAAAAATTGCATAGGTTATACAAAACTAATAAAAAATAACCATCTATAAAAATGCTGTTTCCCAGATGAATATGAAGTTAGGAAGAATCCATTTCTGAAGGGTATAAATGCATGTTCTGTGCCACTGCCTCTAGTAAGAAGGTATCCAGTGTTACGTTTAACCAAGAAATAGTTGCAGGCATCGTTATGTTTAATTTGTATACTTCTAAAGCCATTTTCACTAGTACCTCTTTCCAATGTTAAATAAAGCATGACTGTAAATAATTTTGTTTTAAAAACCAAAACATGCCTTTGCAATCTTAAAATCTCTTTACTCTTTATCAGAAGACAGTGGATATCTTGATTGCCATTTTTATTATACAACATAAACGTTTTGTCTATTGTGTTCAAATACATGCTTAACAAAACTATACTTTTTACTAACTTTGGTTACAGTGGATGTACTATAGAAATCCTGGCAAACCACATGTAAACAATGCACTCTGAAGAAGGGTTAGAAGACAAAGAATGTGTTAAACACATTCTCCATTGTAAAATGATTAAAGATGATAGACAAACATTGCTAGTCTCTGGATAACACATATTATATATATTATCCAGAGACTAGCAATGTTTGTCTATCATCTTTAATATTTTACAATGGAGAATGTGTTTAACACATTCTTTGTCTTCTAACCCTTCTTCAGAGTGCATTGTTTACATGTGGTTTGCCAGGATTTCTATAGTACATCCACTGTAACCAAAGTTAGTAAAAAGTATAGTTTTGTTAAGCATGTATTTGAACACAATAGACAAAACGTTTATGTTGTATAATAAAAATGGCAATCAAGATATCCACTGTCTTCTGATAAAGAGTAAAGAGATTTTAAGATTGCAAAGGCATGTTTTGGTTTTTAAAACAAAATTATTTACAGTCATGCTTTATTTAACATTGGAAAGAGGTACTAGTGAAAATGGCTTTAGAAGTATACAAATTAAACATAACGATGCCTGCAACTATTTCTTGGTTAAACGTAACACTGGATACCTTCTTACTAGAGGCAGTGGCACAGAACATGCATTTATACCCTTCAGAAATGGATTCTTCCTAACTTCATATTCATCTGGGAAACAGCATTTTTATAGATGGTTATTTTTTATTAGTTTTGTATAACCTATGCAATTTTTATTTCCAATGTGATATTAACATGACAAATATGAAATGCTGTTCTTTTTTTCTTAGAGGTGGGTATGACTTTTTGGACAGTTATACCAGTGAAATGTACAGATACAAATTGTATTTTATAGTAATATAAATAACTTTGCGGACGGCATGAAGACAGCAGCCAGGTGAGTTCCTCAGTTAATTATTTTTGAAGACCGGGTGAAAACAGACACAAAGCTAACTCCACTTGAACATGGCTTTAACATTTCTTATGCATGTTGTAGGGCTGCACAGGGCACCAATACAGCCCTGCAACATGCATAAGAAATGTTAGTGCTGGTAAAATGGAGTTATCATTATGTCCATTCACCGTTACAGAGGTAAATAATATAGATTCTGTATCTTCAGTGGAACATAGTAGAAATAAAGCAACATTTGGTAATCTGCTAACTGATTTGCTGCTCGTTACAAATTAGGAAAAAGGTGGCCGAACATGCTGTATTTATGACAGATCATAGTACATTTTCCAGAAAATGTCTCTGAGAACTATTTTACCTGCATGTAGCAATAGATGATGGTGGTCATATCATTTCAAGCCATAGTTAATATGACATGCAGGGTTAAGTTTCTTTCCATTTTGGACTTCAGTCTTCTGTTCATTTATTATTTTATTTTATTTTATTTTAGGCATTTTTTAGCCACCCCCTCATGCCTACGGCATCTCAGGGCGGCTTACAATACAATCCATAATAAAATTCATAAAAACAATATTTAAAGCCATCATCAAATAAATTTAAAACAATCCCATCCAGCCCCCTCCCCTCCTCTCCTCCGAAGGCCTGGGTGAACAGCCACGTCTTGCAGGCTCGACGAAACGCCAGCAGACCTGGGGCCAGGCGGGCTTCCTTCGGGAGGGAGTTCCAAAGTCGTGGCCCGGCCACCGAGAACGCTCTCTCCACTGTAGCCCCCTGTCTCATCCGGGGGACCTCCAAGAAGGCGCCCCCAGTGGACCGAAGGGATCGCTCTGAGGCGCGGAGGGTGAGGCGGTCCCCGAGGTATGAGGGGCCCAGACCGTGCAGGGCTTTATAGATCAGTACCAACATCTTGAATCTGGCTCGGTATACTATAGGCAGCCAGTGCAGAGCATGGAGCACTGGTGTTATGTGCTCCCATCGCTCAGTCCCCATAAGGAGATGGGCCACCGCATTCTGCACCAGCTGCAACCTACGAACCAGAAACAAGGGAAGCCCCATGTAGAGTGCATTTCAGTAGTCCAGCCTCGAGGTGATGAAGGCATGGATCAGGGTGGCCAGGTCGGTCCTGGAGATGTATGGGCACAGCCTCTGCACCAGATACAGCTGGCGGAAGGCGGTCTTAGCCACCGCCTCCACCTGCCGATCCAGACGGAGACCCGAGTCCAACACCACCCTCAGGCTCCGAACCTGCTGGGNCCCCACAAGGGGGGCCAGAACCTCCTCCACCCTCCCCACCATCATCACCTTCGTCTTATCGGGATCAGTTTCAGTCTGCTCTGCCTCATCCAATCCGCCATGGCCTCCAAACAGTGGGAAAGCAATGAGACGGTAGGACCTGGGTCAGTTGAAAATGAGTGGTACAGCTGAGTGTCATCAGCATATTGGTGACAACGCACCCCGAACCCTTTCACGATCTCCCCCAGGGGCTGCATATACACATTAAACAATAGTGGAGACAATCGAACCTTGCGGAACGCCGCAGGATAAGGCCCGGGGGCTTGATGTTTCAGCCCCCAGCACCACCCGCTGGCTTCTCCCTGAGAGGAATAAGTGGAACCACCCAAGGACAGTCCCGTCCAGGCCCCCCAGGTCTCGCAACCGTCTCAGCAGCAGCCCATGGTCCACGGTGTCAAAAGCGGCCGAGAGATCTAGCAGGATCAGAAATGTCGAACATCCTGCATCCATCTCCTGGCGGAGATCGTCCATGCACCAACGCCGTCTCCGTACCATAGCCAGGTCAGAACCCAGATTGAAAAGGGTCAAGGAAACCGATGTTGTCCAAATGCGCCTGGAGCTGCAGTGCCACTGCCAGTTCAATAATCTTCCCTAAAAAGGGAAGATTAGAGACAGATTGGTAGCTGGCGAGTGTGTCCACATCCAGAGATGGCTTCTTCAGCAGGAGGCAAAACACAGCCTCCTTGAGACTGGGTGACAGCCTCCCCTGCTGAAGGGATGCGTTCACAACCCTCGCCAGCACCGTCCCCAAAGTCTCCCTGGAGGCTTTCACCAACCAAGACGGGCACGGATCTAATTCACAACTAGTGGCCCTAAAAGACCCCAGGGCATTCACCGCATCGGCTGGTGTCACTTTCTGAAACTCATCCCAGAAAGTTCGACCAGACGGCACCTCCATAACCTCATGCTCCACATCTACTGCTTCCAATCCGGTTTCAAAGTTACTCTGGATCTGAGCAATCTTGTCTGCAAAGTAGATTGGCAAACTCCTCACAGCGGGCCTGGGACAAGTCCCTGTCCAGGCGGAGGGAGGCCGGACTAACCAGCCCCCACACCACCTGGAACAGAGCTGGACGTGACTTTGCAGACGCTATGAGGGCAGCAAAGAACTTCTTTGCTGTCCTCACAGCCTCAACATAGGGCCACAAATGGGTCCTTTGGAGAAGTCAGTCAGAGTCAGAGCTGTGGATAATTGGGACTTGTGGATAATTTTTGAGGAGTTGCTGCAACTTTGTTCAGCTGGATCTAATTATGTGTCTCAAATACAGCATCTTAAAAAACATTCCAGTGATTTATTTGGTTCTTGGCTGGGAATAAACACGATACTAACTAAATATATTTCTCTTTACTTATTTTGACACCCTCTTTTAAGCGAAATACTTCCACGCTCTCTTCTGGACCTGAAATTCAAACACTTTAGGTCAGAGATGGCTTTTTAAAAACTGACATCTTTCTGCTGAATTCTGTTAGATATGATGACAAATACTAACATAACCAATAGTGTCCGAACATTCTGGGAACAGCTTTAACTGTGGAGGAATTTGCATTTTGAAACCCTTGGGCATTAAAAACGCTTGCTTTTAATTTGGTTTAAAAGACAATATAAACCAGTGTTATGTCACTAATAGTGTCTACATGTGGTTCTGCATTAATTGACAC
Organism: Sphenodon punctatus; assembly: GCA_003113815.1. Classification (NCBI taxonomy): domain Eukaryota; kingdom Metazoa; phylum Chordata; class Lepidosauria; order Sphenodontia; family Sphenodontidae; genus Sphenodon; species Sphenodon punctatus. The sequence goes on along the minus strand of QEPC01014420.1, from coordinate 6,436,665 downwards.
AGTCTGCTGTTCGTTTGTACCAGAAAATTAGCTCTAAAACTATTCATGCAAGTGTGTGCATGCACAGAAGTTTTACCTTGCACCCCTATAGGTTTTGGGGTGTGTGTGTGAGAGAGAGAGATGAAGATGGTTCTCAGCTTGATTTCTTCATTGCACACGTAGATATCTGTCTGTAAACACCTGCATTTACTCTGGAACTATGATTAGCTGTATATATATTCTTAGACAAAAAAAACCCCTTTGGTTTGAGAGAAGAGTTAAGGCTCTTACAAATTCATTCATGTTGCAAAAAGCATGCAAATTGTAGGTTAAGGCAGGAGCCATGTAATTGGTAGTGATGGGCATATGGTTGAGAAATTAGAGTCAGATCCGTTACATATCTAGATTTTTTTATAAAAATTGATTAAATACAGATTTTAATTTACATTAATAAAAATTACCCCCCTAAAATAATGAAAATATTTTAAAAAATCACTGCACACGCACAAAATGTCTGTAGGGTTGTTCTGCACAGGTGCAGCCCTTTCCTTGATTTTATAATGAATAGAATGTTCTTGATTTTAACACAGTGATGCAGCTGCCTTAACTATAAAGTTGATCCTGTGACTCTATAATAATCTCAAGGAAATGGCACAGTTTCAAAAAGTGTGTGGTTGAGGCTGGTTACATTTTGGTGTTCAAATTAAACAGGTAAACTTTAAGTTGGTGGTACAAGAGGTGTAGAGTAGTCCTAAATTGACTTTGAAAGTTATTTAAAGTTCAAAAATCATAACTCTGAATGTAGGCAAGGCCTTGTTCTCCTCCTTGTCACTCAGCCAGGTTCCATGGTGAAGATTCAGTCTTAGCAACTGGAGGCCATCCTGTATCACATTCATTCCTTCAACTTTGATTTTGGTACCTACAAAATGTTGAGGTTCAACATTCTTGGCCCCCAGGTGAAAGTTAAGTCAATGCAGAAGAATTTGGAAGGCTTGCTAGAAAGTTAAATATCAAATAAATTGTATTCCTGAAATCTGGCATGAACCTATTGCAACGTGCTCTACGTGGGGCTACCACTAGGGACAGTCTGGAGACTGCAGCTGGTGCAGAATGCGGCATTTCATCTCCTTACTGGGACCGGTCACCGTGAGCACATTATACCAGTACTCCATGCTCTGCACTGGTTGACTGTAGTCTACTGGGTCCAATTCAAGGTGTTGATACTTGCCTATAAAGCCCTAAATGGTCTAGGCCTTTCCTATCTGCTGGATCGCCTCACTCTCTGTGCCCTGGCTCGACCCCTGTGGTCTGCCGGGGTCTACAATGGAGAGGGTGTTCTTGGTGGTTGTGCCTAAGCTGTGGAGTTCCCTTCCGGTGGAGGCCCAGGTAGCCCCAGACCTCGCCTTGTTTTGACCTCCATGTAAGACCTGGCTGTTCTTCCAGGCCTTTAGTGAGGGAGATGGGTGAAGGGTGGGTGAGGTGTGGGTTAGGGAGAATGGGGTCTCTTTCTATATTTGTATGCCATCCCCTTTTATTTGTATTATGTATTTTATTAGAAATGCATTTTATTAGAAAATTAAAAAGTCATGGGATAGGAGGTAGTGTCTTACTATGGATTGGTAACTGGTTAAAGGATAGGAAGCAAAGAGTAGGACTGAATGGTCACTTTTCACAATGGAGAGATGTAAAAAGTGGTGTGCCCCAGGGATCTGTATTGGGACCGGTGCTGTTTAATGTATTCATTAATGATCTGGAAAAGGGTGTTAAGTTGGTGTCATCTGCAAATTTGATCACCTCACTGTTATTTAAGGTAGTTAAAACATGAGCAGACTGAAGAACTGTAAAAGGATCTTACGAGACTGGGTGCCTGGGTATCTAAATAGCAGATGAGATTTAATGTGGACAAGTGTAAAGTGATGCACATAGGAAAAAACAATCCAAACTATGAGTACACAATACTGGGTAATAAGCTAGGAGTTACCACTCAGTAAAAGGATCTGGAGTGATTTTGGACAATACACTGAAATCCTCAGCCCAATGTGCAGCAGCAGTCAAAAAAGCAAACAGAATGTTAGGAGTTATTTGCACAGGGATAAAGAATAAAACTGAGGATGTCATGAGAGATACAAATTGATGGTGCGACCGCACCTGGAATATTGTGTATAGTTCTGGTCACCCCATCTCAAAAAAGACATAGCTGAACTAGAAAAGGTACAGAGAAGGTCAACAAGAATGATAAAGGGTATGGAACGGCTTTCATACAAAGAGAGGCATGACAATCTGGGTCTCTTCAGCTTAGAGAAGATAAGACTGAAAGGGGACATGATAGAGGTTTATAAAATCTTGAGTGGCGTGGAACAAGTAGATAGGGAATGGTTATTTATCCTCTCAAATAGTACTAGAACTAGGGGGCACTCCATGAAACTAGCTGCCGGCAGATTTAAAACAAATAAAAGGAAGTACTTTTCACTCAGCGTATAATTAACTTACGGAATTTGTTGCCAGAGGACATTGTCAAGGCCAGTAGTATAGGTGGATTTAAAAAAAGACGGGACAAGTTCTTGGAGAATAGGTCCATTAATGGCTGTTAACCAAGTAGTTTACGGGATGAACTTCTTACTGTCAGGAGCTGGGAGTGAACAACAGGGAATGGACTGCCCATTGGTTCTTCTCTCATGTGACCAAGATTGGCCACTGTCAGAGGACAGGATGCTGGGCTGGATGGAACATTGGTCTGATTCAATATGGCACTACTTATGCGTGTAATTTTTTGAATGATATTTTAATTTTTGTAAGCTGCCTCAAGCTGCATAAGCAGGAGAGGTGGGGTGTAAATGATGAAATAAACAAATAAATAAAACCTTGTAAGTTTCTTCTTGCTAGCAACAAAGGGTGTCTGTTGTGTAGTGTGGTAAATGGAGGCAATAAGACCTGTACACATTACTATGGGTGGTAAAACCAGACGTGACCTTGGCCTGCTTTCACCCGCTGTAGCCCAGGACCCACCTGTGTGTGTGCAGGCACTGCCAGATCTTGGCCTGGGATTACCCCTGGCCATGTTGGCAGCTAGCCCAGGATATGACCTCAGCAAATTTCCAGGTCATAGCCTGGGCCAAGGCCCGCCTGCCTGGACCACAGAGGGCTAGCACATCTGTTGTGGCCCGGCATGCCTGGGCCAGGGACCACCATGGCTGAGCCTCATTGGCCGCCATGACTGTCATTGTGGGGGGGGCCCTGGGAGCACTGTGGGGGCGGGGCCCTGGGAGCACTGTGGGGGTGGGGCTGCCTGCCCACCCGTTTATTGTGCACCCGGCCTTGCCTGGACCACGCAGCTGGTAGGACAGCTCCCTGGCTATGGGAACATCTGGTTGGTGCCCCAACCTGATCCAGGCAGTGTCGTCTGTGATTTTCTGGCCTGGGGAGTGATCCCGCTAGCCGTACATGTTTTTGTACCTTACATTGGGAGGGATGGTAATAACCACCTGGTAACTGGGTGGGATATTTTCAGATACATGCCTCCGACCTTCACCTGAAATTAATCCATTTTTACCACTACCTCAGCTATTCCTGCTGATGACACCTGCTGCTAAGAAGTTAACTGTCCTGGTATATGCACAGCATTCTCAACTGACTAATTCTTCATACCTTTTTTCTTAATCAGTAGTTCCATAATTCCTATCACAACTTTTTATTGGAAGATACCATGTTAGGCCTAATTAGATAATTACAGAGTTTAGATCATAGTATGGCTGACTTTTGTGACTCTCTCCATCTATTTTAATTTTCCAATGAATCCTTTCAAACTTTGAACTATTTGGCTAGCTAGTGCTGTCAGATGTGCATGATTCTTTTTCAAGTGCTCATGTCATTAAAATCAAGGAAGGATTAAACATGCAGAAACTTACACTGAATGTAGTGTTATTAATCTTGCATGTTTTAAATAAGGACCATTCATGTAGAGACTGAATCAGTTATGATGTGCAGTACATGGACCTTCAAAAGTAACCCAAAGCTGTCAAAAGAAAGCATGACTTAATCTGTAGTAAGAAGCTTTGTACTTCTGGAGTTTGCCTCTCCTCAGTTTGGAGATGGTGACTTCACACCTATGTTTGCTGTAACTTTAAACGAGCCTAACAAATGTTCTTTAAATGTAGATTTTGCCCTCCCCAAGTAGCTATTTTAGGGTCATGTGAGTGGTGCAGCATTTCTCCATGGCAGGACACCTTCCGATATTTCAAGTGTCAAGAGGTATGGAAGCTGAGCCCCTAGGTTCAACTAAAGCAAAAATAGCCCCCACGTTTAGACCATGCAAAATTGCAATACAAAAGTTCTCCCCTTTGGCTCAGTCAAGGAAAAGATGCTCCCCACAATAATGGAAGCCAAAATCCCCCTCCTAATTTGCATACAAGTGTGTGTACTGATCTGTGTAAATATAAAATAGCCTATATTTGAGGCTAAGCAAAAAAAAAAAAAGACCTGTTCTGTAAAGCAAGCAAACAAAACCCCCAGTTATATGCTAATCTTCAGATTTTCCTTGTGAAGCACTTCTACTTGAGCTATGGAAGCAGCTACAACTTATTTTAATTCAGCCATTAAGAAGTACTTTGTATACTACCCACTAGTTAAAAAGCTGGCTGTAAGAATGCTGTATGAGCACTAGCAGTATGAATGGGTAGCTCAGCTTTAGGTTTGCTATGGTCTTTTTCAAACTGTTTTGCCCCTAGGCTTCTTCACAACTCTACCATTCACAGCCTTCCCAGCTGACATGGTCATGGGACATGGTTATGATGTGCAGTTTATGGGCCTTCAAAGGTACCGCAAAGCTGTCAAAAGAAGCATGACTTAATTCTGCAGTAAGAAGCTGCAATATGGGTTTGTATGGGTTCTTCAGTGTATAAGACATGAACTCACACTGAAGCTTTTCTACACTTGAGGCATTTTATAAGACTGTTTCCCCAGTAGTGGATTCAGTCTGATGCATAACAGCTGAGCTCACAGTATTGCATTTCCCACAGTCAAGGCACTTGTAAGGTATGTCTTTCATGTAGTTTCTCTGTATAGCATGAAGCCAATCACCTTCTAAAGATTTCCTCACACTCCTGGTGTGTATAGGGTTTACCCAACATGTGGATTCTCTGATGTGCGGTGAGGACTGAGTTCACAATGAAATTCACCCCATATATGAGACATCTATAGGGTATCTCCCCTCCTGGTTTGTTTTTTCCAGTGTCGAATAAATATTGAGCTCACAATGGAGCTTTCCACACACTGGGGGCACTTGTAGGGCTTCTATGACTGCCTGTCCTTGGCTAACTCGGCTGGGAAATAGCCTGTTGCTTAACTTGAGTTTGGACAGTGGAGTGGGGGGAAAGGAAAACTCTATTTTGCTCTTTTTATTTATTTTTTCTTTTTTTTTTAAAAAAAGCTAATTTTAAAAAGCATATAATCCATTACCTAAATCAGGCTGGAACCTGTGACCTTTTGATTGTCTCTTTCAAAGCTGTACCCCCTCTTGGTTGCTATTTTTATCTGTCAGAAGGAAGAGACTTTGCATATTGCTTACTAGTTAAACAGCTGCATAGCTAAGCATTAGAGTGGCTGTGCCAAGTCTTCCAAGTTCTGTAGCTTCCTATGTTCTCTTGTAAACTTGTTTATTTAGAAAATGAGAGAGTAGCTCCTATGTTCTCACTTTGCAGAGCAGGGTGTGGGCGAAAGGAAAAAGAATGTATAGGATGCACAGCTGGTGGAAGTGAGATTCTAACTTGCTAACACAAGTGCTGTAGCTTACAGAAAATTTCCCAAGGCTACAGGACACCTGTAGTTGGTCTCTTTCTCCTTTGAAATTGGGACTCTAATCCCTGCAGTTGGGGCACTGAGATTAAGCACTCCAAACAAGATAGTCCTGCCTAAATCGGGAATTGTAGTGTCTCTGCCCACCCTACCCCTTTTCACAAGACTAGCACAATATTGTCCTAGTGAGGGGGAAGAAGAGTAAGATGAAGAAAGTGCTGCATTCCCATGGACTGTTCTTCTAGGATTGTCATCCCTCCAGGTCAGTCGTGCCATTGCCGAGCTCCAGGTGAAGACCTCATTTCTCCAGTTTATCCAAGATGACCTGAACTGGGACTTTAGAGCTTGGTGGGGATGGGGCCATTTAGGACTGGGGCAAGAGATGGAGGCTAACTTGCCATTTCTGAGATGGCCCTACTCTTTGTGGAGCATCATGATGTCGTAATGCTCCATGGGGGGCAGGGCCACATTGGAAATAGACAGGAGCGTCCCTTTGCACTGCCTCCTTTCTGATGTGGCCCCACGTCTTTTTGGAGCATTGTGACAACATGATGTTCAGAAGGGGACGTTGCTATGTCAGAAAGGGGCGGGAGAAACCCATTGCCCCATCCCCTTTGGGTCAAAGCCCGGGGTAACTGGTGACTCTAAGCTCCTCAATTTTTGGCTTTTTTAAACAATTTTTTTTTTTTTAAAATGGCTGGCAAGCTTTACAATCCCTAGTCATTTCCTATCTCTGCCTCCTCTCCACCTTGCTGGGAACAAATACCCATCTCTAATCCAGACCAGCTCTTCTGTGTACATGTGTACTGTTTCTCCACTTCTGCTAGTTCCTATAGGGAGTTTGCCTTAACTCTGATAATCATGACACTTCAGAATGGCACAGTTGGAATGGGTGTAGTCATGTCTAGTCACAAGATCTGAGTTGGTGCAGCTCAAAACCCTCTCTTGCTTCATGATTAGCTGATGAAGCCAACGTGCTGCAATCCTGTCCTTCGAGACTGAGGAGCAGCAATAATTCAGCTGCTGGGACTTGGGTGCAATGAAGTAAAATGCAGGAGCACTGAAGCAGCAGCTAGCACAGGCTTTAGGACTAGTTCTGGCTGAAAGCCAAAGAGCTGCATATGGGGCAAGACACAGTTTGTCCACCCCAGGTGTTATACTTACAGTATTTTAACCACATGCTGCCAAGAAATCAGTAATACTCAAAGGTCTTGCGATTTTTAGCTGTGTGGGTATAATTTCTATACCAGGGGAGGGCAGTCTCAGGCCCGGGGGGCAAATTTGAACCACAGCAGGCTTTTATGTCGCTCTTTCCAGTTCCTGGATCTGGCCTCTGGGTATAATTCCTACCCCACACCCCAAGCGCTGAAAAACTGAGTTTAAGGGTAAGGAAGTAGAGATGAGGGGGAATCACACAAGGATAGAGGAGAGATCCATGGCATAGATCCATAATCTGGACCCATCTTTTCTTGAGCAGACCTTTTAAGCACCCCCTGCTTCCTGATTTCTATGCAGCCCTCAAACTTTATACTAATTCTCAAAGTGGTCCCCAGAAGGGAAAAGTTTCCCCACCCCTGCTCCATACCTTTTAAAAAAATTGAGGTATCAGGGGTTCAGAATTCAATTTATCCAGATCAAGAAGGAATACATGCCCATAAATCTAGGTTGGAAGAAAACAAATTAATTCGAAACATACAGAAATTCAAGTTATGCAAGTCCTACTTAAGTGGATTCCACTGTAGTTCAGATGATATTTTATTGGACCAGCTACTGTTGGTGAGTGTGTGCACCTTTTGGGCCACACAGAACCCTTCCTTAGGCGTGTAACAAGTCAACTAGTGATGGATCATATGCAGGACAGGAATATATAAGAAGGTAATGACTAAGCAGAGAGGCGGCAGATGAGATGTTTGTAGCTGCGGATCACTGTATTAACTTGATCACTCTGGAGTGAAGAAAAGAAATACAGCAAGCTTCTTTACTTGCTCCATTTAAATATCTGTTTGCTATCCCCCCCCCCCCCTTTTCAGTACTAAAGATTTACCAGTTTCTGGTACTGCGGTTTAAAATGCCTTTCTCTAGTAATCCACCCAACTTTTAATTGCTGACCCAGGTGGGGGAGAGTGTTTCCTCTGCCTTGACCAGTGAGGGAAGACTAATCCAATAATTGTGCTTACTCAGGGATAGATATATTTCTTCCCCCTTGCCTGCCTCCCATGGTGCAGATTATTTCTGCTAGGAGCATGAATACATCTTGTGCTAGTGCATTTTTGTGCATAATTGCCAGTACTAAAAAAGGAGAGCAGAAGTTCAAAGTACATAAGTAACCATGCCTCCCCCACAGACATTGCCACTCCTGAGATTTTGGATTCTACTCGAGAATGACTCTGACTTCCATTACGTTGGTCCGTGTGATGGGCTAATCTAGGGCAAAGGTTGGGAACCTGCAGCCTTTGGGCCAAATGCAGTCTGTTGCTTTTACATTTTATTTTATTTTTAAATTATTTGGCCCCTTTCCAGTTCCTGGATCTGGTCCATGGATTGAGTCCCTACCCTCAAGCACTGGAAGGGAAGGGAATGGAGATGAGGGTAATGCACTCAAGCATTGGGGATTGATCCCTGGTACAGATCTATGATCGGATACTTGCTTCTCTTTTGCTGTTCTGAACATATATATCGTAAGCACCCCACACCCAACTTCTGTCCAGCCAGTGGAGCTTGTACTAATTTTTTGAAGTGGCCTGCAGGATGAAAAAAGCTCGCCATCCCTGCTTTAGGGGCAGCTAGATATTATTTGTGGCTGCCCCTGTGGCTCGCTTTATCCAAGCTACTCTCTGGCCTGCCTATATGTGAGAGTTTGAACCCTGTTTTTGCATAGCATGTTCTTCTTTGCTCAGTAGCTCTAAGAGGAAGGAGGGGTGGTGGTGGTACATTTTTCCTTTCTGTCTTCTCCTTCCCCACTCACCTTCAGTGCAGAACAAGGAGTTGAACAACAAAAGGGAAAAAAGAATTTGAGAGAGCATGACTTTTTTTTAAAAAAATAAAAAATCTTTTTATCAGCATTTAGAAATGTTTACGAAAATGCACTATTGTTAAATCTTTTTGATGGATTTATTAGGTAGAGAAATATTTTCCCTGTAATTGGGTTACTCTTAATAGTAGCAATTGCATATTTATCAGTGTGAGGGGCTGTTATTAATGTAGCTGTCATGCACAAACACATTTCTGCATTAAATCCATTTAGTATGTACATTATTCGGTCTAGAATGTCACCAGGACATCAAAGCCCCCTTAGGCATAAGAGCACAGTGCCCTGCTGTGGCTGCAGAAAGGGCTTGATCAATAAATGTAACATGTTAATGCAGAGCAAATAGAATAAAAGATTTCTTTGACAAGACATGAAAAATCACCTTGTGGCAGCTGGCATGGTGATGCCATTTCAGCAGAGACACTAGCAAAGTTGATCTGACAAGTAAAGAGGAGAGATGATGGTTATAAGGTGCTTTTGTTTCAAACTTCTTTCTTGACCTGTCAGGTTTTGAAGGAGCCTGAATGGCCCTTTTTTTGTCATGTGAAAATTGTAGTCTTAGGCAGTTATGAAGCAGTTATCTCTTCTCAAATTGTGAATGCTGCTGTTTAATTGATTCACTTAGCATTTGAAACTGTCACGCATTAATAATTGCTAAATCCTGTAGATACTGCTCTAGTGTGTCATGCTTAAATATGTAGTTATCAGAAAATTAATATCCTTAATGAACTGGTGCTTTCAAACTAGCATTGCATGAAATCTCTTTTGCCCTTTCATTTGCTGAAGGTACACCAGCCAGTTTCAGAGAAACCCCTCTAGACAGTTTGCTGCTTTTTTTTTTTTTGATGCCCGACAAATGCCAGCTTTGCTTTGGATACATAGTGTGCTCACTGACAATAAATATAGTAATTATACTGGAGTTAGTAATTAACATAATTATAGTCAATTACAACAAATACAGTGCAGAGCTAAATAAATGAGAGGGGAGAAATTAGGAAGCTAATTGATTTATCTTGCTGCTTTTTTTTTGTTGCAATTGGCAGTTGTAGCTTTTCTTCAGGAAAAAGGGATGTTTACAAATACCTGGTTTTGTTTTGAAGTCATTCTGTCTTGCGACTCTTTCCCTCTCTTTGGTTACACTGGAAGTGAAAAGGATTGAAATGCAGGGGGAATTTGCTATTTTACCTACATCAGATTGAGCATTGCACCTAAAACAAAACTTAATGCTTGTTTTTAATTTGGACGTGATGAGCTATAATTTTTCTTTCTTTGGTATTTAAGCAAACACCATTTGTTTTGGCTTGTAGACTATCTGTGTAGAATATAATACAGCTATGCTAATTGTTTTGGTAATAAAGTGCCTGCTTGATTTTAATTCTTCTGCTGTGGTTTGAATTTCGAAAAATATATTCCTTTTGCTCTGGGGTTTATTCTTTTTGACGTTCTATGATCAGTACAGAATAGCACAGAAAAGTTGCTGAAAGACTCAAATTTTTGATCAAGGATAACTGTAGTTCCAAACATGTTGACACAATATGCTCCTATACATACACTGCCCAAATCACATGCTGTTCAGACAGAATCATTTGAACCATAACAGTCATATAGCATCATTAATTTTGCTTGCATTATGAGTGTCTGTTTGGTTTTAAATGATTTACGTTATGTTGGCTGAAACGGGAGTACTCAAAGATATGTGGTTAATGTGTTTCACTCTTCCTGTTCTTGCTTCAAAGGAAAAAAACAACTGCAGCATATATTGCAGAAGAGAAAAATTAATTTTTAAGTGCTGAGGATTGTGTATCACTGTGTGTTGGTTTTTTTTTTAACAAAAAATACTTGGCAGCAGCTGGAATTTCTTATGTGTTTATAAAGCAAGCAGTATATGGCATAAACAACTTGCTGAGAAATTTTAAATATACAGCTTGTAAAAATTGAGTGTTACGTTGTATGCCATTGACACCTGTTTCCCACAATATCTAATATTTTAGAGTGCTGAATATTATGTAAATTATTACCCAATAAAAAACATTATGGGAGACATTTAACTTAAATGTTTGATTTCATAGTGGGAACTGTGGGTAGTCTCTCAAATTTCAGCCTTCTGCATATACAGACTGACCTGATGAAATACCATGTTGTGCAACCTTGTTGAATTGCGGTTTTATAATGAGGATTATAATGAAGATGCTTAAATTTTGCATCTTTGTGTACACCAAATGGTCGCATTGTGATTTTAATTGAAGATGCACATTGGGAACCATGCCTCGCACCATGTTACAACTGAATTAATGTTACAATGAGGTAGTACTGTACATGGATTTTAAGTAGAACTAAAATGCTGTCATCATCCAAGACTAGAGGTACATTAGCAGTGCCTTGTAGGGTCCTCCTTCACATGCAGTTTGTTGAGAAACAAATTTGTTAAATGAAATAATACATGCCATTTGAATTGAAATTTACAGATTTAGTGTTCTTATATGAAGAATGAAATTTCTATTTGAGTATAGACTATATGTAGGAAGTCTCTAGTAAAAATAATAATGGATGTACCTTATCCTATTGGATGAAAGTGAAGGCCAATCTAATTGTGGTTCATTCTTAAAACTCACATTGAGATTGCCTTAGGATAAAACTTTTCCAAGTTGGAGGTGTCTATTTCAAGGACAGGGAGAGCTTCCAGGTTTTAACTGATATTTCTGGTCTGCAATATTTATTCCACTTTTATTAGTTAATCTGAGTAGAACTATGATGTGTACTCTTTAATCTTGTCCCCCTGCAACCCCCATTCACCTTTTTGCTAAGTGGCATCAAGGCAGAGAACGTGTATGAGCTGGGTAATAGTAAGTAATAAGTTTATTGTTTAGGTCTTGGCCATAACAAAATTTGAATAGGAATTAAACAATAAAATTCCATGAATACATAACACAGAGCACAGATATAAAATATAAAATACAAACACCAATTCGTACAAATTGAAATTCCATAGGCCGCATGCCATAGTCAGAGGTAAGAAATACCTTGCGTTAAATGACAGCTTACCCTTCATGGGGGTTGTGGTGCCAACACTTGTCCCCTGGTGAGGCAGCCCCTACATAGTATATACAAACAGTGCCCCCAATAATTTTGGAGATGGCTTACCCTTCACGGGGGTTATGGCGCCAACACTTGTCCCCTGATGGGCCATCCCCTGAGCAATGTATACAGTCAGTGTCATCCCACAGGCTTTGCCTCCAGGGATTTTAGAAATCGGGTTACCCTTCACGGGGGTTATGGTGCTAGCATTTGTCCCCTGAAGAAAGCATCCCCCGGCCAATATATTGGGTGACATCGTCCCACTAAGCTACAACCCCTATTGCCAAGTCCCAAAAATAAGCTTCGCTGCATGGTCAACAGTTACAGTGTATAGAATAATAATAGTCAGATTAAATTCAATATTTGAAGCCACAAACTTATAACGTATCAATACACCTTTATGCTTCATAACATGAAAACAAGACAAAAAGTGAAACTAAAATCAACTTTGCAGAAAGCTGGGGCTATGATGCAGAAGGCTATCTCCTCGACTGTGTAGAGTGTATGTTTAATTAATATAACAAACTTACTTCAGCTAGGTTCTATCTGCTTCTTCCTGAATAGCTCCAATTTGAGGCAAAAAGAAGCCACCCTCCACGTTATTTCTGTGTCAGGGTTGGCAAGCAGAAAAGATATCTGTCGAAGGGAGGCCCAATATTCCTTGCCCTCAAACCAGCTCCCAAATGTCTCAGTTCGTAATTGAGCAGACTTAGGGCAAGTTAACAAGTAGTGAGGAAGATCCTCAACCTCAAACTGGAAGGAACACCCCGGTAACGACCCTCCTGCACCGAAGTAGTCATCATATTAAATCTTGCTGTTGTAAGGGCTCTTCTAGAATTGAAATACATTAGATTCGACAGGTAGGGCTCATATTCCGGTCCCGCCTTGAATTGGGGATACCATGGTGCAATTTTTTGATCTCTTAGGGCCATTCTCTCGCTCTGTAGATTGATATCATCTGACCTAATTTTGATCTGAAATTTGGCCTGCCAGGGAGTAAGAGAATGGAAACTAAGTGGGGAATAACCCAGCTTGGCCAGATTTGTCACTATAGAGTTAGTGCATTCCCCTGTTCCTGAAGACAGAGATGGGGAAACCAATCCAGAGGCATATTGCGCAATCTAGGCCAAAAGCCCAATAATAGTAATCTGATTTTGGTGGCAATTGGGGGGATACCACATTCCACCTGGAGTAAGATAGGAGGAGTACCACGAGGGACTCCCAGAATGGTCCTTAAAATCCTATTCAATAGTGGGTCCAAATTGGGTTTCCTGATGTCCCAGATTTCCACCCCATATAGCAACTGAGGTATCCATTTATGCTGAATTAATTTAAGCATGAGGCGTAATCTTTATCCTCCCTTGTAGCTCCAAAACTTCAATAACAGTGTGGGCTGCTTTCAATTTCACATGTTCCAAATGCGTATTCCAACTGCCTGTTTGGGTGAACCAAATCCCTAAATACTTGTAAGATTTTACCTGCTCTATAATAACCGAGTCCAGATTCCATGTGAAAGTTTTTGTTTTTTTCCCAAATGCCAAGATCTTAGATTTATTGTGATTAATGGTCAAGTGGTTGTCCCTACAGTACTGATTCGATTTGATCATCTGGCGCTTCTGTCCCACCCTAGATGTAGACAGGATGATCATATCAGCAAATAATAAAATTAGCAGAAGGCGACCGGTTACAGCAGGAGGGTGACCGTCCTGGCCCAAAAGTTTAGCAGCAATGTCGTTAATATAGACGTTGAAAGAAAAGGGGCCAGGACACAGTCCTGTTTAACCCCATTTGTCGCTAGTATAGGTTCAGACAGAGGTCCAGACATATTCAGTCGCACTCTTAGTAACGTTTCTGAGTAAAGCAGTCGTATAAGGGCTAATAACTGGGGGTGGATGTTGTAATTCACTAGCTTGAGCCATAGAATATCCCTATCTATACTGTCAAAGGCGGCTTTTAGGTCTACAAAAAAAGCAAATATTGAGCCATTCCTCAAATGCACATATTTGTTAATTATATGGGCGAGTACAAAACATTGATCCAAGGTCGATCTATTTGCCCTAAAGCCTGCTTACTCTTCTACAAATAGGGCTACCTTCTCCACCCATTCCTCTAACCTAATCAACAAAAACTTGGCAAAAAGCTTGGCCATGTTATTAATTAAACTTATAGATCTGTAGTTTGCAGGGTTCCCCTTCTCTCCCTTTTTGAAAATGGGAACGATAATTGAATATCCGGCATAAGACTGGGGCCCACCATTCCCTGTATTCCCGCAAGAGACCTGGAGGGATCCCATCTTCGCCAGGGGCCTTGTTGGCTGGGAGATGATCAAGAAGTTGTTCGATTTCTTCCTGGGTAGCCACGATACCTTGTCCCATAACAGGGGGAATCCAAGAACCCAACTTGGTATCGGGAAACATGCTAAAAATACTGGAAAAATGAAATTTCCAGGTTGCCCCATCGATGGGAATACCCAAGGAAGAAGCATCATCTCTTTGGGCCGTGTTGGCCAAAGACCAGAAGGTTGAAAAATCCTTCTGGGATATGGCCACCTCCATTCTTTCCCGTAATTCGGACTGATGTTCTAAGTGTTTAGATCTGAGCATAGCCCTGTACCCCTAAGAGACACATACTCATTAATAACCGAGTAGGATCGACATATTTTCATCAACCTAGCCGCCTTCCTGACCTGAGTCCTCAAGTCTCGGCAGCTTTGATCGAACCACGGCTGGGTTTTCCTTGAGTACTTAGAATTGCCTTTGGCACCCAGCCTAGATCTAATAAAGCCCATCCTCCTCTGAAACGTACAAAAATCGTCCCCCAACAGGGTACAGTCAAAATGGACTTGAATCTGACTTAATTCTGCAGAGGCAAAAAAATCTTTCGCCCGACCCACCGTTGCAGGCCCCCATCTAATTGGCACAAAGCTACAACAGGTCTGCACAATGGGAGGAACAAGAGGAGGCTAGAACTTAGCACAGCAACCGATTAGTTGGAATACGACCAAGACAGGGAGATGATCACTACAGCCAAAGGTTAAGACCACAAAATCTGTGGCATACGCCCACAAAGAGTGGGGAACTATGATGTAATCAATAACGCTGGCTCTGGCGTGCGAAACAAAAGTCACCTCTCAAATCGGACTTAAAACATCCATTCATCACTCTAAAATTGTTTTTGTATTAAAAAGATAGAAACTGGAGCCCATTTGCGTTTAGTTCCCAGTCTCTAGACTTACGTGGGGGATAGAAATAAAAATAAACTTCTTCATCCTGTTCTAATCCCAATGCTTTTGCTCTTGCTTCATATAAGTTGCCAGTGCGGGCATTGAAATCCCCTGTCAAAATGCATGGAATATTAGGATAATCTTTTTCCCATGCACTTAAACAGTCCTCTAAAGCCCGCAAAAAATTATGGCGAGAATAAAAAGTAAGCAATGGGGAGAGGTAAACATTAACTAAAATTAAAAGATTCTGAACCCCTAACCTCACTAGAATAGCTAACATATTACTATTGCTGATCAACAGGATACCACCCGTTCCTTGCGACAAATTAAGTAGAATTGTTAGACCCCCCCCATTGTTAGGTCTCCCCCTTTGCTCCCAACACATCGCAGGGGATGCCCAGGTCTGGAACCCTGGTAGAGAAGGACCCCCAGGATCTCTGATCCAAGTCTCCTGGATACTCAGAATACCAAACTTCTCCAACTCACACAAATTCATATAAACCTTGCTTGGAGCTGGATAATACATGAGGGAAGGTGGTTTTTTTTGTTTTTTTTAAAAAACAAACACCACCACCCTTTTTACTATTCAGTTCAACTTTACAAAGAACTGTTTCTTTTGTCCTGATACTTTGTAGCTTTAAAAATAATGGCCAAAGAAGACCTAGTTGATGTGTATTCCAGTGTTCTTTTAGTTTAACACCAGATCTTCATACTTGAGTAAGTGTTGCTGATGACTGTGACACTGCTATGTCTTTTGTCCTGCTATGGCTTTACTTGTAGCAACTTTGTGTACTATACAGCCATGAGATGACACTTCCCCTATTTAAAAAAAAATACAACTTCATGCTTGTAAGAAATACATGCATTCTTATCTGGCTCAGATTTTTTTTTTAAAGCTGCCCACTTTGAGGTCTTAAATCTCAGTATAAAACATCTGTTGCATTTTAATTTATGGTACATGTGATCTTGTGGTAAATTTTATTTATATTTAAACATCCCAACAGCTGTTCTTAACCATTGATCCTTGTTTGACTTTATATGATTACATAGTCACTAGGTGGCAACAGACTGTGAAAACAATGTAGCATACATAATATATATCCTCCACCCCCAGTGCTGGCCATTTATCCATTGATTTACTGTATATGACAGATTGGTAGTATAAAACTTATTCCACGTCTTTCTTTCAATAAGACTTTAACATTATGGGAAAGAGGCCTTTTGTAGTTTTTATTCTGCTGAGTTAGGTGGAAGATCTTTTTTGGGAGAGTTTGGGTCACTGGATTTTATAGCACTTAGCAGGTAATCTTTGTGAGGGATTGCCAAAGCTATAGGCTTGTCATGGCAAAAACTGTAGAGTTGTGCTTTAAAATAACGAAGGTCTAAGGTCTTGAATTACTGTCTCCAAAAATTCAACTGTTGTTTTGGCCATAAGTGGATGACTGGGTGTCTTCAAGAATTTGTAATGGGATATAGTTTACTGTCATCTAGTTCATCTGTAAGTTCAGATACTCAAAGCTATTAATTGATTTTTTAAAAAAGGAACCTATATTCCCATTGGAAGGCAGAGATGCTTGCCCAAGACTGGAAATGATCAAAAGCTATTGATGTGGTGCTTCGATGTCCTGTGTAGAGTGAATCCTGTTCTTATTGTACAACTGACTAGAAACCAAAGCCACCATTAAGTTTATCATTTTGATAAATGATAAATGAATTCACTCCAATTCAGAGTGACTTTGACATCGGGTTGGGGGCAGTAGGTGGAGAGCGTGAGGTCATGGAGGCCCTGTCTGGTCCAACTTTGTGGGGGGAGTTTCAGGAAGTGACGCCGGCCAATGCGGTGGATGTTCTGGGGTCTGAGAGCCACCAGTTGTGAACTTGATCCTTGCCCGTCCTGGTTGGTGAAAGCCTCCAGGGAGACTGTGGTGCTCTCCCTGCTGAAAAAACCATCATTAGATGTGGATGCACTCGCCAGCTACCGTCCTATCTTTAACCTTCCCTTTTTAGGGAAGGTTATTGAACGGGTGGTGGCGATCCAGCTCCAGGCGCATCTGGATGGCATCGGTTTCCTGGACCCTTTTCAATCTGGGTTCCATCCCGGCTATGGCACTGAGACGGCGTTGGTGACCTTGGTCGACGATCTCCACCAGGAGATGGATGCAGGATGTTCTACGTTTCTTATCCTGATAGATCTTTTGGCCGCTTTCGATACCATGGACCACGGGCTGCTGTTGAGACATCTGCGAGACCTGGGGGGGTCTGGACGGGACAGTTCTTGAATGGTTCTGCTTATTCCTCTCAGGGAGAAGCCAACGGGTGGTGCTGGGAGCTGAAACATCTTGCCCCCATGCCTTGTCCTGTGGCGTTCCGCGGGGTTCCATTCTGTCTCCATTATTATTTAATGTATATATGCAGCCCTTGGGGGAGGTTGTGAGAGGGTTCGGGGTGCGATGTCACCAATATGCTGATGATACTTGGCTGTACCTCTCTTTTTCAGCTAACCCAGACCCTGCTGTCTCATTGCTATCCCAGTGTTTGGAGGCCGTGGCGGAGTGGATGCGGCAGAGCAGACTGAAGCTCAACTCCGATAAGACAGAGGTGATGGTGGTGGGGAGGGCGAGGGAGGTGTCGGCCGCCCTGATTGGGGGGGGGGTTCACCCTCCTATAGCTCAGCAGGTCCGGAGTCTGGGGGTGGTTTTGGACTCAGATCTCCGCCTGGATCGACAGGTGGAGGGGGTGGCAAAGGCCGCCTTCTGCCAGTTGTATCTAGTGCTGAGGCTGCGTCCATACATCTCCAGGCCGGACCTGGCCTCTCTCATCCATGTCTTCATTACTTCGAGGCTGGACTACTGTAATGCGCTCTACGTGGGGCTGCCCTTGTTCCTGGTCCAGAGCCTGCAGCTAGTGCAGAATGCGGCGGCCTGGCTCCTGACGGGGACGGGCCGTCGAGAGCATATAACACCTGTGCTCCGGACTCTGCACTGGTTGCCAATAGCGTGCTGAGCCAGGTTCAATGTTTTGGTATTGATCTATAAGGCCCTTCACAGTCTGGGCCCCTCGTACCTCTGGGACCGCCTCGCTCTCCACGTTCCAGAGCGGCTCCTTTGGTCTGCCGTGGGTGCCTTCTTGGAGGTCCCTCGTGTCAAGCGGGGAACCACAATGGAGAGGTCATTCTCGGTGGCCACGCCGCACCTTTTGGAATTCCCTCCCAGAGGAAGCTCGCCTGGCCCCGAGCCTTTTGACATTCCGGCGGGCTTGTAAAACCTGGCTGTTCGCCCAGGCCTTTGTGGGGGAGGGTGGGTTAGAGTTTTAACATTTCCCTACCTATTATTTTTAATTTATTCTCCCAACCTCCTTTTGGCTTATATTGTTGTGTTTTTAAGGGTTTTTTAAAATTGTTATTTTTTATGAATGTTTTATTGAATTGTACATCGCCCTGGAATGCCGTAGGCATGGGGGGCGACTAACAAATGTTTAAAAATAAATAAATAAAAATTACTGTTTTGCCAAAGATACTAAAAACAAAGATGCTCGAGGGAAGAAACTGAACTGGTTCCCTTTTGAAGGTAGCCCATTGACTTTTGTGTACTTGCTCTGTTGATTAAAAGGAGGGCCTGCCATGAATGCAAAAGCTAATAATCTTTAATGCATTTTTTCATAAGAGAAGGGGCTGTCTGAAAAATCTAGTGGTTGAATTAATGGAAAATGAAAGAAGCAAGGATCCTACTATTGATGATGGGTCTCTTATTTCTTACAAAGAAGTAGATGATTTTCAAACACTGCACTGAAACCTTCTGAGCAGTTGGAAGGACAGGGAGAAACTTTGTCACCTTAGAGTGATACATTCAGTTTTGAAGTGTTGCCATAGGTCCTGAAGTAGTTCATTCATTGCAAATCCTAACTGGCCAGAGATCTTATAGTGGGGAAAGTGTAGTGCTTCTTTTTTTTTTTTTTTAAAAGGTTCAGAAGGATCCACTGACTCTTAACTGACCTTTTCAAAACATCTGGTGTAGCTAGCATACTAATTAAATGCACAATTGGGTCTGTTTTAACTACATTTTCTGTATTATTAGTCTGTTGCCCCCCCCAAAAAACAAGCTTAACAACCCCCCCCCAACACTTGGCACTCTCCCATAATCCCTCTCCTGTAACAATGGTAAAGAATGATAGCTGCTAAATAAAGCTGAACAAGGGACAGCACCAGAGTGAGAGAGCTGCATTATCCCTAAAGCTGTTTTTTCATTCTCTACTGTAGAACATTTTGCTCAGAAACATTCCTTCTGCAACGGGTGCATTTGCATCCTCCCTGTCAAGAAGAGGGAAGGAAATACCCCCCCCCCCCCCACTACCATCAAAGAATCCACTAAAAGGCAGTGCATGACAGTAGCTTGCTGGTCTATAGACCAACTTGGTATATAGAATTTCAGTGTAGAACCAGTTGGTGCATTCATGGTTACCCTTCTAATTTTTCCCCAATGATGTATGGTGCCATCTTGCATATTACATACATTGTTTAGATTAGAAAATAGTCTCATCGGTTTAAAAATCCTTACCTAACGAAAACTACTGGAAAACAAGTATCATGATGGTGTCGAAGGCCAGTGCCTTTGTTGGGCTAAGGAGGAGCCAGCATGTCAGACCAGACATGCATATACAGTAATTATACTGTCTTTCAGGTCATAGTTAATGCAGTACTGTAGCTCACTTGCAGGCTTTTGTATCCAGTGGATGCTGCCAATCATGTGAAGTGATCTGCTCTAATTTTGTGTGTGTGTTCTGTTGTTTGGTTAATCAGTGGCTAAGCTGAGTCTCTTAAAAGTTATTTTTTGTATCTTGGTTACTCTTATTTGGGAAGTGAATATCTTTGGTGCTGTTGAGAAATTGGCTGTGTATTTACCAAGATGCCTCCTTTGTCCTAGCTGCTGTTGTGCTCTCTCTTTCTAACTTCTCACCTACTGATTGTATGAGCAAGGGTAACTTTATATGTTTTAAAGCAAGGTCCAGAAAACCTCTGCATATTCAGGTTGACAGACTGGCAGCTGGTATTTGATGTGTTTATGCTGAAAAATGATAAAAATAACTTTTAAAAACACAGAGTTTATACATAATAAATAATGCAAAATGCATTGCAGGTACTGCAGCCTGATCTAAACCCCATTGAAGTCACTAACCTGCCATTGACATCAGCATGCTTTTGCCCATACGTATTACATACTTAAGTGCCCAGCAACATTGGAAGACATGCCAACTTCTCAACTGTGCAGAGCTTGCGTTTTGAAGTCTGATCCCGCCCCCCTGTAGTTTTGACCTTGCTCTAAAAGAAACAGCTTGGTGTGTGCGTGCTAGCTGACAATGGTATTACTCAATAAGGACAACTTTTAAACAGTTGTACACTTTTCGGCAACGGGTCCAATAATAATCTAAGTGGCTGGTTGGTACATGGCATTTATTAAAAAGGCCACTTCCTACCTATTGTTTGAAGAAAGTCACATGATGCCTTTAAAAATACATCCCCTTTGTCCTGAAATCAAGTTACATTTACCTCGAGTCACTTATTCCAGAGTAGACCCATTAAAGCCCCCAGGGACTACTTCAGAGCAAGTGGCTTGCGAAATGCAGACTTCTAGGGCTTCAATAGGACTGTTCTGGAAAACGTGGCTTGTTGCTCACGTACACAATGATGGGATGTCATGAGGCATTTTACTACAGAACCTTCATATAACTGTGAGTGTACAGCATAATGAATGGGCTCCTAGCTGTGTGATAAGGGCCATTCTGGGGAGATGTTCCCCAGCAGTGTTTGTGCATTGCCAGAATGATGTGTTAGAAGCAGAGTTTACCAAAATCACATTTGACCCCATCACCCCCCCAGTGTAACACATTGGGTTTGCACAGGATATACAATTGGGACATGATTGGTCCTCTACAGCAGTGCTGGGGAACATTTGGCCCCTCTCTAATTCCTGGATCTGACCTATAGATCCAGTGCTTGCCTGTGAACACTGAAAGAGTGAATAGAGATGAGAACATACCCTCAAGGGTAGGGGATGGATCCATGGCATAAATCCATCATCTGCACCTTTCTGCATCCTGAGACTGTCCCTTAAGCACTTCTGTCTTCAAGTCCTACCTGGCCCACAGGGCTTGTATTCATTTCCAAAGTAACTCACAAGGGAAAAATGTTCAACACTGCTCTACAATGAAATAATCTCAGAATAATTGGATGTGTATATTTATTTATTTATTTTAACAATTTCTATCCCATGCATCCTGCCATAGGCAGCTCTGGGCGGCTCACAAGCAATAATAACAATAAAAACTGTAAAAATAATCAGAGAGGAATTAAAAAAAAAATCCCTAACCTCCCCCCACCCTAACCTGTTCCCCCCCGCCTCCCCATCCTCCCCATTGAAAGCCAGGCAGAACAACCATGTATGACAGCGGCGTCGAAAAGAGGGGAGATCCGGGGCCAAACGGGCCTCCGCTGGCAGGGAGTTCCACAGCTGCGGAGCGGCCACCAAGAAGGTCCTCCCCATCGTGGCCCCCCAGCAGACTCGGGGGACCTTGAGGAGAGCACCCCCCGATGACCGTAGGGACTGATCCAGGACCTGGGGGGGTGAAGCGGTCCTGCAAATAAGTAGGGCCAAGGCCATTTAGGGCTTTATAGGCAAGCACCAATACCTTGAATCAGGCCCAGAAGACTATCGGAAGCCAGTGCAGAGACCGAAGAACTGGTGTGATGTTCCCGGTGGCTCAGTCCCACCAGGAAACGGGCCCCCATGTTCTGCACCAGCTGCAGTCTCCAAACTGTCACCATGGGTAGCCCCACATAGAGTGCGTTACAATAGTCAAGCCTAGAGGTGATGAAAACATGGATGACACTGGCCAGGTCAGAGTCGGAGACATACGGCCAGAGCCGACGCACCAGATGTAACTGGTGAAAGGCACTCCTTGCCACAGATTCCACCTGAGCATCCAAGCGTAGCTGCGAGTCAAGGAGCACCCCCAGACTCCGTACCTGGGGAACCAGCAGAGGGCAGACCCCATCGATGATGTGGGCCGTCACCCTCACTGCCTTACCCACCAGCATCACCTTGGCCTTTATCAGGATTCAGCCATAGTCGATTTGCCCTCATCCAATCCCCTGCAGCTGCCAGACACCTGGTAAACACCAAGACTGCCGGGCCTGGGTCCAGGTGTCATCCGCATATTGATGACACCACACGTCAAACCTCCTGACCACCTTGCCAAGCAGCTGCATATACACGTTGAACAGGAGGAGGGACGAAACAGAATCCTGTGGGACTCCGCATGAGAGGCCTTGGTATGATGAAAAATGATCCCCGAGCACCACTCGCTGAGTTCTTCCACCCAGGAAGGAGCGGAACCAGTCAAGACCCATACGGCCTGGTTCCGCAGGCGTGTCACCAACATCTCATGATCAACAGTGTCAAACGCAGCCGACAGATCTAATAGAACCAGCAGGGCAGAACGATCCCAATCTAATTCCCGGTGTAGGTTTTCAACCAGTGCCACAAGTGCAGTTTCGGTGCCATAGCCCAGGCAAAATCCTGACTGCGAGGGATCAAGAAATCTGACACGATCCAGATGTTCCTGCAACTGCTGGGCCACCACCCGCTCAATAACCTTCCCTAAAAAGGGGAGCTTAGAGACTGGCCAGTAACTGGCAAGGGAGTCAATGTCAAGCGATGGTTTCTTGAGCAGGGGCTGCACCGCCGTCTCCTTAAGGCAGCTCAGCATCNCCCACCCCTGCCCAGTCCTGCAGGCGCGTCACCAAGAAATCTGACACGATCCAGATGTTCCTGCAACTGCTGGGCCACCACCCGCTCAATAACCTTCTCTAAAAAGGGGAGCTTAGAGACTGGCCAGTAACTGGCAAGGGAGTCAATGTCAAGCGATGGTTTCTTGAGCAGGGGCTGCACCGCCGTCTCCTTAAGGCAGCTCAGCATCATGCCTTCCATAAGGGAGGTATTGACCACCCCCGCCCCATCGTCTCCCGGCAGGCCTTAACCAGCCAGGACAGGAGGGGCCCAGTTCACAACAGGTAACCCTAACAGCCCCAAGAACATCCTCCGCATCGGTGGGAGTCACCAACCAAAACTGATCCCACAAACATGGACAAGGCGGAGCTTCCATAACCTCTAATTGACCCATTGCAGGAAGTGCAGCATCAAAACCTTGGTGAATCTGAGCGATTTTATCCGCAAAATAATCCACAAACAAGTCACAGTGCGCACTAGGTGACTCCACTCCAAGGTGGAGGGAGGCTGCACTGACCAGCCTCTGCACCACCTGGAACAGCTCCACTGGACGGGATTTAGCGGATGCTATGAGGGCAGCAAAGCCACGGCATAGGCTCGTAAACTCGCTCTAAGCTGCAACCTGTCAGCTTCAGCATGTGAACGGCACCACCGTCACTCCAACCGCCTCCCCTCCTGCTTCAGCACCTGGCGCCCCTCTGAAAATCAGGGAGGCCTATGGTGCTGCTGGTGCCTGGGATGCGGACGCCTCGGAGCCGTCCGATCAATGGCCTCCGTCAGCAAGATGTTCCACAGCCTGATGAGGTCATCGATGGGACGGTCGTCCCGATCAGAGGGTATATCCACCAAAGCCTCTCGGAACTGTTCCATTCGAATTGGTTCCACGCCCATCCGAGGGCAGATATGCACCAGGAGCGCGGCCTGCAGAAGGTAATGGTAATGTATGAATGATTTTTTGTGGAATGGGATTGTAAAGACAATACTTTAAAATGAGACTGTTTTAAAGAGTTGTTGCAGCCTTTATTCAACATTAAATCTGCATACTCCATTTCCCCAGATCTGAATGTTAGGATGTGTGCAATATTGAACGTCAATTTATATATTCAGTATAAATTTATGTTAATTTATACATGCAGTTCTCTAAATACTTGCATTCTGGGATGAAGTGCAAACTTATTGAATTAATTATGTCAAAGCATGTCCTCCATGGATAGCTAAAGGTTTTTTTTCCTGACTCCTATTCATGGAGAGATCTTTTTGCCTCCATTTGGCAGTGGGAAGTAGCTCTGGCAGTGGATGGTGCATGCTAATGTATACTGTAGAAAGACATCATCACCTTAAGTGTAGACATTAATTTCAAAAATGTGATCTGCCTTTCCCACAGAATGTCATTTTGTGATTGGACTTGCTGACAGGGAGCTCCGTTTGTAAATTTTAACTGAAAAGCTGACTTATCAATTTTTAACAACTTTTAAATCATCGATCAAGGTCTGTTAATTTGAAGACTGATTGCTCTCTCTCTCTAGATGTAGATATATATTTACTCTCTATTTTTATATATAGATCTCTTCAAGATCTATGTCCTTGCAGGGGTAGAAATGCTATGGGTTTGGAAGTAACTTCAGCATTGTTTGTTTGTTTAATATGATAATAGGTTAATGTAACTTATTAGCCATACCCCTGAAAAAAAGCTACACACTGTTATAGAATTATTATTAGGGCTACGAATTTGTTATGGTAAATTTTGGGAAAAGTCATGACTTTGTCATGGCAGCATTTAAAAAAAATCGTGGTGAAGTCATGAATTCATAAATGTACATTTTTATTCAAAAAGCAATTAAAATTTGGAGACGTGGGAGTCCTCCAAAGCTTAGGCACTGAGCTTGCCTCTGTTTTGGAAAATAAGGTTATACTTACATACTCTCCCTTTTGGGAGACTTTTTAAACCCCCTAAGTTAGATTGTAAGCTCTGGGCATTCAAAAATAACTTCCCTTTAAACAGGAGAAGGAACAGCCCAGGACACCTTGACAACTGTCAATGTTGACATTGACAACTGTCAATGTGTAGCTCCTCCAAGGCATGCGGTAGACACCGTCCGTTTGTCCTTAGGACTGGGGGGGGAGGGGCTCGGATCCCAGGAGCTCCAGGAGTTCACGCACGAGTGCTGCCTTCCCGTTGGTCTGCAGTGCTCCTGGGGAGGAGACCTGTGCAGCTGATTGGCTGAGGCAGCTTACTCATAGTGCCAAGTATCTCTTTCCCTCAGCCAGGCTCAGTGACTCGGCTCCATGCTGCTGCTTGTAATGTAAGGAGACGGCTGGAAGTGTCGGGAGGCGTGGCCCCAGCTGATTTCACGCCTATCACGGGGAAACGGGGAAAGTCACGGAGGGGGCTGATTTCACAAAATTCATGCCCCCCATGGCGCTTGTGCCAAATTTGTAGCCCTAATTATTGTTGGTGAGGGTTCTCTCTTCCCCACCCAACAATATTTATTTATTTTTAAATTTATTATCATGCCCTATCAGAAGGGTTCATTGGTAGATTGCAACACACAAAACTGTATACAATAAATGCATATGAATAAAACCAGTTAAAATCCCTAATCACAGACTTCCCCAGTCTCATCCCTGCCTGCCAAATGCATGGCCAAATATTCTTGCGTTGCCTCCCAAAGGTGTGCAGGCTCGGGATCATATGAACCTCTAGGGGGAAGGGAGTTCCATAATTGTGGGGCAGCTACTCCGAATGCTTCACTGTGCGCTGTTGCTGTGTGAACTTGACAGACAGATGATACATGTAAGAGGGTGCTCTTGACTGACCTCCGAGGGATGCCGTTTATATGTAAGTCCAGTGGATAAAATACTATCTGCTCCAGCTATCACCTCTCTTTATATATGTGATACTTAACCCCCTTCCCTCCCAAAACACCAAGCAAACAAAAAACAGATTTGAGGTAAAATTTGCTTTTTTATTGTTGTTCCTGAACTTTTAATCCTAATCACACAATTGTTTGCCAATCATTTTTGACATGATTTTCTCAGTGCTTGCTTCTGATGCCAATTAGCTGAAGGTTTGCATTTAAGGCATAGTAGGCCCAAGCGTAGGCCAGAGCGCTCAAGCTTGAATTTTACACCAAGGCAACATTAAGCCACCTGCCAGAGGACACAGTCCTTATTCCCAGGAGTGCAAGGGGGTTACACGTGCGCAAGTTGCGCTGGTACTTGGGAACTCTAGGACCACGTTCCAACAGACGGAGGTAAACCAAAGTAACTGCTTTGGCCCTGTTCTGACAAACAGAGGTAAACTGAAGTAACTACTTCAGTTTAATGAAACTGAAGTAACTACTCCCATGCTGGCATTCTTCCCTACTCTATGTTCTTTTGATGTCCTGAGGCAAGGATCCTGCAAAGTCACTTGACATCCTGGGCATGTTCAGGCGAACAGTTAAACTGATTTAATAAACTTTTAAATACTGTACTGTTCACATGAACAGGACTTTAAACCAAAGCTATTCCGGAGGAGAAAAAGGAGTATGTACTCCTGAAAAATCAGGAATACATACTCCCCTTTGGTTTTTAAATTTTCTACTGTTTGTCTGAACTTTGGGGTCTTAGGGACACAGAGAGCTCAATCCCAGCACCCCCTGTGCAGCCGGTCTAGTATGGGATTGCACACCAGGAGTAGTTATTTCAGTTTAATTAAACTGTTTTAGTTACTTCAGTTTAGCTGTTTGTCTGAATGATTCAGAAGTGGAGTAGTTACTTTAGCTTAATAAAACCAATTTAATAACTTCCGTTTAACCTTGTTCATCTGAATGTGCCCCCTGTTGGCCCCTGATATGGCAGATATGTTTAAACAAATAGCACAGTAGAGTCCAGAGTGAACAGAAAAATGTCAATGCTGTCCTGTGGGAATTTTTTAATTAGCCCCCTACCACTCAGAATTTTAAAAAATGACAAAGATGTCAGTGGGAAATTTTTGGCTGGGTCTAGAAATGTCAATTTTAAAAATCATTTATTTAAAAAACAAACCCCAAAAACCTCGGTAAAACCAAATTGCTCTCTTTCCTTGCCAAATAGCTGATTGGAGAAGATACAGTTTGGTATAAACTTTCTGCTCCCACACAGCACTCCAGTCCTGGACTACGCTGGTTAACCCTACTTGGAGCCAGTGTGGTGTAGTGGAGAAGGTGCTTGACTTGGACCTGGGAAGCCAGGTTCAAATCCTGCTCTAGCCATGAACTCGCTGGGTGGCCTTGGGCAAGTCACAACCTCTCAGCCTCAGTTCCCCATCTGTAAAATGGGACTATATGTGTATCTGTCCCTGTGTTCCCCAAAGCATTGTCCATGTTGGATTGTATGCCCACTGGGCAGGGACCTGTCTCTGGAAAATCTGTGACTGTAAAGCACTGTGTATGCCTAGTAGTGCTATAGAAGTGAGTGGAAGTAGTAGTAGTTGGAGCTGCAGTTGATCTCTGGACTCTGCTTCCTCACAGCACCAGCAGGTCAGGGTGCACTGGAGGTAGTAACAGGGGCTCTGGCTGTCTCACCTAGCTTGGCAGCACCGGTGTGGAGGGGCAGAGGTAGGCAGCTCGGGAGAGGGCTTCCCAGCTCAGCATTGGTACGGGGCACTAAGGGGAGAGGGCTTCTCTGGCTTGGGAGTGGGCTTACAAGTATGAAGGGGCAAAAGCAGCAAGGGGCGGGGCTCCCCTGGTTAAGCAGTGGCAGAGGAGCAAAGTTGGAGGGCACCCAGGCTTGACAGCTGGGTGTCAAGTTGGGGTGGGGGGTAGGGGAGAGTCCCTGGATGGACTGATGATGAAAGGAGCAGGACAGCAACTTTAAAGAAGGAGGAGGCATGGTTTCCTCTTTGCCTACACTTCCATGTCCTGAGCGGCACTGCCCTGGGAACTTGGTAAAACCTGCAGAGCCCTGGCCAGCTGGCGGTGTGTGTGTGTGTGTGTGTCATGGCTCCTTTCAAGCAACCTCTGATAGACCGCCTCAGCAGATCATGGCAGCTTCTCCATCCTGCCAACACTTGTAGATTGCAGAAGGAGCTACCACAGCTTCTTCAGCCTGCCTGTGACAGGCAGCCTCTGAAGATCACAAACTGAAGGGTGCTGGTCAGACCCCTCCCCAGCCTGTCAGAACCTGTGAAACTCTTTGCAGACTGAAGAGGGGTTTGCCGAAACTCCCAGAGAGGCGACCTAATGCGGATGGGCTGGGATACATTCCCATCCTGTGTTCTCCATACAAAAATGCAGAGAATGTTACTTTGGTTTAGAAACAGAAGGGGAGCATGCACTCTTAGGTTTGGTTGCATTCCTTTATGTTCACTCGTTAAGTAGTTAGTTAGTTAGTCGCATGGCCATCACTAAAAAGACAATATAACAAGGCAGAAATTATTAAGACACATGAAATAAATCAACAACCTTCAAATATAATAAAAATATAAAATATACAACACATACAAACATCATCCTTTATCCTATTTATTTCCTTAAGTCAAAATCCAGGGGAAAAAGGAAAAGAACTTGTAAGAAAGATTCAGTTATACCGTAGGTAGATACATAAGTAAGCAAACCTGCTATTGACAGGGAGCTGTTTAGTTGGATGGCATACGGAAGAGGAATGGGGCCAGCTCCAACTATTGGTAAACGGGTCCCTAGGCACCTCCTGGTAAGGACATATATCATTCAGCCATTCATCACATTGTGCACCCCTAATAAACTTTGAGGCTTAGGAGCCAATTGTTGACGAGTTTGGGCTGCTCTAGCACCAAAAACTGCCACTGCTTTAGTTCTCTTAGGATCAGTATCACTAAGCAAGAAAATCAATTGTTGAAAGATAGGGTGAGAAGGATCCCAGCCAGTAACAGCCTGTAGTTTATGTTGATGATTCGCATATAAAGGGCATTTGAACAGATAATGAACCAAATCCTCCACTTCCATTCCGCAAATACATATCCGCTCACAGTAGGGTATAGATCTATATCTCCCCTCCAGTACCACCATTCGTAAAGTGAAGGCGAAAGCGGGTAAATGTGGTCCTAAGCTTTGGGTCAAGTAGCTGGTTTAAATAAGGGGCTCCTCCACATTTGGGTATCAAATATTTATAATAGGGGCAGGTCTTTGTGTTAGCATTAAGTATGATGGGGGCACTAAAGTGTGCAAGACCCATTCAAGAAAAGCAAGAAGGCTTAATTTTGTCCTTGATGCCTGATGATAACCTTGAAAGGGCTGGCTTCTGTCAATGAGGATGCCTGGTTATACACAGTCTTTTAGTTTACCCACCCGCAAAATAGTTCATACCTGTGAGTCCGACAAATTTGAATGCTAAGTATTTATGTTAGTACTCCTTTTCCAAGTGCCCCTTCACACTTGTGAGCCCACTCCTGCTCAGTGAGGTCATGAGATGATAAGTGCCATCAGTGATGACACCCAGCTCTACCGCTCCTTTTCATCCAACCCAGACCCGGCGGTCTTGGTGCTTGCTTGATGTCTGGTGGCTGTGGGGGATTGGATGAGGGCAAGCTGTCTGAAACTAAATTCTGACAAGACGGAGGTGATGTGGGTGTGATGTCCCCATCTTTGATGGGGTTCATCCCCTGCTGGTGTCTCGGGTTCGGAGTCTGTGGGGGTAGTCCTCAATCTGTAGCCTTGCCTGGATATTCAGGTTGAGGCTGTGGTGAGGAGTACTCTTCTCCAATTACTGGTGCAACGGCTTCGGCCGCATGTCTTGGACTCTGACCTGGCCACGGTCATTCATGTCTTCATCACCTCAAGACTGGACTATTACAACGTGTTCGACATAGGGGCTACCTTTGGTGACGTTCCGGAGACTGCAGCTGGGGTGGGGCAGCTAGAAGGCTATGCTGCAGATGCGGTTTCTGATGACGGAAATGGGGGGTGGGGGCGAGGGGGAGGAATCTGGCCAGCTGCCTCTGGGAAGGTGGAAAAGGCAGTGGTGTGTAGGAGAGCCCATTCAACTCCCTCTGTGCTACAGATGCTGTCTCTGATGAAGAGGAAATGGGGGAGGGGGAAGGGAAGTTGGGAAGCCTGGCTAGCTAGGAAAGGAGGGAATGGGAGTTCTTTCAGGCTACCAATGGGAGTGCATGGGTCCTGTGATGAGGGGCTGGGTCAGTGGAGGTTAGCTTGATTTGTGGAATGGGCAACTGTCCTATAGTATCATAGAGGACTGATTAGATGGTAAGGCTGCCATGCTATTTACTACCTCCTTGATTCTGGGTCAGCCTATCGTGTCTCTTTGGGAGCCAGATAGCTGGGTTTGGATTTCTTTCTAGTCTGAGAATGGCCAAAATCTGTTGCAACTGTGTGCTGGAAGTAAATTCGCATGAATAAATCTTGCATAATTATGCAAATAATAAAATGTATACGTTTTGTTTTCCTGCTTGCAGTACCTGACTTTCATGACTGCTGAATTTTTTTTAGTGCCATGGAAACTGACTCCCTGGCTGTTGGTTTTTGTAGCCTTATTGCCTAGCCAAAGGAGCTAGGATGGAACTCATGGTCGCTACTGATTTTGTGTGTCCTGTATGTTCACTTAGTTGCAATGGCTGAGCAAAGTAAGGAGTTCCTAGATTTAAACAGCAATGCAATGTAGATTACCACCTAGCATTTTTGCTCATGCTTTGGCTTGCTTTACAATACCCTCCATGACAAAGAGAAGAGGTACACACAAATTGCACTGGTTATGAACAGGCTGAAAAATCATTTCCCTGTATTTTCTGCTCCAGGAAATTAAGGATTTGAGTGTGCAGTTGTAAGGCCTTTACAAAGCCTAAGAAAAAAGTTTAAACTGTCCTTAGCGCACATTGCTGCATACCTTATCTGCTATTAATAGATCTTTACTGTAGAAACAAAATAACTGCAATGCCTGCTTCTATCCAGGAGTAAAGGTGTTGTCAGGCGCAATGACCAGGCTGGCAGAAATGAAGAAATGGGAAACTGGGGTGGTTGAAAGGAAGGAGTTCTTGCGGTTGGAAGTTGGGGGGAGAAACTTGTGAAAGCATGCAGTTACCTCCTTTGGTATGGTGTAATATGGTTTGACCTTGAAATGAACATCTCCTTTCCATCCCCTGTCCCTTTGTGGTACCAGATGCAATAGTCAGTAGGTAGATACACTTTGAAAATTACAGCTTTCTCCCACCCCTGTATATGGCATAATAGGTATATCATAAACTCCAGAGATCATGTATCGTACTGATACAACTATATGGTCATGATCAGTTTGGAGCTTCTGAACGTCTGCATGATTCACCATTTCCCACAGGCAAGAAAGGCCAGTTAGTTTCAAAAAGAAATGGAATCATAGGGACCCTCATGAGGAACATATGTTTGCCTATCAGAACTGGTCCCTGTGAAGAGAGGGGCCAGGATCTGGCCTTTTTACACATGTGTAAACCATGTACATCATGAGATACACATAAGATACTGGCTACTTTGAATGAATTCAAGTCTTCAGGACCAGTTGAATTGCACTCTAAGATACTGAAATAATTCGTTAAGTACTCAGAACCTCTGTCAATTATCTTTGAGAACCTTTGGAAAACAGGTGAGGTTCCGGGAGACTAGAAACGGGCTCATGTTGTTCCTATCTTTAAAAAAGAGGCAGCGATGGCTCCGGGAGATTATAGACCAGGCAGCTTGACCTCAATAGCAGGGAAGATACTAGAACAAATTACGAAACAGTCCATCTATAAGCATCTTGACGACACTGCAGTGATTCCTTGTAGCTAGTAGGGGTGGGCAATTTGTTTTTGTATTTATGATTACAATAATTAAAATCTCTTTTTTGTTGTAATTGCAATAATGAAAACAAAAATAATTCAGAAATTTTAGAATATAACAAAATTTCAGAACTAAGAAAAGTGAATATTTTGGAACACACATTTTAGGCTGTTACTTTTTTTTCCTGCTTTGTAATGATATTTGGACAGATTGTCCCCTTGGGTGAGGGGTACAATCTTGCCAAATTTCAGAAGGTTTGGATAAAGGGTCCAGGTTTTATAAGCATCATGGTTTGTGATGCATTTCTGGCTGTAACTTTTCTATTCATACCCCTCAAACAAGGGATCATCTGTGCCAAGTTACAGAAAGATTGGATAATGGGTCCTGCTTTTATAAGCAATTTATTTACATTTCATAGTTTGCTCGCACATTTCCATCTGTAGCATTTCTGTTGTCCAGCCAATATTAATGAAATTTGGACTTGGTGTACCCCTCATAAAAAAGATCATCCCTCTCAAATTTCAGAAGAATTGGATTAAAGGCCCTAATTTTATAAGCAATTGAATGTTTGTGATTTTAACGGAAGTTATGCAAATACAAATCCTGAAAATTTTGGAATGAAAATTTCAGGACGTAACTGACTTCAGGCAGAAAGGCAGAAGGGAGGGGGAATAAACCCAGGAATTAAGAGACATGATTAACATATCCAGGCTGGCCAACTGGCATCTCAAACACATCATGCAGCATTGTGACAGAGAACATAAGAGAATCTCTTATTGGCTCTTTCCTAAGCAGATGCTTCCAACTTCCCAGTAACAAGCAAGAGGGTTGGGGTGAGCACAGCACAGAATGAGGATACATGATTGACATTTCTGCTGGCCAATTGGCATTACAAACCCATTTTGTACCACTGTGACTAGCATAAGAGAATCTCTGGTATAGGCTTGTTCTCTGGAGTTGCTTCCAACTTGCCAGTAACCAATCACAGCAATCAGGAAGGCTTGAAGATGGGCATTGGGAAGAAAATATAAGCTTTTGCCAAGCTGCACAGCCCCCACCATAACTAGATCTTCTGTGCCTCATAGGCTGGCTCAGTGCTGTGTGTGCTGCAGTCTTCAGCCTCGCTGTGAGTGCTCAAAAAAGCAGAACTCTACACCTGCTCCCCCCCATGTATTCCCCCACAGGCTTTGGGGTGCCAGTAACTGAAGCCTGTGCCAGTGCCTCTGGCATCTGCTCCTCCTCCTGCTCTGCCCACCTCCTCCTGTCATCTTCACACTCTACAAATGCTCCAAAAAGAGGATCTCTGCATCTGGTAAAAACTCTAGAGTTTAAACAGAGGTAACACCTTAAGTGATTTAAGGAAATTTGCAAATTCTGTTAAAATCACAAAACTGATATTGCTTATAAAATTGGAACCCTTTATCCAATATTTCTGAAACTTAGCAGGGATGGTCCCTTGGGTGAGGGGAACAACCTGTCAGAATTTAATCCAAATTGGATAGAGAACAAAGATACTACAGCTGGAAATATGTGCACAAACCATGAAATGATTAAATTGCTTATAAAACCCGGACTCTTTATCCAATCTTTTTAAACTTCAGCAGGGATGATCCCTTGCACAGGGAGTGCCATGAATCTGGAAAGCAAGTCTGATTAAGAAAGGATGAAATTACTGGATATGTTTAGCCTAGTGAAGAAAAGACTACAGGGAGACAGGATAGCAATCTTCAAACATCTAAATGGCTGCTACCAAGAAGATGGGAAGGAACTGTTCTGCATTGCTGCAGAGGGCAGGACTAGAAATAATAAGTTCAAGTTACAGGAAAGTAAATTTTGGTTAAATAACAGGAAAAACTTCCTAATGGCTGTGCAGCTATGGAACAAGCTGCCTAGTGAGATTGTAGACTATTGCTGGGGTTTTCAAGAAGAGTCTGGACAACCATCTGTTGGGGATGTTGTAGCTGTAGTCATCCTGCATCCAACCATGGAGTTGGACAAAATGAACTGTGAAGTCCCTTCCACTCGGATATCCTATGACAGGAAAACCACATTTATGGAATTAGAGTAATGATACTAACTTGACATGCAGACATCTATACCTTCTCAAACTCGGCAGCGTTGGTCAATCTTGTAACTTTAAAAAAAAAAAAATTGGTAAATTATGACAAAATTTCAATTTCGAAGAGTGGATGGGGATCAGTGTTGTAGGTGCAGGCTCTTATTTTTCCTCTACGTAACTAAGATGTTAACATTTTGAAATCTGACTGTTGTGGCTGAGGGTTTTTATATTCCTAATGTGTGTATTCACAACTCTTCCCACAATAACATTTTTTCTACCTAAAAGCTCCTGTACTATGTCCAGGGACCCAAGTTGACTGCACCAAAAAATCTTAAATTCTGCAACCAGTGAAACCAAATTCTGCAAATTCACCGCGAGCATTAATATTTGCATAATTAACTTGATTTGCATAACTATGCATGCTGGGAAGCAAATTTGCAATAGGTTTGACATAGAATCACAACTTTGCTAATCAAACACAACTCAAATCCTCTGGAATTTCAGCACCTCCCTCACGCAAACATAGGGCCTTCAGACCCCACCCACCCACAATTCATCTCCCAGGGGACTATTTACCCTCGGGTCATGGTCAGGATTGGCTGATTCTGTGAGGATTCTGCAAGGATTGGCTGATTCTGCGAGGATTGACTGATTCTGCGAAAACCACTGCAAATTGCAGCAACGGAGTCAACTTGGGTCCCTGACTCTGTCAGCCTATCAGCTCCTTATTGTTGCATTCATACAAACTGCCTACTTAATCGCTGATCGCTCAGGGACAATGTGTCTTTATAAAAATATTAAGCGCTATGAAATTGGTACCAAAAATTTGGTAAAGTAAATGAAAATGTTGGCTTGAACCAACTATTGTCAAACAACATATACGGTATAATAACCCCGTCGTGGAACCAGGGGAAATGTTAGCAATTGCTGGGTGTTAGTTAAACTTATACAGTGTGTTGGGGCTGATCTATAGTCAACGGGAGACTCTCCTCCTACGTAGCAAAGTCTACCTTGGGGTTTGCAATTCAGTTGGGGAGGAAGTGACAAAAGCAATGATTTGAATTGAAACTAGCTTAAGTATTGGAGTCTGTCCAGCTGTAAGTGAGTGATTTTTTTTTTTTTTTTCCAGGGCTATTTTTGAATTACAAGGAACTTTTTTCTGTTGAGTTCATTTTAGGGAGGGTTCATATTAGTGATGTTATACTGCATATTCTTGTCGTCTTCTGTAGTTGACCATTGACCTGTAGTTGATGCAGCATCTTTTCCTCAGAGTCCAAAAAGGACTTAGTTGCACAAATGCTGCAGTAACTCACTCCGTTGAGAGAGGTCCTGGAGCTTCCCAAAGTAGGACTCACGCTGCTTATTCAGAGCAGCATTTACTTCCTGTAGAGAAGCTATCCCAAAGTAAATGCCTAGGAGACCAATGTCTTAAACGTTTTCTGCTTATGCTTGGTTTCCATGAAGGTCAGGAGGTTTTTTTTAAAATCTCCTCCCATGTTTCCTGGGAGGCTTCTTGTGGGAAACACGTGATCCACCTTTACCCTTAGTCCAAATGTTATGGTATGTCTGGTGAAAATTGAAGTGCCAATTGAAATGAGGGGAGATTTGGAATTTAGGAATCCTGGGGTTGCACTTGTGTGACTTGTGCAGAGGTGGGTGCCTTCTCCACTATGCAAGAACCCAGGTGTGGCAGCTGAGGGGGCCTATTGGAAATGAGGTGTCTTACTAATCCAGAGGGCGAAGCGTGTATCCAGGAGGCCCACATGGGGAGGCCCAGTTCACTGAGTGTCTGCTCAGATGTGCCACTGGAAACACCTCAGTTGAAGTCAAGGGTAGGGGTAGCTGGTCTGGACTCTGCTGAGGTTTTCTCAGTGTGCTGGTCCAAGCTTGCTCTCCCCTGCACCAGATGCCAGTAACTGGAGGGGTGTGTGTGTGTGTGTGTCTGTCTGTCTGTCTGTCTGTCTCTCTCTCTCTCTCTCTCTCTCTCTCCCAGGTCTTCAGTGGGGTGAAGCAGGTTTACCTTGGGAAACGAGTCCACCGCACCAAAATGTAGTCCCTTGCGTTGAGAGGTTCAGGGGCTGCCGCAGTACACATGCGATGAACAAGGTACAAGGACGAACATGTGCTCAGGATTGGGTGACTAGGCTTTTATTAGGAGCTGGAACAGAGACAGTGGATCCAGATCTGTCCCTGACCAGGAAAGCTAGCAACCTAGACCTTTCTAGCTAGCCAAGATAATTCTAAAGCACTGTACAAACTTAGACCGCATTCTCACTGGGCAAAATGTGCAGCATTTGCCTCCTGGAGTTTTCCCCAGAGACAAATGCTGCATGTTTTGCCCAGTGAGAATGCAGTCTCCTATACAACCCAGGAAAGCTTCAGGCAATGGGCGTTTTTAGATGCACACTTTTCTCACCTGGACTTAAGAGTCCAGGTTCTGCAAACTCCCACATGGGGAGTATAGACATGCTCTCCCTCCCACAGCCAGAAGGCGCCTGGACACCATTGCAAATGACTCCCACATGTTTTGAGAAGCGGACAGTGGACTTGGTCAATCGTCTAATATCGGGGACTTACCAAGTCCACTTCTCAAAACGTGGGAGTCACCAGCGCTGGTGTTTGTAGTGGTGCCTGGTTGACTTCTGGTCTGGGTGAGTGGGTGGGGCATGCGTCTAAACTCCCCATGCAGGAGTTTGCAGAACCTGGACTCTTTAAGTCTGGGTGAAATAAGTGTGCATCTAAAAACACAATGAGAAAGATGAACAAAGGAGAAGAGGGCGAGTCAAGAATGTTGATTAGATCTTAGCTCTTTGGATGGTGTGAAAGGCTCTGTGTTTCAAGCCAGGGAGGTGTCCATTGCCACTATTGGGAGCTGCCCTTTCAGGCTTGTGTAAGGACACTGGCTGATATATCCTTACAAGGCCTTTTTGCTGGTTTTAACTCTGTATGGAGCTGCAGGCTCCCCTGGACATGCCAGGGCATGTCAGAACATGCCAACAATACCATGCAAAGACAGATTGAATACACTTGCTTCTGCACTACCTTGCTGTTGATGTTGTAACTCAAAACCTTAATGTTGTTTAAATGTACGAAAGTGTGTCTTGTAGAAAAAGTGCAGGCACTGCTGCTCTTCAATCAGAGCCTAATAATTCTTTGCTTGAAAATCCAGGCAGCTAGTGAAAGAGTTAAGCTAGGCAGCCAGAAATCATTTTCAACTTTTACTTTGCAGATACAACCTTTTAAGCATACCTACATTTACCTGCGATGGCAATCGTTTTGCATTTTAATGACAAATCAAGTACGCTAACTTGCATTTGAAACGAAAGTGCCTTAAATGTCTCTGGCTGTCAGAATGAGATGTTAGGAGCTTGATGAAAAGAGAACAAAGAAGACAAAGTATGAAGCCTAGATACAGTGCAAAATGAAATAAAACCTTGTATGGCCTGTCAGGGGTGTCAGTTGATATTCCTATCTAAAGCACATTATAGTATTACTTTGCAGCTCATAGCTTACTCATCTGTCTTTTTTAATTCATCACATTCTAGCCCACATCTTTTAAGTCCCATGTGTCAACAATGGAAGAAATCTGTTAATTGACAAATGAGTGTCACAAATGTGAATTGGTGCCTTTACATCAGAGGCAGGTAGTCTCTGTTGTTTTTTGTCGGCTCTATTATTGGCATAAGCCAGTGTAAGACATCTGTCTTTGCCAGAATGAGAGATGACAGCTAGAGAAGGGCTGTCATTGTTTTAGTGCATGTTCATTCTGCTGAGATACTGTATAAAGATAAAATGTCAGTTAAAAGAATATGAAAAACTATCTGGAGGAAGTCCTTAAATTACTCGGAATGGGGATCCAGGAATTGGTGCCAGAATTGAAATCCGAATGTTTGTTTGCATCTATCACATCTATTTAAAAATAATATTTTGTGAGTAACTGGATCAGTTTAGAAGGCATTTAGGAAAATGTTATGTTGTGTTGGCATAATTAGCTTTATAAGATGGAAGGAAAAATATACATTCAGATGATGAGAGTTTATTTATTACAAGTTCATTTCTTCAGACAAGTATAGAATTGTCTCAATAAAAATATGCTGTGTAGCATCTTTGGTGTTGATTTGCATCTATTCTGAAATATTGAAATTGCTCTCCAATTTCCTTTTCTGTTATATTTCTATTTTAGATTGATGAATAATATAATGAAATAAAAAGTATAGCCAGTTGTGGGCTGATGAGACAATTAATAGGAAGAAAACTATTAATATATTTCTTTAGTACTTGGAGAATTTAAAATATATAAAAGTTACCAGAAATGGCTAAATCACCATTTTGCTATAAATGGGCTTATAAGAAAAAGGAGGTAAGACTCTTAGGAATTTGGAGGGTTGGAGGGGAAGGGAGTGTATATAAAAGAGGAAGTTATGCAGTCAAAGTGAGAATGCTTGCCTTTTTGTTTATAAGGGAGCAGAGTAACATTGCAACACCTCCATTGCTTATAGTGCGGCTAGTGGTGGTCATGAAAAAATAGGTGGATTTTGAAATGCAGCTATTACTGTGGCTCACAACAATTTTCATAGGTACAGGAGACCATGCTAGCATTCCCCAAATAAAGGATTGGGGGCTTGCCTATATACGATTGGTAGTCTTCATAGGCACTTGCTGAAGTAAAAGACTTATTATATGCGATAGTTCAAAAATATGTTTTTGTATAGCCATGCTCATAGAAACGAATGTGTATCAACTTAGATTTCAAAGGTAGCTTTAAAAAAGTAACTTACAAGTAAACATCTGTTCTGAAAAAACTAAATACTATTCATGTGGTCCTCAAGTATGGAAGGCATTATTTTTTGGCATGTATTAATAACGTGCATTAAATTATGGCTCTTGCCTTTTGGTTGTCTTTTTTATTCTTCTTTTTTTTTTTTAAAGAAAAAATAATGCTTCTAGCAAATAGTGAAGCAAGAGAATAAATGTCTAATTGACACATGGAAAATATTTTTTCTATTTCTAACATTGAGCTCCCTCAATTATGTTTGTCTTTGATTAATGTGTTTGCCTTTGAGGTGCCTCGTAGCTGATGCATTGCAATCTGTGGTTGCAACTGATTGCACTGTTTATTTTAAGTCTTGAGACTAGTGGCAAAGTTAAACAGTGCTACTGGGTTCTAGCAATGCCTCATAACATTCCTGTGCTAGGATTAGAAAAAGGCCGAATTTTGAATTGCCTATAGTAGAAATTCACAACTTGTAAATAAACTTTTTTTTATTACTAGAAACATTTACTAAAAGTAGTGTAATTACAAAGTAGATGACTTTCTTAAAAGCCAAAATGTTTTTTTGCCAGACATTCATTTATAGGAAAATAATAAACCACACACCAGATAGACTTGTAGATAACTCAGGGTCAATGTTGGGAGGAAATGGTTTTGCAGTTGACAACTTGCACATCAACCTCTCACCTTCTGTCAAAACTATAATCTTGATCTCTTCCTTTTCCTTTCTTGTTCACATCTCTTTATGGATGCCTAGCCATCACCTTCAGTCCCATCTGGTCTAAACAGAGCTGTTGCTCATCCTTGCCTCCCAAACTTTCAAATTGTCTTCCTTTCTCCGTCTACTGGGAGAATATCACCGTAATTCTCCTTGTTGCTCATGCTCAGGTAATTGTGGAATCACCTTCAGCTGGGGCTGCTCTCGAGACATACAATAAGATCTTTGATTTTAGTCTTGCTAAATCTACCTATATAGTATCATTAAGGACTCGTTGCCATGCCCAGCCTTACCAAAGGGTGACCCGGGCCCTGCTATTTTTTCTATTTCTGGGGGCCTCACAGTGGCCTCCATTTTCACTAGGACAGAGTGTGTTGTCCCCACTTGCTCCCAGCAGAGCCCCAAACATGACCACTTTTAGGGCCCTGCAGAGGGTGCCCCCAAGGGGTTGGGGCCTCACGTTTTTATCTTCACCCAGGAACTGCAAA
This sequence comes from Sphenodon punctatus, assembly GCA_003113815.1. Lineage (NCBI taxonomy): Eukaryota > Metazoa > Chordata > Lepidosauria > Sphenodontia > Sphenodontidae > Sphenodon > Sphenodon punctatus. The sequence goes on along the minus strand of QEPC01014420.1, from coordinate 6,397,009 downwards.
TTCTAAGGCTGGCCCTGCTTGTTGCTAGGCAGGAAAGGGTGTGATTGGTAACATTAGCCAAGATGTGCTATCTAACCTGTTAATATCCATGCAACTGGGCTAACGTGGGGTATTTTTAGACCTGATGGCGCTCAGTGCCATAATGCTTTAAGTCTGCCTGGAGTGAGACCTTCACTTCAGGCAGGATTTGGCCTGGGTGCCAAACAAGAGTGATGGCAACCTAGGGAGAGGGCAGGCTGATGCGTGGACATGCATCTGCATGGCACCGTCCCTATGCTACTTGGAGCGGCCTGTCCCTCACCCCAACGGGTGGCCTATGAGGCCACCCTGGCTGCCTGGTTGCGCCATGGACCTGGAACAGAGTAAGAGTAAGTGATCAAATGCGATGGCCCGCTTTACCCCAGTCCAGCATCCATTGCATGGGCCGTGGTGGCACTCAGCCCAGGCTGTTTCTCGAGCTAAGCATTGCCATGGCCTGTGCAAACTAGGGTTCCGCCCAGGCCTACGTTTGGCATCTGCATTCAGCCGTGATGACAGCATGGATTTCCACGCTTGGGAAAGTGTGGAAATACGTTGTCGTCACGTCTGAAAATACCCCTGGTTTTCTACTTTGAAGTTTAGGCAGTGTAGGGCTTATGTAGTTATGCTGCTGCTTGTTTGAATGTATAGTTTCCCATCTACAAAACTGTCTAAAGATATTAACATGTTGTGACTAGTGCATTACCTCCCAACAGTTCCACTTTAGATGGGACTGTCTCACAGTCTCGCCTATGATGGATAAGGCCACTCTTTGGGAGGCTGAGGTACCAGCAGTGCTGGGAGGCCAGGATGACATCACTGATGGAGTGCCTCTCCCTGCTTGATAGGGGAGCTGCTGGACACTCTCTCTCTGTACATGAAGGGATGGGGTTTATGTCCCCCTTTTGACCACTAGAAGTGTTGGGAGGTATGTTAATGTGTTAGTACACATTTGAACAGGTGCGACTAACTGCCCTTGCCTATTGGATGAGCCAGAAGCCCTAAACAACCTGAACCCTGCCTATCTGCAGGATCGCCTCGTCCTCGAGGTTTTGCATCGACCTCTGCGGTAGGTTGGGAGTGCCCTCCTTCGGGTCCCCCGTGTATCCCGGGTGGCTACTATGAGGAGAGCAGTCTCAGTGGCTGCACCGTGGTTGTGGAACTCCCTCCCAATGGAGATCCACCTGTTCCCGGACCTCTTGTCTTTCTGAAGACAATGCAAGACCTGACTGTTCTGCCAGGCTTTTGGTGAGGGAGACAGGTGATGGATGGGGGGCTAGGTGTGGTGGGGATGTTTTTATGCTTTGTTGTGGGTTTTATTGCTGTTTTTTAGTGTTTTTAGTTGTAGCATATTGTTGTTAAGATGTTGTGAGCCGTCCCGACCTGCTGTGGTAGGCGGGGGCGTCAAATAAATCTAATAATAAATAAATAAAATGATTGGGCTTTTTCCTACCACCCATGTGCTGAATCTCTTGTCCTGGCCCTTCTCACATTGTTTTACTTCTAAAGCAATATCCCGTTCTCCAGCCTTGACAAAGGCCATCTTGCCTTGTCCCTCTCTCCCTTTTTTTTTTTTTTAAAAAAGGAAAAATTATCCTGGCTCATCAACATTTGGAGCTTCACCAGTCTCTGAGTCACTTCACTGACTTCTTTCTACAGCTTCAGATGCAAAATGCTTTTCTTCACTATATAAGCTATCCTCACATTCCTATCTCTCAAAATGTGCCAAGACGTTGATTCTTGCCTCAATTCTGCAATTGCTCTTGCTCAGATGCCAAGTCTGCAGGGAAGCACCTCGGTGTGTTCTCCCATCCCATTTTTTTGTGTTTTGTTTTGTTTAAAGCCACCTGGTTGTTAGTCTCACAATGATACAAAACAAAATAACCAATAAATCACCAGACCTCTCCAGCCAGGTTTCTGCTGTTTCCTGTCTCTCCTCAGTCTGGCTTTGTTACATGTAGCTGGAACTCTCCTTCCCTTCTTGTTGGCTTCCACAGCCAATGGTTATAGTAAGGAACACTTGGGAAGTGTGCAGTAGAACAGGACTAAGAGGAGGCTGAGTGGGGAGAACATGCAACAGGACCTCGGCACAGGTAGATCACAGCCTATAGTGACAAGACCTACTACAGGGAGAAGCTGGGGCTGCAGTGTATGTGCCCTGCTGCAGAAATGGTACAGGACATTCTCTGGAACTTGGCTCTCCCAGAGGTTGAGGGAAGATCCTCAGTCACAGAATCGGAGAGCACTGCTTGGGCTGAAAAGCTTAGACTGAGCCCAACTGCATCAGGACTGGCCTGAACCCAATCCTGATGCAATTGGGCTCTTCTAAGTATGAGCCTGATGTAATGGGGGTCACCCTGCCCCTCCATGGAACTCCATGACCTCATGGAGCCCATCGGGGGAAGGCCACATCAGGGAAGGGGTGACAGTGCCCTAACTCCACCCTCTTTCTGACATGGTCAGCACCATGGAGCATTGTGATAGCATGGTGTTCAGTACTGTCTCCCACACCCACCCAGGGAGAGCCCAGCGTGGGTCGAGTCTGAGGGGTCTCAGCCAGGAAAGCTCCTAAAGCAAACCTGATGCAACCAGTTCGGTTTGGTCTGAAGGACCACCCCATCTGGGGGGCTGCTTGTGACCAGTGTCAGTTCCTTGACACTTCTCTTCTGCCTGTGTATAAAAATTATACCAATCACATCATGGACACTTGCATAATGAGTAATTCCAACTCTGTGACTGGTATAAACTGAAATTCAACACAAGACTGTCAATCGGTTTTACATGTTCTCCCACAAATCTATCTTGAAAATGTACCTTTACCATGCTGCCTGGATAAACTGGGATAGTAGTTTTAACAGCTAGTGTGCTGAGATCACTGCCTCTCTTGTTGGCCCCAGTATTGTCTTATTATTTTCTTTGTACTTCCCCCATCTCTCTGTATCTACCTGCTGTTTTTTCTCTTTAAACTTAAATTGAAACTTGCTTGGGTAGAGAATCCTCCTTAGTGTGGTTTCCTATGACAAGAAACGTTATTTAGTCATCCTGTATGAGTGGAATGTGCTCCCTCTCACTCAATTATTGATTCCATATGCCTAATGAATTGTATTTGGCAGATGGGCAGACAGCCTTACATTAAGGGGCTCCCAAATTTTGTATCCATAATGCAACCTCCCCCCATAGCTGAAAAGTCCACTTGGCATGTATTGAGCCTCCCACTCAGTGCCATACAAACCCTGTTTTTTTAATTAGTTTTAGTATTGCTCGATGGAATTGTTTATTATTTATTTTTATTTTGACCGATAAACATCCAGCCACCACGTTAGCGGTGGTTAAGTTCTTGACAGCAGCAGTTAAGAAGTGGAAAGTGATGGTTAACTCTTAATAAGTGGAGTTACGATATGTTCTTGGTATTGATTAACAGGCAATGGTTCCTGTATGGTTTATTTTGTTTTGGAAACTGGTACTGGATTTATTTTGTAAAGGCCTACTGACTATACAATACATTTATTTATTTATTATTTTAATTTTTAAAAAACTTTTTATCATCATCCTCCTGCTCCTGCTGCTTTGCATTGTGTTTAGCATAGTAGAGCCCTGTCACATGGTTGCAAAAACATAGTGACTGCAGTATAAGTAGTCTGAAGTGTTTACCTTGGAAGCCTTCTTACCAGTAGACACCAAGCATGCAAATGAACTTGGATAAAATCAGTATAGTTCACAGTTGTCTCAATGGAGTATTGAGGGCTAGTATGAGGAGAGAGAGCTGGATTTGGGCAGACTGGAGGCAACAGTGGGTGTGTGGAGGCCTTGTCAGATTGCTCTTAATGCCTTTGTGCCTATGAAATGTCATGGGTACTTTGTTAGTATATCTAAGGTTATTTTACATGAACCAGAAGCAGCTTCACTGCTTGTGGATTTCAGAGTCTGCAAGAAAAACTAGCGCAGGGGTTTTTAGATGTTCCTTCACCGCTACTGGAAGTTGAGCGGTCGCCATTGGAAGTGGTGGCCGCTGGCAAACTAGCGCCGCTTGGAGATGCTGCCTTGTAAAAGTTGCATAATCGAGGTTTTACAAGACAGGATCTCAAAGAAGTGCTAGTTTGCCCACGGCCATTGTTTCAAATGGTGGCCGCCTGACTTCTGGTAGCAGTGGGGAGAATGTCTAAACCCTCTGTGCTAGTTTCTTTTCTTGCAAACTCTGAAATCTACAATAAAGGATGCTGCTTTGAAGCTTGTGTAAAACAGCCTAAGCTGTTGAGTAATCAGGTGATCATGATAGTGATCTTTGTTAACTTTGTAATTAAAATGCAGGTTATCAACAGTTTTTTCCTTCCTAGCACGCTTTTAGGTGGAATAATAAATTGCAAGTATCGCCAATATAGCTGTTCTGCTCCTTGAATGTCAAGGATAGATAAGCACTGTTGTGGCTACTTTACAGACACCAAAACTGAGGTATGGAAAGAGGCTACAGTTCTGTGCTTGGAGGGAGGGGAAAGGGAATTCCCCAGCTTCTAATAGGTGCCACTGGTGAAAGCAGGGGTGGAGAAAGGCAAACCATCTCAGAAATGGTGGTTGAGGCCTGCTCTGCCACAGTTTCTGTGGTGCTGAAAATGGTGTGTTCTTGTTTTACTGTTCCAGGTAGCCCATATTTAGCACAAGTTCTACTGAACTTGTCACTGCAAATAGGTGTTGCTAGTGGGTCTCTTCTTTTCATAGGATAGTTTGTCTGAAATCCTTTAGATTGCAATAGAAGATATCAAATTTTGTCATTTAAAATGGTAATCTTCACAACTTGAAGAAGGAAGCCAGACTTGACAGCAACATCTTTTTTCTGAGGAAATACAGTTTAACCTGTCCAATGCAGGACAGGTTAAACTGTATTTCCTCAGAAAAAAGATGTGACTTGTTAGTGTTTGAGGAAGGTCTATGTGTGGCTCAAAAGCTTGCGTACTCTCACCAACAGAAGTTGGTCCATTAAAAGACATCATATGACCTACTTTGTCTGCCCCCCCCCCCCCTCTCTCTCTCTCTCTCATTTGGGACTAAAACAGCAACCAGCCTCTCTAGAAAGTGTCATAGTGGATCAATGACAGGAAGAATAAAACATAGACTGACCTATATAGGAAGAAAAGGAAATTGTGTAATCTTTTTTTAATTAAGAAAGTTTAAAAGAGGAACCAGGTTACTTTAATAAAGTAAAAAAACTGCTAACTCATTGAGAATTATTATACTGCTTGCGTAACTGTATGCTCTCTTAAGCATGTTACTGCTGTTACTGTATTGAGCGCCTCATAGTCTTAATATATTTTCCTCACAATCCTTATGTGAAGCAAAGAAGTGTTGAACCATTGTATAGATGGAGAACATGGATCCAAAGGTTAAACAGAAGTATAGATGGAGAACATGGATCCAAAGGTTAAACAGAAGTTCCATCCCCTCCCTCACCCTCCCACGCCTCCCCTGCTCCCTCAACTGCCTTCGTCCCTTCTCCCTCGCTGCCCTGCTCCTTCAATGTATCTCTTCCTAACTCCTCCCCCTCCTCTTCCCTACTCCTTTCGGTCGGGGTTCCCCAAGGCTATGTCCTTGGTCCGCTCCTCTTCTCTATCTACACCCAATCTCTAGGCAAACTCATTGCCTCCCACGGCTTCCAATACCGCCTATACGCGGATGACACTCAACTCTCTCTCTCGCCACTCCTTCCTTCTCCCCCTCTGTTCAAGCTCGTCTCACCAACTGTCTCTCCGATATCTCTGCCTGGATGTCTCAACGCCAACTCAAACTGAACATGGCGAAAACTGAACTCCTTATCTTCCCTCCCAGCCCTTCCTCTCCCTCTTTCCTGTCAATTGCCATTGACGGGGTCTCCATCCTCCCTGTCCTCCAAGCTTGCAGCTTGGGCTTCATCTTCGACTCGCACCTTACCTTCAAACCCTACATTAGCTCTGTGGCCAAATCCTGCCGCTTCTCCCTCCACAACATTTCTAAGATCCGCCCTTTTCAGTCTGTCTTTCCTCTGCCAAAACTCTCATCCATGCCCTAGTCATCTCACGCCTCGACTATTGTAACCACCTCCTCGCTGGCCTTCCCTGCTCCCACCTTTCTTCCCTTATCTCTTTTCAAAACTCTGCTACCAGGATCATCCACCTTGCCCGTCGCTTCGACCACGTGTAGCCTCTCCTCTCCTCTCTCCACTGGTTCTCTCTTCCCGAGTGTATTCTGCACAACTCCTCGTCTTCACCTACAAAGCCCTTCACAACCTCGCTCCCCCCCTACCTCTCTGCCCTGATCTCCCTCCGAATCTGCACTCGAGCACTCCACTCCTCTTCCATCCCCTCGCTCACCCTCCCACGCCTTCCCTGTTTCCCCCAACTGCCTTCGTCCCTTCTCCTTCGCTGTCCCGCACATCTGGAACTCCCTCCCTGCCCACGTCCGCCTTGCCCCCACCCTCCACGCCTTCAAGTCCCTCCTCAAAACTCACCTTTTCTGCTCCGCCCCTCCGAACTTCTGGTAAGCATCCCCACCCAGGATTATCACCCACCTGTTAACTGCAATTTACTGTAACCAAGCTAAGAACATGTACCTGAGCTCTCGCAACCTCGTGAATGTCGCATCCCTTGTCTCTCGCTCTGTTTTCCCCTTCCCTGTCTCCCCTCCCCCTGTCGTTAGATTGTAAGCTGTCGAGCAGGGTCCATGTCTATCTTATTCTTTGTAGGCACCAGGTACATCGCTGGCGCTATATAAATGCTTATAATAATAATAATAATAATTAATATAATTAATAACATCAGTCCCAGTCAGCCAGTGCCCTAACCGCTGAACTATTTTACCTGTTTGCTAAGGGGTCTTTAATTCTATAGAGTCTTAGAGAATTTGGAGCCTTTTAGTAGTCTTTTCCTGAGAGAAGTCTCTAGCATGATGGACACCTTAAAAAATTTCCTTAGCTTTTCAGGTGCTTTTAAAAATTATTATTATATTGGTTGGGATATAGTTAATCTTTTTTTGTTGTTGTTACTGACAATATTTGAGCTACATGTGTAAAAGGCTTTTGTGAGCATGTCCTCTCTTGGTATTTTGCTGCCAGTTGTCATAAAAGAAACCGGAGCAGACACAAATTTATTGTATAGTATTTAGAAACATGTTGGTGGTAACAACTGAATCTCTGACTTCAATTATCACCCACTAAATTTAGGCTAATATAATGCATTTGTAGACCTGTTGAATGAGCTTGACATCGTGTTTCAAAAATATAAAACTTCACCGTTTTTAATATTTTACTTTGACCATTGCTTTCCTTTTCCCCACACATCTGGCATATGGCCTAAAATCTCCCTTGTGACCAGTAAAAACTTCAGCTTTCTCTAGGTTTAAAATGAAAAGATAATGTCTTTCAGTTGAGGAGATAACCAAGATGTTATACTAAAACTTAATGAAATTTTAAGGTCTGTGTTTATATATGTGTATATTTATGCGTATATGTATATATTCTATGAAGGACTACTTTCCCTAGTTGAGGTCTTCTTCCCATAGCATCTTGGCTTGTCTCTGGTATGAATGGCTGACATTAATATGTGGAAGCTCTTACTCTTCTGTTGTTTCTTTGCCAGTTGCTTCAAACTCTTTATTCTTCTGTTGAACAGACTTCACTCCTGAATAACCTGCTCTTATTCTACTTGGTTGGTTTCTGCTTTATTCTGGAAAACTGATCCTGTCCTATTGATTTCAAGCAGCTTCTTCTGCTTCCAAAATGCCTCCCCAGCCAACTATTAATTATAAAGTGCCATGTACACTGATGAAGGTTGGATTTGAACCTTAAGTAGCAGTGTGCAGAATGAAAAGCAAATTTAACTGCCACTTAACAGATCTTCCAGGGCAGCAATTGTGAGTTACCAGGGGAAGGGAAGATCAGGTTAGCCTATGCAGAAATGTAGCCTGTTCAATAGATTTTGGGGTGGAAAGGGGACACGGGAAAGAGCAGTTTGAAAAACTGAGCCCTTCACAACCGAGCCCCCCCACCAACCTCTTCCACCGTAAAGTCAATTCAAAATGCTGCTTAAGTCAAACTTGGCTACTTAGAATTTCCTTTATGTGGATTTCACGTTGTTATCAAGGAAATAGCATTGCATGCTTACCATGAACTGTCTATATCCAGGACTGTAAAAATCCACTTGCCTTTTCGAGCTGATGAGTGGATTTTCACAGCCCTGGACCTTTTCCTGCAGTAAATTCTAGGCTTTTAGTCTTCTGTGCCCGACTAGTGGATTATTTATTTTTACATATATTTTATATATTGTACAGTACTGCCTATTTATATGCAAACTGATATGTTTTTTCTGGTTTATTGTATTAAACAATTTATGCTATAACTACAGTTAGAGTATTATATATTTATGTATTACATCAGGGGTGGGGAACCCTTTCTCTCCCGGGGGCCACTTTGAAAGCTTACACAAGCTCCGAGGGCTGCGCAGAAGTTGGGGTGAGGGTGCTTAAGGGATGCACTCAAGGAAAGGAGGGCCCAAGTCATGGATCTGTGTCATGGAACCATCCCCTATCCTTGTTTGCATGCCCTCATCTCTGCTCCCTTCCCTTGAGCTCAGTTTTTCAGTGATTGAAAGTAAGAACTGGATCCATGGGCCAGATCCAGGAAGTGGAAAGGGGCCACATAAAAACTTGCCATGGGCCGCATTTGGCTCCCGGGCCTGAGGTTCCCCACCTCTGTATTACATAAATACAGTTTATAGATTTGTAAATTACTGTTGCTGTGTGGCGGGGCAGTGGTTTCCTGGTAACATCTGCTGGACTGTTCCTGCCCCCGTTTCCCTAAGAAGCTGTGGGGGCCTGCAGGCGGCTGCCAAAGGCACTTCCCATTTGCACATTGTTTGCAGGAGGTGTGGGAGAAGGGATGGAGGGCTCTTGTTTGTATGTTTTTAATGGTGTTTAGAGGATGTGGGGTTGGGGGGAGGATAGGTGTGGGGTGGTACTGTCCCAGGCCCCCAGTGAAGGGGTGGCGGTATGGCCAGGGAGTATATAAGGTATCATGAGCTGCCTAACTGAGTCAGACCAATGGTCCATCTTAGCCCAGTATTGTCACAACCTGACATGGCAGCAGGGATTCAAGTCCAGCTCTCCAGGGTCTCCAGCAGAGGCCTCACCGAGGCGTGCTACCAGAGATCTTGAATCCGAGATGGCAGGGATTGAATCTGGACCTTATACACATGTGCTCTATCACCTGAGCCACACCCATGCCACAGAAAATGGGTTATGCCTGAGCCCCTCAGTGAGGGGGGTGGATACATGCATGGTTGGTGAGAAATAGGGTGGGGAAGGTTGTGCTGTGTGGGGGGGATGGGGTGAGAGGAGGGACCCTGGCTCCCCTGTGAGAGGAGGTTATGGGCATGGAAGATGAAGGTGGGATAGGGGGAGAGGGTGGGAGGAAGTGTCCTGGTTCCCGCAGGGGGGAGGAGGTATGGGTATGGGGGGTGGAGGACTGTGCCATGACCCCCTTGTAAAAAAGGGGCGGGTATGGGCACAAGGGATCTAGCATATGGATTGGGTAGGGAAGTGGGTGTTTGGTATTGGGGAAAGAGTTTCCCTGTCTGCCGCCTATGGTACTCCGCCTCTGGGGATACAGGGCTCGGGAGACCCTCTCCGTCCATCCGCCTTCATGGGTTTCTGTGGGCCCTTTTGGACACTGGGGATTGAGGATCCTTCCACGTCCCGGGGTGGACTGAGGTGCTGGCCATGCTTGCAGGCTCCCCGCCTTGCCCACCCTCCCATAACCTGCCCTGGCAGTGATGTGGCTACGTGGGAATGGTCCTGGGGCCTGCTGCTCAAAGCCCTGCGGTAGACCTTGCTTAGGGACTGGGCTTATGAGCAGCAGCCTGTTAGCATGAGTTGGGCAACCTTACCCCACTTTAGCTAAGACTACTACCCTATATCCTTGGCCTTTTTCTGAGGATGCAGGGAGTAGCGGCCAGATGCCCGCCCCGCTCCCGAGTTAACATCTGGTGGCTGCCAGGCACACAAGCCACTGCATCGCATGGCAGCGGTGCCCAAATTGGGGTTAGGCTGCCGGTATTGAGACGACATCTCATCTGGCTATACCCAACGTAGCTTATTTTCAGTTCATGACCTTTCTTACATGATGTCGTTCTGCTGAGTAATAGCGTCCCATCATATGTGAAGCATGGACTGGATTAGTCTGTATTTCAAAAGTGTACCATTATATATCTCTCTCGTGGGTGGGGAAGCATTTGGAATAAGAAGAAAGGAAACTTCTCTTCATATTGGCTTTGTGGTTTTATGTGCTTTGTGATGCTTTGTCTTCACATGGCTTCTATGGGAGAGTGAAAGAGGAGGAAAAGTGAAGACAGACATCCTGGGAATGAAAATGCACTTTTCTGCCAAAACTAGGAGATATTTTTTTTTCTTCTGAACTCCAAGATACCTGCTGACATTATTAGAAGAAAAATACTGTTTATCATGATAGCATATGTTGCCCAAACAAATCCTGCTTTAAGAAAAACAACTTTTTGTTGTGTGTTGTAGTGTCATCCTTCAGTCATGTCAATTGACAACACCTCATTTGATTCTGGCCAGAACCTTTAGGGGGACGTTTGTGGTGATTGCACAGAGTGTTCATAAGAGACTGATCTATATTCCCTGGTCACATGACATTCTCGGAACTGCAAGAGACTCTTCCCCTATGGTAAAACTCAGTCTAGCTACTGTTATGAAAAGTGCTATGAATACTGTAAGCCAAATCCCTTTTAGTTTTGATGTCTGGATATATAGCAACTCTTTTTGCTATACAAAAAGGGATATATAGTAACGCCTTTTTTGCCAACCTTGGCTCACTTGAATTTTCAGCTGGATATGATCTTCATTTCCCTCTCTAAAAACACGTTGGTAAACCTTGTCCACAGTGGGGGAAATCATCTGTTATGGAAGTGGGTGAAAATGAAGACTTCCAGGGATGGGAAATTGTGTGCCTGGGATCCAAATGTAGCTGGCAGCTAGTTTTTATTTGACCTGGCCCTTGGGTCCACTTTGTACCCATAAACTCTGAAAGAGTGAGTTCAGAGGAAGGAATCTGAGATGCATACAGATACTATGGGGATCCGTAATAGATCCACAATCTAGACTCCCTCTCCTCCCAACACACCCCTTAAGCACCCTCTGCCCCCAGCTTCTGTGTGGCCCTTGGAGTTTGCTCTAGACCTTCCCTCTGATGTATAGCTACAGATCAAATAGGAGCTAATTATTTTGTTGGGTGTTTGTTAGAGCTGCAACTGGGTACCCAGCAAGTTGGGCACTCCATCGAATCTGAGGTGCTTGACTTGCCCTTATTGCATTCAGGCACCAACTGGTACTCAGGGGGAGGAGGAGGGGGGAGCGAGGAAGTCTCTTTTGGGACCCAAAATGGGTGTGTGTGCAGGACTCGTGTACCCCTGATATGGATCCTCCTGGTAATGGAGGACTCGTTAGGGAGGTGCATGAAGGTGGAAAGAGGTCTCCTTGCACACCCCCACGTTCAGAAAAAGTCAAGTGGAGAAGTACCCAGCTCACCTGAGCAGTGCACGGGCCTAGAAAGAACAGGGAGCAGCAAGCCTTGAGCAACGACCAGGATGGAAGGAGTAGCCGTCCGTCGGTGAAGTGAGTCGGTCTGGGGATCTGTGGGTGCCAGGATTGGCATCCTGGAGGGTCCAGGGGTTCCTATGATGCCCTGGTAATACCCGCATTTTTGGGCACTGGGTACCTTATGGGGGTTGGGTGCCTGAAAATGCGGGTAGTACTACCCATGGGTAGCAAATGTACTACTCGCTGCAGTTCTCTTGTGTCTAGTTCAAAGTTTCTGGTCCTGGACATAAGACTGTAAAAACAGCTTAAGTATATCAACAACATAAAATGGAATTAAGATGCCATGCTGAAAACTTAATGTAATGTTTGTGATATAACAAGTAAGACCTGTAATAAAAGATGGTCGCTTAATATGCCCCTATCAGAGAAATAAATAATTAAATAAATTCCAGTGTGTTCATGACTTGGAAGAGATGGAGATGAAATCAGAGAGTATCTTTTATTAGACTAGCTTTTGTTGGTGAGAGTATGCAAGCTTTTGGGCCACATAGGGCCCGTCCTCATACATGTAATAAGTCCAAATTATAGACTGCGCAAGTGCAGGACTGTGTCTTGCTCTCTAAAAATATAAGGAGGAAATGTGTGATGGGGTTGGGACTTCTCTGCCCCAATCTGGGCTAGCTATGACTCTGGCTGCTTGCCCACGTTACACAATCTCACATTACTTTTTATCTAACGTGAGATTGAGTAAAACGTAAGATCAACATGAACTGCATGCCCACGTTGATCTTTCACGTTTGTTTTGCTGGGCATGGATCCATTGTTTTTCACAATGGATCCATGCCCATGTTTGGGTTTTCCCCTTGTCCTCCTCCCCCTCCCCCCCAACCCTCCAGGCTGGGTTGGATGGGGGGTGCTGCCCCCCCCAATCCACAGCCCAGCAACAAACTGCTGCGCAGGTGATTCCCCTGATCTCTCTTCCCCCCCCCCCCCCCCAGGCTGCCCTCGTCCATCTCCCCCCAGGCTCAGCTGGCCTGGGTGTGTGTGCCTCTCCCTTCCCCAGTAACTCACGCAGCTTATCCAGCTGCCTCTCTGGCCGGTTTCTTCTGTCCACTTCCAGGCATACCCGGATGTGCGCCGCCCTGGGAGGTCCCATGCAGAAGGCTTGGAAGTGGCCAGCAGGAGTCAGCCTGAGAGCCAGCTGGAGAGACTGCTGCTGCTGGCACTGGGTAAGTCCTCCCATGCCCTCCCCCCTCTTCCCACAGATCGGGCTGGGATGTGTGTAACCCCCACCCTCCCCCGCTTGCACCCCTCCCCCCCCACATTAACATTAGTTTAACTAATGTTATATTTGAATGTACATGTTCAAATTTAACATTCGTTTTTACTCACATAAGTTACAGGGCTGGATTTTTTCCAGCCCTGTCATCTGTGTTAAAACTAAGGGCGCTTTTAAACGATACAAAAAACGAAGCGGATCCTTTAATCAGCCGCCTTTCTTTGTGATCGTTTAAATGTTTGACGTGGTTTGATGCCGGATCTTTCCTGCATCAAACCGGCTGAGGATTCCTGCCCCCTCACTTGCGTCCCTGGGAACCGCCGCGGTTAATTGCGGCTTCCCCGGTTTGCAAGCACAGGGGGGTGGGGGGGGGGAGAGGCGTGGGAAAGCCGGCGAAAACTGCCTCCTCCAGGCAGTGCTGGCAAACCCCCTCTCCCCTATAAAGCCCCCAGTCAGTTATTACATTTAATCACTGGCTGGGGCAGAGCAGATGGCTTCACCGCGGGAGCCGTCTTCTCCAAAATGCGCTTGGGAGAGCGCACGTTTAAAAACGCCCTAACATTAGTTTCACTGCTGGATGAGGAAAGGTGCTTGCCCATGTTACACAATCTGTCATTAGTTTCTGTCTAACGACAGATTGTGAACGTAGTTAAGCAGCCTCAATTTCCCCACTTACAGCTCCTACTGGATCAGCTCTCTGCAGAACAGTTTCAGCCCATAAGGTGACTCTTAGTTATTTACCTCAGAATTTCCCAAAGCGCAGACAATACACCATCAGGTTTGTCTGAATTTGATGACTCAATCTCCCCAAACTGTGTTACTCCAAAGTCAGGAATTCACTTAAGCACTCTGGCTTAGTTAAAATAAGTTTATTATAAGTAACAAGATTAATATGCAATGCAAGATTGTGCTCCGAGTGCAGAAAATCAAAGAAACATAGTTGTTAACGTGAATCTATCTTGTGAGTTTTAGGCTAAAATCCTATTTATGCAGCATTCCATTCTGTTTCAAAGTTACTTTTCTCTCAGCTCTGATATTACCGGAGCTGGGCATTAAATACTTCTTGGTTGCAATTTCAAAGTTTCCTCACATGCTGTTGGTCAGCAGAGTCTCTCTCCTATGTCCTAAACCAGCTTTTTTACTCTGCTTGCTGTTGTTAATTAACTCCTTTGTTTTTCCAGAAGTTTACCTGGATGGCTTCTTTGCGACTAAGTGTTCTTTGAAATACAATTTGCATGCAATCCATGGGAAAGACAAATATCTGTGGTATCATGAATTCCCCCATGTTACTTGTTCCCGTCTCTATTTTGTTGTTATAAATTTCATTCTGGCTTCTACATTTTGACAACCCATGTTATATAATTCACATCCTGATGTTCTATACATTACACTGATCTGTTAGACACCAAACATGAATATACAATACTAATATCGAGTAGTCATTTGTGAACATGTATGTAACATGTATGTTGGTTTCCTGATCTTTACCACACAGTGTCTTTGGAAGAAGCTGATAGGGAAATAAATAATGTGAGAGAACTGTGGAGGGGAAGAAGAAAAACCCTAGATGTTGGGCATTTAAAAATTAGGATGGTAAAAACCAAGAACTGATAAGAGTAATGCAAGTTAAGGACCATGCAAAAGCCCTTTGTGGCCTGAAAGTTTGCATACTCTCACCAACAGTCGTTGGTCCAATAAAATATGTTATCTGAATGACTTTGTCTTCAACGCTTAAAGCTCCAGTGTAGCAACAACTCTTCCTCACTTTGGAAGAGGCAGAGCTGTAAGACTAATCCAAGCCTTTCACTCCTACCTACTCTGTACTGCATATATAACCACATTAATGAACAGTATAATTCATGAGGAATAATTGTAATAATCTCCTAGCTGCTAATTTCAAAGAATTATTGGCTTTGACAGAGCTCCCTTATATTGTAGTCTGCTGTGTCATGTTTGAAGTAATTATTATTCCTTTTCTCTAATTGCTTATCCCACCTATGATGTGTTCATTACTGTAACAAGCGAGGCAGGCCACCCAGTAGGGAGACTCTGTCCTCTTGCCCAGTTGAAAATGCTGCTGCTCTTTGTGAATCTGATTGCTTTCATTTCTGTCCAGCTCTTACAATTGGTAATCCTTTTTAAATCAGAGCTGTCGTTAACCTTTCTTTTTGTTCATGATATTGTTTTTAGAAGTGTTAACCTGGCAACAACTTTAAAAACTCCATGGTTTCCTCCAGATGGATTGGTAACATGAGACTCCTAAAATTTTCACACCGTCATAAAAAGCAGGTAAAAAAAATCACTCTGGGCATCTATCAGAATTATAAACTACTCTTAGAAGCAGGTAAAAAAAAATAAAAATAGTGAGGCGACATCATATTTAAATGTGCTGATTGGAGTCTCTGAAAATCTAACCTCAGGCAAAAGGTCTTCAGGTCAGTCTTTGTGACTGATGAGGAATGGTCCACTCTTAATTTATTATAGAGGCCCAGTAACCCAGAGACAGAAGACCCATAGTATTCATATACATTCCACAATCTGTTTTGATGTTTTCCTTTTTCCCTTTAACTGTTTGCATGCACTGCACCCATATTTATTTTTGAGTGCTTTGAGTCTACAAACAAAGCTAGCATTGTTGGTAGCTGCTTATGTTCCTCTCTTAGTATGTTGTATTTTCAGCGTTGGACTTCTCAAGCATCCTTAAAATCATTGTCTGCATCATGAACAGTTCCGTGAGGTCAGTTTTCAAACATTGGTGGGTCCAGTACAGTAGCTTTCTGATCTGCCAAGGTTTACATCTGTGACTCTAGCCTCTTAAATGTCTGTGCAGCATAAGAGTATTTGCAGACATGACTTCAAGGGGTAAATAGTGACATGGTTGTGTTTTTGCAAGTGAAAATCTTAAGCTTGAGGTAGAAGTATTTGCATCACACAGTAGTTATGGTAAGGACAAAGGAAAAAAATCTTAAATTTTTTCTATTGCCATGTGGTGTAACTATTTCTACAAGTTTTTGAGCTTTAATTTGTGACATCTATGGGTACCCTTAAAGAGGGAAAACATAGAGCTTAAGTTTATTGTAAGTATATTGTTTGCATAACCCTGCCTTTTCTGATGCATCTTCTCTTTATGGTATTGATGAGAACCTAGTAATAGTCATGCTGAATAAGACCAGTGGTTCATTTAGCTTATACTATTTTGGCAGTGACTAGTACCATTGCTTCATGGGAAGAGATATTGAAAAAAGTTAACTGATAATCTGCCTGTCTATCAAGACACTTTCTACCTACTTCTCATGCTGCTGCTATAAGAAAAGAAAAAAGGAAAAAAGAAAGTCAGTTTATGCCTGAAAGTTTGAGGACAACTTAAATCTTTTCCATTGTTGTTTTTTAATTATTTAAAATTAGCTTCACCCTACCCCTTATATATATATATATANAACATTACACATACATAGGAGCATCTCAAGTTGTGTTTTTATTTATTTATTTTATCAATTTATACCCCACCCTTCCTGAAAACAGCTCGGGGTGGCTAACAATTTTAAAAGAATAAAAATACAATAATATAAATATAACACCATAATAATATAATATATATATATATATATAGTCCTAACCCTGTTTTAAATTGTATATATTATATTATTATGGTGTTATATTTATATTATTGTATTTTTATTCTTTTAAAATTGTTAGCCACCCCGAGCTGTTTTCAGGAAGGGTGGGGTATAAATTGATAAAATAAATAAATAAAAACACAACTTGAGATGCTCCTATGTATGTGTAATGTTAATTAGAATCCCACTTAACTCTAGAGTTTAGATCCTTGCTCTTACTGCCTCCCCTTTTATGGTGGTGGGCAAAAGTGTTGAAACAGGGTTCAGGGAATCCTGGATCCTATTGTCTGAGGACTCCTATGATTTAAGCATAAATCGTATGATTTATGTAAACTTCTTTCCAAGGATGATATCCCCTTCTCTCCTCCATTTGTGACTGTAAGCCATGGTGAAAGGGCTGGGTATGGGAGAACCATATTGGAGATGGCGCAGCCAAGAACAGATTGCCATAACATGGGTAGACCCACAAGGCTAATGCCAAGTTTTGCAAAGCTGCTCTAATACAGAAGGGTGAAAGGTGGCTTAAAGATGCTTTGTTCCTCACTTTCTTTGTTCCATGCATTCTGGGGAGTATGTTCTTGTGGAACAGAATTGAGTCTCGCCCTTGGCTGAAGTATTGTAGGCAGTTTGATGGTCTAGTCATTTTTTTGAAAAGGTACTTGTCGGTTCTTGTCAGTGTCTCCCTTCCCATAGAGTTGCTCAAAATTCTTTGGAAAGCCTTTCAAACTGAAGTGTTACTAATGACTACTGTTGAACTCGGATTATTCAGCACATCGTGGAGTCATGTATTTTCTTGATAATGTTTTTGAAAATTTGTTTACTCTAGTTCACATTACCATGGAATAGAAACCATTCCATTTGAAAATTCCAAACTTTGCACTTTCAGTGGCAAGAGTGCCAAAAAGTACATGCAGAGAACCAGCATACAAGAAGCAATATTGCCCTTCCTGGGTTCAGTTGTAGTTGAACTGCTGTGTCTGTGAGCATTGTTAGATGAGATGTAGACCTGTGAGATTGCAGTTAAAGATGCAAATAGCTGCTTGTTTAAATGCTTCTCCTATCTGCGAAACCTCCTGGCTTAGTAAAACCTCAATATGTGAGGTTTTACTAATCCGCTTTTAAACGTCCTGCAGATCTCCCCAGCTGCCCCGACAAACAGCTGATGGCGGGGAGGGAGCCCCAGATAATTTCTTGCTTTCCCTGGCTGCCCCAACAAATGTGTCGCAGAGCCAGTGTGGTGGTGTAGATAAAGTGCTGAACTTGGACCTGGGAAGCCAGGGTTCAAATGCCACCCTAGCCATGAACTCACTGGGTGGGCTTGGGCAAGTCACAACCTCTCAGCATCAGTTCCAGTGCCGGACCCAGGATTTGTGGGGCCATGTACAAAGACTTGGTGCTGGGCCTAATTTTCATAATTTATCCTCATACCTGGGTTGCTGCCTCCCAGGAGCGGGGCCCAGGCTGGTGTGGGGCCATGTACGACTGCACATGTTGCACATGCCTTGGGCCGGCCCTGCTCAGTCCCCCATCTGTTAAATGGGAAAGTGTGTGTCTGTCCCCTGTGTTTCCCCTCACCCTTGTCCATCTTAGATTGTAAGCCCACAGGGCAGGGACCTGTGCTCAAAAATCTGACTCTAGCGCTGTAGAAATTAGTAGTAGTAGTCAGAGTAGTCAGAGTAGTAGTAGTAGTCAGATGGGAGGCCCCGTCCTCCCATCAGCCATTTGTCATGGCAGCCAGGGAGAGTGTGCAATGCTCTGGGCCCCCCTCTCCTCCATCACTCTCACGTGAACGGGGTGCTTGTTTAAAAGCATGCCACCTAACTTGAGCGTCTGGGGGGATCCTCTAAGTTTTTTGAACCTGCAAATCCCCTCCCGCCCCCCGCTCATCTAAAAACGCCCTGTGTGTTTTAAAATGGAAGCCAGCTTCTTTCCTATATTATATTGTCTTAGTAGCTTCGCATTGCCAACAGGTATGAAAATCTTGTTTCAGGTTATCTAAATAAGCAACGTAGCTCAGACACAGAGAAGGAGATACAGGGAATAATTGGATGACCTTTTAACAGCCATTTTCCCGATTACAGTTGTACATTAAGAACTACTTTTCTCTTCAGAGAGAAAAATATTAAATTTTAGCATGTTGGAAGAGCACCAATTCTGTTGCATACTTCAAGTATCCCTATGCAATTTTCAATATGGTTGGAAGTGTAAGAATTAGGCACCATCTAATTAAAACAAAGACAATGCCAAAATCTTGGGATGAGAGGAAATAGCAGGCTGTTTAAATGCTAGTAGTCAGGTTATTGTCACATTCATTTAGTAGGCTTGTTTTTCTATAGGGCTCTGCTAACAACTAACAAGACATTTCACAGTCTGTATGTACTTTTAAAAAGCTGTGCGTGTAGACTTGCCTAATCACTTCAAATAGCTAAAATAAAAGGCTCCGTTGGTATTTTGGAATTTCTTGAAATAATTTTTTGCATGGATGCCCTCCACGCCCCCCCCCCCCCCCCCCCGGGGGTGCGAGATGATGTTCCGCCGGTGGGGGCATCCGTGTAAATGGCCGGTGGGGGGTGGAGGGATGGATGTGCAGTCGGTGTTTTCTTGTGTGAACACCTGGGCGATGGGTGTGTGTGCGCGCGCTCTCGCGCAACACCCAAAACCAGAGGAGGTCCCATGGGTGGAGGTGGGTGGGTGTCCATGTAAAGGGACACACACCCACCATGCCAGAACACCCATCCATGTAAAAATGTAAAAATAGCCTTTGTTTACATCCACAAGAATAAATTAAATCCTAGGCAGACATTACAAATTGCAAGACTTAAGCTTGTTAGAATGGTTGTTTAAACCTTTGGAAACAGTTACTTTTTATAAACTCTTGCCCTCCATTCTAGTTTTGTGCAGCATGCACAAATGTGTAAACATCATACTGAGTGGGATCCCTGGTACATTTCAGTTAATTTTGTAACAGTTATCTGTGATTGTAGTAGCCATAACATGCTATAGATTCTTCAGTTACTACAATTAGGATCTATTGTTGCTCAAATTCATAGATGGAGTGGGTTGTGTATTGTTTATATCAGAAACTAAAACCCTACTGAAGGAGTAAAATGTAAGGGGTAAAAGTGGGGTAGGGGAAAGAGAACCCATTTAACTTCATAGGGATGATCTTTTAAAAGGTATAAAAGCAACTTTCTTATTAAGTCTCTCAGCCTACCACCATCTTGGAGGAAGGGCTGCCTGAACATAAGATGTGTTGATATCTTTTATATTGGGGAGGGGGAAGGGAGTTTTGTCATAAAGTTGTAAATGGACACACAACATTTCTACTCATGCTAAGAAAATAAGTAGTGCCATACGTTATCTAGCTTAGCTGAGGGTACTGTGTCGGATAGTGGCCACCTTCGGTTGTATCACGTCATAATGTCAAACAGGTCATAACGAAGTGATCATTTTCTACTATTCACTCTCATCCCCTGACAACCATAAGCCTCTCTTCTGATCAGCTTGATAAATGGCTATTTATGGACTTGCACTCAAAGAATCCTAAGACTGATCCTTTAAGAATCCAATCCTTTTTTTAACCCAGTTATACTATTGGCCTTCACAACATCATCGGGCAATAAGTTCCACAGGTTAGTTTATGTTGAATAAAAGAAATACTACTTGTTTTAAATGTGCTGCCAGTAAATTTCATACTGTTCCCTAGTTGTATTATTTTGAGAAAAGGAATTGTTATATCCTGTTTGCTTGCTATATACTACCTATGATTTTGTAAACTTTGTCATGTCTGCCCTCATTCATCTCTTCTCTAAGCTGAAAAGTCTCCCCACTGTAGATCCGTGAGTTGAATTTTGGAGGCGGAATGACATTTTCTTGCTATGCAACTTTTTTTTTCTCATGGAGACTGAGTTCTGGGAACAGTATTAAGAAATCTAGCAGTGCTTGAAAATAAAAGTATGGCTTGAATGGATTTAATGTTTTTGTATACAAGAAGAAATCAGTTGTATAGTTTTGAAGTTCTTATGTTCTGAAGTGCCCTTTTTGGCATATGGGGAGAATGAGAAAAGCGGTTTCACTAATGTTCTATTGCTGCTGTCGGTTTCACTAATGTTCTATTGAATGTGAGGCGATACAACCTTTTGTGAAGGCTACTGTTGTAAAGGCCAAAGTGGGACCTGAATGGCATTTATGGCTGGCTATTGTACAGACTTGAGTTAGGGGAGCTTATTGCAATCTATTGTTTGGACGTGAGTTTAGGGGAGGATATTGCATCAGATTGTTGTACGGACACCAGGGGAGTTTATTGAACTCTATGGATGGGACAGAGCTGGGCTGAAAGGAAACTCACTGGCTAACTGCTCCAGTTGCCAAGCAATCTCCATAGCAGGAAGTAATGGGGCTTTGGGAATGCCAGTAGCCCTTAATGGGAAGTAAAGCAGTACAACGGAAGATCCTTAACTGAAACAAAGGAGTGGGGGAGGAGCTCAAATGCCAAAGGAGGGGTGTATGTGAGGGGGGAGACTAAAAAAGGCCAGGAGGAGGGGAAAAGGTGAGGAAGCCGTAGAGGAAATGGAAAGATTGGGAGGGGAGCTGGGTGCAGTGACAGGTAGGAGGCCATTCAGAGCACCAAGAATTATGGGGGTAGGTTGAATAATGGATATGAGGCCACTGGGAATGGCATAGGGCTTTGTGGAATGATAGGTAGCAGGACACCAGGAGCACTGTAGTGAAGAGGGGCTGTGTGGAATAATGGGTAAGAGGCCACTTGGGAGTGATTTGGAATTGGGGAGGGGTCAGGGTGGAATGATAGGTAGGAGGACACCAGGAGCAGCTGGAATGATTGGAGGCGGGGTGGAATAATGATAGGGGGACACTGGGAGCAGCTGAAACAGAGAGCTGGGTGGAATGACAACCTTGCTTTTAATGGAATGATGGCGGGGGGGGGGGGACTGAGTGGAATGATGGGTGAGAGGACACTGGGAGCAACTGGGTGGGATAATGGGTGTGAGAACCCAGCCACCTCACCATCTTTCAATTTCTTCTCTGTGGATTCTTCGCGTCTCCCCCCCCTCCCCCCCCTTTTGAAGAAGGAATAGACGAGAGAGAGTGTATGGAGTCTAGGTGTATGAAGTCTGGGGCTAAAAGAGGAACTTTACATAAGTTGGACAGAATTCTTTTAGGCATGTAACTGACAAAGAAAAGGGCTGCAGGGGAAATGCTCGGAGGAGGGGCCTGCAAAGCAATCTTCCCCTCTTGAGGGGTCCTTTCCCATGAAATGGAGGAGGATGGTCCCAGGTGGAAGAAAACTCTGGTGAAAGTGACACAGCTGGGACTGAAAGGGAAACTCAATGGATGGTTGGTTGCCAAGTAAACTCTTCAGCAGCTGAAACAGACAAGGCTACTGCTCCCAGTTTTGAACCAAACCACCTGGTGAAAGTGACAAAGCTCAGAGCTTAAGGGAAACTCCAAAAGGAGAGGTCTTCAGAGCAATCTCCTTGACCACTACTCTCTGCCTCCCCCAGTGAAACTGTCAATGGTGGGAAACCTGCTGGGAGAAGGGTTGGAATTGGGGGAAGAGACTGTATGTGGTTACGTGCATTCATATTTGAATAACTTTCGTGGTCCAGCGAAAGTTTTGCAACTGAATTAAAAAAGTTAAACTCCAATTGCATCTTGCTAGACTACGGATGGAAAAGATGTAAACTGCGGTGACTGTGGGTAGGAGAATGGGCTACTCAGTCAACGACAGGTTGTGTACTTGTGGGCATGTGGCTATCGAGGACTCAATAATTATGTTTTTGAATGTTTATTTTACGTAGAACTTTGTAAATCTTTACTGTCCCCCATTGTGTCACGCTTAACGGCCTTTAGTAATAAAGAAAAGCTGATCTGGTTGCATCAGCAGACTTGGGAGGTAACTAATTATTAATAAACTGGCTGTCTTTGCAATTAGAGCTGCTACCATTAGATCTCAACATCCTATGTTGTTTTTAGTTTGATATTAAGTCTTGTGATATAGTTTATCCGGGGATTTGTGTGTTTAACTTTAAGTATTTTATATTAACATGTGCTGTAAATCTTGTTGGTTGGATAGTTTTTATTCAGCTATTTCAATTTTTGAATATTTTATGTTCTGTATTGTTCTTGTATTTTTTTGGTATATTGGGCTATAGCGAAAGCTCATGCCCTAAATAAATAAAAATTCCTTCCGAACTCTTGCGTGAAAACCATCTGGTCCTAGAGTCTTGTTACTATTTATCAATCTGCTATAAAACTCTTCTAGTGCTACATCAATTTATGACACTTTGTCAGACTCATCACCTAAAAAGAATAGATTCGGTGTGAGTATTTCCCAAACATCCTTTGCAGTCCAGACTGATGCAAAGAATTAATTTAACTTCTCTCCAATTGCCTTGTCTTCCTTGATGTTCCTTACTCTCTTGATGTTCTAATGACCTGACTGACACTAGAATGTTCTTGTTTCTGATGTATTTTAAGAAAACGGTTAGATTTCATGTCTTTAGAAAGTAGCTCCCCAAAATCTCTGTTCTGCATTATTACAGTTTTACATTTTAACTTGCCCTTGTTATGCTTCTCATTTTCCTCATTCGGATTTGCTTTTCATTTTCAAAGCTCCTTCCTTTTCTTCCTCCAATAACCTTTTCTTTACTGTTTAGCCATGCAGACATTTATTTGATAATCTTGCTATGTTTTCCAGATTTTTATTATACAATCAGGGCATCTAAAATGCAATTTTAAAAATAGTCTCCATACCTATTGCAGTTATTGATTCTTATGATTTTGCCTTTTAGTTTTCTTCTAACGAGCTTTCTCATGCTTGTGAAATTCCCCTTTTTAAGTTGCATACTACTGTGGCAGATTTTTTTGGTATTTTCCCATCTAAAAGTACGTTGAATTCAATTACATTATGTTCACTGCTGCTAAGAAGCTCAGCTACAGTTAACTCATAGATCAGATCCTGTGCTCCACTTAATAAAAAACAAAACGAGGATGATGATGTGTGATTTTGATTACCCTCGCATTGACTAGGTAAAATATCAGTTCAGGGTGTGATGCTGAGATAACATTTCTTGGCATTAAACATGACTGCTTCTAGGAGCAGCCAGTTGTAAGGATATGTACTATGACTTTAAGACAGGGGCCTCCCCTGGGGGAGGAAGTGGAAGTCCAGGCTAGGTCCTAGGCAGAGTCTGGCATGGAGGCCTGTTAGCATTGTCTACGCATCCGAAATAAAGCAAGGACAACCATGTTGGGTTTGAACGGCCGCACTCTTTATTTCAAATGGAATTAGGCATGGTGGGGGTAATTGCCCTCAGGCAATTCAGGTCCAGTGCTAACATCTATACTTGGGTACGTAACAACCCCAACAAAGGGGAGGCTTGGATGTACCTTCCATAACCCCCCTTTAACTACCTAACAAAAGCGTCTCCCCCTCTGGCGTTGGCTAACAGCCGCCTCCAGAGGGGCCGAAGTCCTTCTGGACCCGAGCCAAGGATTTAAGTTACTGCCAGCTTGGGGACTGCTCATAACCCTTCCCGCCTTTGCCAGTAACTCACCTTGGGAGGTTAACCCTGTTGCTGACCGCGCCCAGCCTATGCCCCAGGTGTTTCCCCCACATCTCTTAGGGAGATGCCTCTTTCGCTACTTATTCTTAAGAACTTGCTACAGCACTGGGCCCCTGCCACAAAGGGACCGCCACCGCTTCCAGTGGACGGGCCCGGTCTCCACCCTGCACAATCCCTCTTAACCTAAAATCTCTATTAACTTGGCTTTCAATGTTGCCAAATAAGTCATTCCCAACTTGCAATAGATGAACCCCATCACCCCGAAAGTTCTCTGGAGTTCTGTGTGTGAGCCCCACATGGGACACTCAGTGCCCACCCTGCAGGGTGATCCACCTCCCAATCTCCCTGTTGACCTTCCGCCGAGCTCTATCCACTTTCCTAGGGTGGATAGCCTTGTCCCAGCACAATCGCGCCACCCAGTTGGTCCACACTACCACCACTCCGGGGAAGATTCTCTCCAGCTCCATAACATCCAATTTAACTGTAACAATTAAACCTAAACTCTTGCTTTCTGTTAAATCATTTTCACCCAGATGGATTACCACCACATCTAGTGTGGTCCCTCTTGTGTTGACCCTGCAGGTGGGGAGCAGCTGGTGCCACCGCATTCCGCTGTGTCCCATCCATTGAATCACTGCTCGCGCAGACATCCTCAGCTGGCTTCCCCAAGAGGACTGTGCGGCTGCCTTCCCCGCCCATTGTACAAGGCTGTGGCCGATAATCCAAATGGAACTTCTACGGGGGTGTCGCCCGGGACCTGGGTGCATAACAACATCAAACATTTTATTCCGAGAAACTGCGCATGTATGACTTGTAAGCCCGGAACTTCCACCACCCTACTTCTCTAATTTGCTGTTCCGAACAACCTGCCTGTGCTGCAAAGGAAGCCGCACCGATCCTAAATGAATGGGACCCATAATCAGACGGTGGTAAACCTAAGTACCCCAGTGCCCTACGCAGCACTCCCATGAATTGCTGTCGAGTTACTACACTACCATTCCCATGCTGAAACAGCGACCCTCCCACTGGAGGTCGAATACCCATATATTCCTGATATGCCCTTACTGGGCAAAGTTCCGGTGCCCCTGGCTGATTCAGGCGAATCACTCGCCCTCTACCCTGCTGATCAGTTTTTGACCGCCTCAGCCGTACCCAAAGCATACTTCCCCTCACCTGCACATCATTGGTGGCCAGGGCCATATTCGTGGTATCCCTCACCGACTCCGCCACCAATTCACTAATACGGAATGCCCCCCAAAATGCCAGTTTAAATAATGCCCCAAACAAAACTGCCTCAAACCCGTTAAAACAAATGGCCGCGAGGGCGGAACACAACCGTACCAACAGAGAGGGAGTAATAGGCTTCCTGGTGTTTGGCTCTCTCGGGGTTTCCCTAGCCCAACCTTGCAACATCCTGCGGGCAAAGAAATCCTGATCTGGCGGGGGGTGCCCGGCCAGGCGACTGACAAATCCCGGCGCCAAAAGTTTCCCCGCAATGGTCCCCACCGTGGAGCCCGCCCTCCTAAGAACCATGGCAAATTGTAACATATGCCCTTCAGGGATAGGGAACTGCAGTGCCCAAACTTGCCGTGACCTAAACCGCTGGAACTCCTCAAAAGGCCTCTGATAGGCAGCCCACGTTTGCCCTGCCAGGAATCCCTGGATAATCGTGTACACTTCTAAGATCCAAGTCTCCACAGTGCCTGCGGGAGGGGGTCCGGTGTTGTTCTGACTCCCGGGACCAAGGAGCGAAATCGCTCCATCTGGAAGCGAGAAAGGG
Organism: Sphenodon punctatus; assembly: GCA_003113815.1. NCBI lineage: Eukaryota > Metazoa > Chordata > Lepidosauria > Sphenodontia > Sphenodontidae > Sphenodon > Sphenodon punctatus. Next base: position 6,371,152 of record QEPC01014420.1, on the reverse strand, counting down.
CATCGTCTGCGCTCTTGTTCACTCCTGGCATATGCTTGGCCACGAACAAAATGTTGTGCTGCAAGCACACCTGCATGAATGCCCTAACTAGCTTCATTACCCTGGGAGAACATGACGACATGGAGTTGATCACATGGACAACTGCCATGTTGTCACACCAGAAAACAACGGCGGTATTAGCTAACTCCTCTCTCCACAAACAGACCGCTACTACTAACTGAAAAAGTTCAAAAAGGTGAGATCCCGAGTCACCCCCTTCTCTTGCCATTCCTGAGGCCACGGGGCTGCACACCACCGTTGGCGAAAAAAGACCCCAAAGCCAAACCCACCAGCCGCATCTCAATGTACCTGCAGCTCAGCTTCCAGCAAAAGGTCTTCCCTCCAAAAACTCGCCCCGTTATATTCCGCCAAAAATTCAGCCCATGTTTGCAAGTCATCCTTCATGTCTCGCATCAGTCTAATGTGGTAATGCGGCCTCAATTCCCCTCTAAGTTTACCGAAAAGCCTTGACAGAAAAGTCCTGCCCAGAGCGACCACCCTGCATGCAAAGCTTAAGCTCCCTACAAGTGATTGCAACTCCCTAACGGTGATCTTTGCAACTTACCAAGCCTGCCTCCAACTTCGCCCGGAGCGATGCTAGCTTGCTCTGGGGTAGTCGTGAAACACCTTGGACCGTGTCCATTTCAATATCCAAGTACGTTAGGGTCGTTACCGGCCCCTCAGTTTTTTTCGGTGCTAATGGGATACCTAGGTCATTTGCCACTTTCGCAAATGTCTTCATCAGGTTGGGGCACTCTGACGTCCCCGGGCGGCCGATGAACAGGAAATCATCCAGGTATTTCCTGACCTCCCCACCCGATGTCTGCTGCTTCACCACCCACTCCACCAACGAGCTGAAACGCTCAAAGGCAGAGCAGGAAATCGAGCAACCCATAGACATGGCACGGTCAAAATAAAACTGACCCTCCATATGGAAACCCAGAAGATGAAAGCTGTCGGGGTGAACGGGGAGCAGCCGGAAAGCAGATTTAATGTCGCACTTACCAAGAAGTGCTCCTTGACCAGCTCCCTTCACCGCTCGCTCAGCATCATGAAAGGGAACATATTGTACCGATGTCAGGTCACCCGGTATCGCATCGTTCACTGACCTGCCAGGTGGGTAGGACAGGTGGTGAATCACTCTGAATTCACCGGCCACCTTTTTGGGAACGAGACCCAACGGGGAAACTATGAAGTCACAAACGGGGGGGAAGCAAAGGGGCCCATTACCCTACCTTCCTTCACCTCTTTACCCACTTTCTCCCTGAGGATATGCTCCATACCCACTATGGACTTCAAATTACGGGGGATATTCCCTGACTCAACCTTCCCTGCCGGTATCCTAAAACCATAACGAAACCCATTAACTATATACATCACCTCCGCTCTATTCGGGTGACCCTGTAGTGCTCTCTCCAATCTGTCCACCCTAACTGGGGTTGGATCCCTTTGGTACATTGCCCGCTAGCGTGATCTCCTTTACCCTGAGGGGGGAAGCCAGCACGTGGCTTATTCCCAGTCTGTCGCCCCCTTGCACAGGCTGTGGTGGCATGATTTCTTCCGCAGACCCCACATGCGTGCCTGTATCTGCACAAGGTTCGTCCACATCTCCCGTTGAGGGCAAACTCCTAGCACACTGCCGACATTGAGGCTTGGGCCTTCCGGCCCTTGCTTCGAAAGGGGTCGTTGGATGGTGCCACGCCCCCTTTTGTTAACACATGCCCCGTGTCTGTCCTAGGCCCACTAGCCGTACCCGTCATGCTATCAAGCCACAAGTCCATCGCATGCACATCCCACCTAAGCCCAGGTGTTTAAGCAGCCCTATGCCTGAACGCCTTGTCGTACCTAAGCCAGGTCCCCGAGGGGCCCGTGTTGTAAGCACGCCAGATGATGTCAGCATATTTCATCATTGCATATGCCCTATCTGGGTAGGCCTGCGCAATGATCCCTTGGTACACTGCGAACGCCAGTGTCCAGTTGGCCCAATTGCGATCTACCTTTGGCCACTTAAATCTCTCCTTATCTTTCTCGCTATCTTTCTCCGACGGGTCTGGCAAGAGGTCAGTGAACAACAGGGAAAAAATATCCAAGTACTCCCCTTTCCATATTTTTTCCCTCGCTGTCTGTGACAAGTGCGCGCCCAATGGGGTGGATACATCACCATATCCTCCCCCAAGCAGAGGGGGCGACCGGACCCACTGGACATCCCTAGTCCAGCCCGCCTGGGGCTACAAGGCCTGACTCCCGTAAGCACCTGATGCCGGCCCTACACTACTTCTCACTGCTGGGGAGGGACCCTGCTGCCCCGGAGCCGGAACCCACCCCCCATTCCACCAGAGCCCAGGGGGCCTCCGACACACTCCTTGCAGCTAGACTGGTTGCTGCCTCTACTAATGGGACTGCCATATTTTCGGTGACTCCCGACCCCACAACCTAGCCTAAGCCCCCTAAACCCGGGGCCAAAGGTCCCAACCCAGGTCCTCCTGTCCCTAACCCCGCAGCTGGCAGAACCGGGGACCCGGTAACCCCACCCCCATGCCCACATACCTGTCTGCGATGTGCCCGGAGTTACCCGGCGGTGGCTGATACATCTGCGCCATAGCCTGAAGTCCCCTCTCCAAAGACGCTATCCTTTCAGATGCTTCCTGCACTCCTGGTGCCGCTGGGTCCTCCTCAGAACCTCCCGCCTCCTGTTGGTCTGACCTATCGGCAGAAAGGAGAGAGACCCCCCACACTGCCCTCCGACAGCAATGGGGGGGGTGTTGCCCCAGCCGAAGGCTCCCCGGGTTCATTTGCAGCTTGGTCACTTCTCCTGGCCCTCTGGGGCGATGGGGAATCCCCCCTATATCTGACCGGGGGACCGGCCGCCCACCTCCCACGCCACCTAGGCGGAGTAACCTCAACTCCCTGCAGCGAGGGAACAGGCGTCGTTTGTAGCGGACTGCTCTACCCTCCTCCCTGCCCCTAATGAGGAAAAATTCCCCCTGCTGCGAACCCACCAGCAGCCGGGGTACCCCATGACTGCCCCTGTGCCAGAGACTGATTCATCCCAAACATGGGAGGGAAGGCACCCTGAGCCGCCCCGCCCACCAGCACCTGAAAAACAGAGAGGTGGCCAGCCCCACTCCAGATCCCCCCGAAATCCTGGGGAGGCTGGGAACCAGGCCGCCCCCCCGCCCACCCCTCCGTATGTCAGCGTATCAGGCCCCTGATACGAAAAACCACCCCCCTGCTGGGTGACGCCACCCACCAACTGGGGCTGGAATCCTCCCTACCCCATGTTAACATGAACAAAAGACCCCACACTCGATGCTGGGGGGACGCCTTCCCTCCCAAACCAAGTGTGTCCCATCTGGTTGCCTGTGCTCAAGCCCCCCTGCGAGGACCCTCCACTATATCCCTCAGGAGCTTGCACCTGTGGGAGGGGCATACCAGCCCTTGCTGCCCACAACGGACCCCCAACTAACCCTGAAGCCAAACCACCCTGCGATGTAACCCCCATCGCTGCCCCAAGGGGCTGCCCTCTGCCATCACCCCCACAGGGCCATCCTCCCAGACCTAGTGGTCCAGAGCCCCTTCCCACTCCTACTGGAAACCCAGTGTGCTGACCGGCCCAGCCGCCATACCCCTCATGAGGGCCTCACAACCTGCCAGCCAATCCTGTATGGCCCCAAGCACCAGTGGGGCAGATCCCCCCTCTGGAAGAGCTTCGGCCCTTCTCTGGCCTAACACATTCTCCTCCTCATTTACTTGAGACACATCCTGCTGTGCTCCCTCCATCTGTCTTGTATTCTTCTTGGCCTTTGTATGGCCCATCCTGCCAGCGAAACCTTGAGGCACCCTTCTGCTGCCCTTATGGGCCTTTGAACTCGAGATAAGCCCTCTGCTGCCCCTATGGGCCTTTGAACTCAAGATAAGCCCTCTGCCGCCCCTATGGGCCTTCAGAGTCTCAGGCTAGAGCCTGCTGAGGTCACACTGCTTCCCCCCAGGGATAACTTGAAACCCACTCCCCTACCAATCCACCCCTCAGTTCCCCGCTCCGCTGCCCCTTTTTTCAGTGCCACAACAGCCCCTTATATATGCCTGAGGCAGCCCTCTCGTCGAGCCCAACAAGGCCCGCCCGTCACCCTAAGAAACCCCCACCGCTCCGGAGGCTCCCGAGGCACCAGATAACTATGCGGGACAAGAGAACTCACGCCGCCTAAAGCAAAGCCGACTTACCAGCTCGCAGCAGCGCTCAGAATGCTGCCGTTCGAGTGAAATGGGCAGGAAGGCTACCAGCAAGGGGCGGGGCCTCCACACTCATTTCTGATTGGCCAGCCCCGTTGCTGGGCAGACTCTGCCTGAGCCGCCGAGGGATCCTTGCTTCGACCTGGTCTGGCTGCGCCAGCTCCCCCCCTCCAGCGCCGCTGCACGCGCACTGGAGGGGCCAGAATACGGCCCTAACTCCCCCTACCCTTGCTCCATTTTACTGATGGAGCGTGACAAACGCCCCTAGTGACCGCTTATTAAGGCGGGCCAAGGGGTTATAGCTCTGAACAGTGTCTGTAGAACTCCAGTACAGCCTGTGTCTCTATATACCCAAACATAACATGGTACCAGGAGTGGGGAGCTGCAGAGAGAGACCAAACTAAGGGACTGATCATAGAGAAGGAGGGGAGTGTTGAAAGAAATCAGAGCAGAGAAAATGGAGGCACTCAAGGCACCTGAGAAGTTGAGACTCTCAGGGAACGTGGCAGAGACCTGGAAATGCTTCAACCAGGACTTCCAGATCTATATGCAAGCTACAGGACTGGATGCCAAGGAAGGACCCCAAAGGTAGCCATTTTCTTGCATGTAGCCGGGCACGAGGCAGTAAATGTTTTCCAGACCATGCAAGTAAACCAAGAGGAAAGAGACAGTCTTACAAGTGTCCTGGATAAATTTTAACAGTACTGCATGCCCAGAAACAATGAGACTTATGAACGATACACATTTTGCATAAGAGTGCAACAGGAGGGGGAATCCATAGAAGAGTTTTTGACTGACCTTAACCAAACATAACCAGTTCTGCACTGAAGAAGAGAGGCAGCTCTGGATTTAGTCTTAAAGAAATCACCACAAAAGCCCTTGTGCAATACATCACATTGCCTTCTTCCCTGAAATAATTTGATACTGATGTTTAGGAAATGCTCAACTTTTACTGGAGGATTTGCACTCTGTACTCCTAAAGGAAACCACATACATTTTCCTTCTTGACAGGTCCTTGAGATTGTGTCCTAGACAGCAAGAGATAGTTTCTTCATTGCTTGAATTTGACAATTACTTTCACCTCGTTACATGAGCATAAGAATTGACTGAATAAAGCTTTCCTGGTTTATTTCGGTGTATGCCATGCCCTGAAAGGTTGAATGACTACCCCTTCCGAGCAAAGAAATGTACATAATTCAATAGCATGGGCATTGAACAAAACTAATTCCTTTGTATGAATTGACATCTGTGAGGAATTATCAGTCTGAAGGGCTTTAACTCGGTCTGGGTGGTATTCTCTTAGCCAAGTTTTCATACTTTACTATTTGTCTTGAACTGACAATGTGCTTGGCACAGTACAAAGGACAGTCCCTGCCCCAAGGAGTTGATAACCTAAACTGACAGCAAAAGAACGGATTTGGGAATACCTATAGGACCAAGTTGCCTTAGTTAGGCACAATTCACTGTTTAAGGATTTTTATTATTGAGGAGGTGGTGGTGGGTGGGGAGAATGTGACTACTGGTAACTTTCTATTACAACTTTATATTATACTTAGAAGCTGAGACTGTAGGAAAATATTCCCATTAATTCAGCCATGCCGTGTCTTTGCATATGATCTTAGGAGCAGGTATAGCCAGAAGTAGTGTTTGGAAATAAATAGTACTTAGGTGTTCCTCAAACTCAGTACTTTCTGTTTCCAGACTGGGTTTTTTTCTTTTTGGCAGAATGTTTATTAGCGATGACTTAAGCATTCCTTTTTGTTACCTAGCCTGAACCTGCCATACCTCAGCTTCCACTCGCAGTCATGCAAACTATTTTCTCCCAGAAGACTGAAAAACTCATGTTTTTTAGGCTAATTATGCATGGTGTATGGTTCCTTCATTCCCCCCTAAGATCATCCTTCCTCTCCTACGTTTTTACCATTTTACAATTTTTAAAGCTTATTTGCTGAAACGAGTCATGGGACTCTTTGACTCTTTCATCTTATGGGAGTAAATGAGACTCCTGTGAAGTTAAATAATCAGGTGACTTGTAAAAAAATCACTTGCTCTCTTTGAACAAGGCTCTGCTCAAATTGTTTTGAGGTCAAAATGGCTAACTATATATTACTATTTAGTTGAATTGTGATATTTTGTATCTTTTTATGTAAAGAAAAGGAATAGATCTTTCCTCTCAGTTGCTAAACTTAAGTGCTGTATATTGTTTTCAGTCTGTAATAGTACTACAGAAGGATGATGCTATCAATGGTGTAAATTTTTTTGTCATTAGGTACAGTATTTTATAATTAATCAAAAACACATAAGCATTTCTAGAAAGAATTACAAAGCATGATGTGTATTTGCTCTGTGGAGTTATGCATTCCCTGCCCCCATGTAAATTACAAATTATTAGCACTGATAATAAATCACATTGTAGGAAGTTGGTCGGAAGTGAAAGTATTTAAATAATTAAGTAGTTCTTTTATATCATGCTTTTTCTAGACTTAAAATCAGTATGTCTTTTACAGGCTGCCTGTAATATATAGTTGTTTCAAATCAGCTTTACTTACTGAGCTTTTTCTAGTAATGGAGCTCTGTCAGCAAAAAGTGTATGCACCAGCAAATGATGAACAATGGACTTCTGTCAAATGTTCGCTTGAAAGGTGCAGTCTATCGTTAGATGGATTAGTCTAAACCAGGAGTTTAAAACTCTTCAAGTGTAATTGTTTCAGAGAAAAGGTATGCCTCATCTTTGTGGGACTACTTCATCATGCAAAAGCTACAATGTTTGTTACTTCTCCAAAAAGCAAAAATAATAGCTGGCCTGGCCACTATTGCTTTATCTTAGTTGATATTATTTTTATTTGTTTTTTCAATACTATAGAATTTTCTGTCAATTCTGGTTGTTGCCTGAAACAAATACTGAATCAAATTGGGGATTCTGCAATTTTACTCCAAATTTAAGGAGAGTTTTGTACTTGGATATCAACTGCAACCCACTTTAAATTAATCCATATTGCTTATGTGTATTTTAAGTGTGACTTGTGATCAACTGCAGTCAACATGGTATGTTTGTGAGAACTTGCCTCAGCTGTAGTATGCTTTTCTGTTTGTAACCTGGGTATTTTACAGCCAGATTAGAGTATTTTTGTACGAAGTTGTCTTCAAAAATAGAATAATTAATTACCTGCAACAAATTGCCAGGGTTAATTTAAATAAAATCTGAACACTACATATTATTCAGTTAAAAGTATAGCTTCCCCCTCATTCACGCTAAACCCTTCTCAGAAGGAGAAATTACAAAATGTGTGTTAAGTGTTTACTGTGTGTGCTCATCCTGCTTCATTGTCTTAGCTTTACTGTAACTGAATGTGCAGAAGGGCGATTCAACAAAAGAAAAACTTTCAACCGGGAGGTTTTGAGTGTTTCCTTGCTCTGTCGTTCCTTTTTTATTTATTTCTCTCTTTTGTGCTTTTTTGCGATTGTTACCCTTCATGTGAACTGAAAGCTACTTCAAAACAATGGAAGAAAAAAGTCTGAAAGCTTCATGCGCATTTACTTCACAGTAAAGGAAAGAAGCTGAAGACTTTTCCACTGACAGGTGCTTGTGTGTCAAAGCCATGAAGGCTTTTGATGACAAACCCACTTAGTTTTTCTTCAGTGTGCTGTTCTTTCTAAACCTAATAATCGCAACAACACCACAAAAAAGATTGGATAATAAAAAGTTAGCATTTTATTTTTCAGATAAATTTTAAATGAATCCAGTTTCTATTTACTTGCGGTGTATGAGAAGCAAAAATCTTGGGACCGAGAGGTATCTGTTGAATGGTGGTGTCACTCATAAATTTATTATGTCGCTATGTGATGGTGTTTTCAACATCTGTTTTTGCTAATGCAATATTGCATTGTTAAGTAGAGTTTTTTGTTGTTGTTGCAAATGCTGCATTTCCCAAACAGGTTTAAATCGAGAACCATCTCTGCATTTATGCAAGGAACAAAGCTGCACCAAAAAGATCTCCAAATATAAATTCTAAATCAGTTGCTCAGTTACACCAATTCCTCGCACCCCCAAATTACCTAAATACTAGTGATGTGTTATTAAAAAGACATAATCTTTATTAAGAACTCTTAAGAACAGTCCTATCTTGTAACTATATATATATATGTAACACTTTGGATTGTGAATTAAATGTCAGTCCAATGTCCCTGTAAGTACTTAAGTCATTCTTAAGCAGTTATGTTGCACCGAATACCTCCTACAGCTGTAAAACTGACTTTCCTTCACAGATCATTTGCAAAATAAGCAGAAACCAAGAGAAAAGGTTTCTGCTTGGAAACCAAACCTTCCTGCTTAATTTTTTCATCTTTAATGTTTGCTTCCCTCCCACCCCCCATGTCCACAGAAAATATTTTTGAATTGCATTTTATTGCAAATATATTGTGCAGGGGCATTCAATTTATCACTAGTAAACTTTGAAATGAAAGAACAACCTGAACAAACAGGCTAGGGCAGTGACTCTCAAACCAACTTTTGATGGCTCCAGTGTGCTGGCACTACACTTATTTTCCTCCTTGCTTTTTTTCTTACTGTAAACTGTGGAAATACAAATTGGATACTTTGAAAGTTTTTTTTTTTTATACTGAGATAAAAAGTAAAACTTAATTTAGGTAAGTATAAAAATAGCCAACACAATCATGTGGCACAATTGTGAACTCTATCCAGTCTATTCTCAATACTTATATACTGCCCCCTCCTGCCCAATGGCAACCCAGGGTGGCGTACGACATAATAAAAACACAATACAAAAAATATCAATACAATATAATCTAAAACTCAATGAAGTCCATAAAATATTAAAGGCGTGAGAAAATAACCCCTTCCTGCAAAAAAAAGACCCCCCCCACCTGGTAAAACAGCCAGGTTTTGCGTTGTCTGTGGAAGGAGGGGAGATCCAGAGAGAGGCAAATCCCTACTGGGAGGGAATTCCATAGCTGCAGCGTGGCCACAGAGAATGCCATCTCCAGTATCGCCCCCTAGGAAACCTGAGGGACCTCCAAGAGGGTGCCCCCGGGCGACTGCATAGGCCGATCCAGGACACGAGGGATGAGGCAGTTCTTAAGGTAAGGGGGGCCCAGGCCGTATAGAACTTTAAAGGCAATAACCAACACCTTGAATTGGACCCGGAAGACTATAGGCAGCCAGAGCAGAGACCAGAGTACCGGTGTTACGTGCTCCCAGTGGCCTGTTCCCTCAAGGAGACGAGCCGCCGCATTCTGCACCAACTGCAGCCTCTAGGTCGTCACCAAGGGTTGCCCCACGTAGAGTGTGTTGCAGTAGTCTAATCTTGAGGTGATGAATGCATGGATGATGGTGGCAAGATCGGAGCCAGAGATGTACAGCCGGAGTCGTAAGACCAGATGTAATTTATCGAACGCACTCCTTGCCACAGCTGCTACCTTGGGCATCCAGGTGGAACTGCGAATCGAGGAGGACTCCTAGACTCTAAACCTGAGGGATCAGGGAGAGAGATACCCTGTCAAGGGTGCGGGGTGGGGTTTAATGGGATTTTAGTATATTTACATGGGAGTTGAGGCCACATGAAATTAAGTTAGTGACCATTCTGGACTAGGCTGGTAGCCATGAGTACACAAAGTTGATTGAAGAACATGAGGGTCTTCTGTTGCCTGAACTAGCTTATACAGAACTGATCTACATCCATCAGTATGGGTCAGTCTGGGTAAATGGCTTGGGGTGGATCCCAATTGAGATGATTTTCTTGCTGTTTACCGGTTCCTGAGTTGCTTATTGCCACGTCTTTTCTCTGTGGAACTACAGCGCTCTTGCTTGGTGCTAGATACAATGTCTGGATCGTTTTTCCATCCAGAGTACATCCCAGCTGTTTTCCAAAACTAATTGAAAGCTTGTGGTAATAGTGTACAGTATTAAAGATGCTTGTCACACTGGGTGAAAACAGATGTGTGGACGGTGTGGCAGCTCCCTGGCTTGGGGTGGGAAGCAGTGGCTGCCACTCGCTGTGTCAGGAAGGAACACCGATCAAATATGCTGTGGCCTGAGAGCTGTCCCATTGCCTGTACATCCTAAGTAAGGGGGCGGCTCATTTTTTATTTTATTTTTAATTTTTAAAAACTTAATACCCTGCCTCTCGTGCCGGTGTAGCTCGAGGTGGCTTACAATATAAAAATAACAATATAAAAACCAATCTTGAACAATAAAAACCAAACATCTTCATTGATGGGAGAAGATAACAACCCACGCTAACCCTCTACCCCCTCCTTTTACCCATCTCCCCACCAAAGGCCTGATGGAACAGCTAGGTTTCGCATGTTTGTTGAAAAGAGGGGAGGTCTGGGGCCAGCCAGGGCCAGGAGGGAGTTCCACAGCCTAGGTGTGACCACAGAGAAATGCACTCTCCATTGTTGCCCCCAGGAGAACCCAGGGGACTTTGAGAAAGGCGCCGCCAGATGAAGGCAGGGATTGGTCCAGGGCCTGGGGAGTGAGGCAGTCCTGCAAATAGGTAGGGCCCAAGCCATTTAGGGTTTTATAGCGTACAACATTAAAAACACAAAACCTATTAAAATCCCATTAAAAACCCACCCCAGTCCCTATCCCACCTGCCAAATGCTTCACCAAAAAGAAAGGCTTTACACTGCCTCTAGAATATGTTCAGTCTTGGACTCCAACAGACCTCCAGTGTCATGGAGTTCCACAGTACTGGGCAATGAGAGAACATTTCTCTGCGGGCCCTTGTTGAACGAACAAGATTGACCGGTGGTACCGATGAGAGCGTTCCTGCCCAACCTCAAGGGTCATGGTAGAGTACTGTAGGAAAGGTGATCTCTCAGATATGTGGGGCCCAGGCAATTAAATTAAATTAAATTAAAATAAAATATTTATTTATTTATTTATTTTTATTCCAGTTTTTACCCTGTTTTTCCCAAATGGCTCAGGGTGGCTTACAAAACAAATAAAAACAATACATATGAAAAAGCATTAAACACTCAACCCTTCCCAGCCATCCCCTCACACCCCCACCAAACCCCCTATTCCCTGTCCCTGCCTGCCAAATGCACTAACAAATAGAAAGGTCTTACACAGCCTCTGGAAGATGCTTGGGCTCAAATGAACCTCTGGAGAAGAGAATTGCATAGCACTGGGGCAGTAACTGAGAGCGTCTCCCTGCAAGCCCTACTATATGAACAAGACTTAACGGATGGTACCCACCGGAGGTGCTCCTGGGCGATTGCAGGGGCCGCAGTGGAGCATGTAAGGACAGGCAATCTCTGAGATATATGTGTGGCCCAGACTGTTTAGGGCTTTAAAGGTCAAAACCAGCACCTGGAATTGTGCCTGGAAAGATATAGGGAGCCAGTGCAGACTACAGAGCACCAGCGTAATGTGCTCCTGGCACTTTGCCCCTGAAAGGAGGCAAGCTGCCGTATTTTACACAAGCTGCAGCTTCCAAACAGTCATCAAGGGCAGCCCCACGTAGAGTGCATTGCAGTAGTCGAGCCTTGAGGTGTTGAAAGCGTGGATGACGGTGGCCAGATCAGATTTGGAAAGAAAAGGCCACACCGCCTCATCAGATGGAGTTGGTGAAAAGTGCTCCTAGCCACCATTACAACCTGACAATTATGGCACAGAAACATTCTGAGGCTGAAAACCTGACTGACCAGAGTGGACTGGACTCCGTCAATAACAGGACTCCCAATCCCCTCCAGATCACAAGGCTGGCCAACCATCACTTCAGTCTTGTCTGGATTCTGCTTCAGTCAGCTCATTCTCATCTAGTCCCTGAGACCAGCCAGGCATTGAGTAAGCACCAAGACTTAAGGGCCTGGGTCAGATGAAAAAGAGAGGTAGAGCAGAGTGTCATCAGCATACTGATGGCACTTGATCCCAAACCTCCGAATTACCTCATTCAGCAGCTTCATATATAAGTTGAACAAGAGCAGAGACAAAATAGAACCCTACAGGATCCCACATGGGAGGTCCTGAAAGGGCAATGAACAATTGCCCATCACCATTCTCTGGGGCCTCCCTGACAGGAAGGAGTGGAATCACTCGAGCGGTCCTGCACAGCCACCAGGTTCTGCAGTTGTGTCAACAACACCTCGTGGCCAACTGTAACAAAAGCCACTGAAAGATCTAACAGGATGAACAGAGTAGAATTCCCTTCTATCAATCTCCAGGCACAGGTCAAAAAGGGAAAGTTAAAGACAGGCCAATATTAACTACATTGGAGAAGGTTAGAGACAGGCTGGAGAGTCTGTGTCCAAAGATGGCTTCTTAAGCAGGGGCCAGACAACCACAGTTTTAAGAAGATCGTACACCCTCCCCTCCCCCAAGGGAGGCATTGACCATCAGAGCCAGCAACAGCCCCAGTGTATCCCAGCTGGCTTTCACCAGCCAAGACGGGCAAGGATCTAGTTCACAATTGGTTGCCCTCACCACCCCAAGCACCTCCCCCATATCAGCGAGTGATACCGATTTGAAACTGATCCAAATAAACAGGACAGGACCGACCTTCCATAACTGCAAACTCTGACTCTGCAGGTAAAATGGCAGCACCCAAGTCATAGTGAATACAAGTGATTTTGTCTGCAAAGTAGTTGATAAAATGTAGTTAATAAAAATTTAGTGTTTAAAAGATCAAAACCAGCACCTTGAATTGTACCCAGAAACTTATTGGTAGCCAATGCAGACTGTAAAGCACAGGTATAATGTGCTCACTAGGGCCGGGAAAACCGGTAAATCCAGAATCCGATAATGCCGGTACTGGGTGTACCGGCATTATCGGATTCAACTCGGTAATCCGGTCCGGTTACCGGATTCCGGGTACCGGATTTTTTTACATTGCAGCCATTTAAATGAATGGCTGCAATGTAAGCAATGAAAGCCCCACCAAAAAGTTAAAAAAAAACAACAACCCTCCCCGAGTCCAGGCTGCGCGGGTGGAAGGGGGGACACCCCCCACCCACCCTGCCCAGCCTGGATTTTTGTTTAAAAAAAGAGCCCACCCCCCAGCACCAGCGGCCGCGGCGTCCCCGCAGCCGCCGGTAAGTATAGACCCGATCCCTGGGGGGGGGGTTTAACACCCCCCCAACCCCCCAGGGATCACCCCTACTAAAGTTGAGTGCTTTGCTTACCTTTGCGGAGCTCCGGGTGCGGCGGCGGCGGGCGGTCCGGCGGCCTCAGCGCCGGCTGTGGCTGCCGGCGTCAGAGACGCTCTAGGCCTTCCGGGGAACTTCCGGGTTTCCCCGGAAGGCCTAGAGCGTCTCTGACGCCGGCAGCCACAGCCGGCGCTGAGGCCGCCGGACCGCCCGCCGCCGCCGCAGCCCCCAAAGGTAAGCGAAGCGGCGCACTGACCTTTAGTAGGGGTGATCCCTGGGGGGGGGGGGGGTGTTAAACACCCCCCCCAGGGATCGGGTCATACTTACCGGCGGCTGCGGGGACGCCGCGGCCGCTGGTGCTGGGGGGTGGGCTCGCCTCTGAGTCTTTTTTTAAACAAAAATCCAGGCTGGGCAGGGTGGGTGGGGGGTGTCCCCCCTTCCACCCGCGCAGCCTGGAAGGGGGAGGGAATTTATTTATTTCATTGATTTCAATGGGGACACAGTGCCCCATTGAACTCAATGAAATAAAACCGGTACCGGTATACCGGATTTAATCCGGGAATCCGGTTCTTTGAGAACCGGAAACCGGTAAATCCAGTATCCGGTATTTACCCCGGGGTCCCAACGCTAGTGCTCACGGTGACCCATCCCTGAAAGGATCTGGGCTGCCACATTCTGCACCAGCTGCAGCATCAGAACAGTCGCCCAGGCCAGCCCCACATATTCTAAATCGGAAAGAAGGGGCACAGCCTCCTCAGCAGATGGGAGTTCATTTATTTATTTGAATTTATATCCTGGCCTTCCCACAATGGCTCAGGGCAGTTTACAAGGTGGTGAAAGGTGCTTCTGGTCCCCAGCACAACATGATGTTCCAGGCTAAACAAGGGATCCAGAAGCACTTGCAAGACTAACCTGGGAAACCGGAGGAGCCTGGACCCTGTCAGTGACAGGAGTATCCATCCCCTCCAAGTCACAAGATTGGTCAGTCATCATCTCTTCAATCTTGTCTGGGTTCAGCTTCAATTGGCTCGCCCTTATCCGGTCTTCAGCAGTAGCCAGGCATTGGATAAGCACCGAAATGTACCCCCAACAGGAACAAATGGAACCACTTGAGCAGTCCCATGTACCCATGCCAGATCCAGATCTCGCCAACATCTCATGATCAACTATCAAAGGCTGCTGAAAGATCTAACAAGATCAACAGGGCACAGTACTCTGGCAATTTTCAAGCGTAGATCATTGACCAAGGCCACAAGTGCAGTCTCTGTGCTATATCTGATACAAAAAACAGACTGAAATGGGTTCAGGAATCGAGATGAGCCTGAAGCTGTAGGACAACCACCCATTTGCTAATTGGAGACCTTCCTATCAGGTGATAGTTGGCTGGGGAGTTAGCGTCCAAAGATGGTTTCTGGATCAGGGGCTGGACCACCACAGTTTAAAGGGTGTCTGACAACCTATTCTCCTGAAGGGAGGCATTGACAACTCCAGCCAGCAACGGTCCCAATGTCTCCCAGTTGCTTTCTCCAGCCAGGATGGGGAAGGATCTTATTCGCAACTGGTTGCCTCCATTGCTCCAAGCACATCCTCCGCATCAGTGGGTGACACTAATTGAAACTGATTCAAACAAACAGGACAAGGCTAAGCTTCTACAACCCCAAACTCTGACTTTGCAGTCGAAGTAGCAGCACTCAGGTTGTGGTGAATACAAGTGCTTTTGTCTGCAAATTAATTAATAAAAACACCACAATGAGCAATAGATTACTCTAATTCATGGGAAAGACGAATTGGATTAATCAGGCCATTCACCACCTGGAACAGCTCCGCAGGACAAGACCTTGCAGATGTTAGGATAGCGGACAAGAAAGCTTTCTTCTCCACCATCATAGGCATGGCATATCCTTCCAAAAATGATTTATGTCGCAGTCTGTCGGGTTCAGCGCAAATCGAGCACCACCTGTGCTCTAACAGCCTACCCTCCCGCTTCAACCACCTCAGGTTCCCTGTATATAGGGTTGCCATATATGTAAATTTTTAGAGAACACTTATGAGAAATACAGGTTGAAGGCCTGCATTTGGAGCCAATGTAACACTGCAATCTGTATTTCTCATGTGTCCTCTATATTTGCATATATGCC
The DNA here is from genome assembly GCA_003113815.1 of Sphenodon punctatus. Taxonomy (NCBI): domain Eukaryota; kingdom Metazoa; phylum Chordata; class Lepidosauria; order Sphenodontia; family Sphenodontidae; genus Sphenodon; species Sphenodon punctatus. The sequence continues at coordinate 6,355,634 of QEPC01014420.1, read as the reverse complement.
AACCATACCCAGGGGTACCTATGCTTTCTTAGCGGTGGGAGCAGATGTATGGGTGCAACTGTGTCTATGGTCAAGATATCATTCCACAAGGCAACCAGGTCATCAACAGAATAGCTGTCAAGGTCAATAGGTAAATCCCCCCAGAGAGTTCTGGAAACTAATTGAATCTGGACCGTCAAAGGTTAATGATCTGACCACGACAACTCTTGGGTGCTTTTGGCGAGAACTAATCCTTTCTTATATTTGTGTAGAAAATTGATTCTGATCTTTGGCATTGGCAAGCTGTTTTGAGTCAGGGCACTTGTCACCTAGCTGTTGATATCTCTTCCCTCGCCACCCCTCCTTCATGAACTGCATTTAGAAGCTAAGAGAGCTGAGCCAATGAAAAGTACTTGGATAGTTGAAAAAAAGTATACCTTCCAGCAATGAAAACCCACAAAAGTCCCAAGAGTGATATAGAAGACCTTGTTGGTGAACCTTTTTGTAGTTAAGGCTCTTTGCAGGGGGTACTCTTTTGAGGTCTGCCCCACCCCCAAGTGAATAACAATAAATTGTATTCTCTTTGTTTAGCATAAAATCACACATTGAAAGATCCATGTCATACCTTGTTTATTTTCTTTTAAAGAAGGCCAACTGGCTGACACCCCCCCACCCTTTTCTGTTTTAAAGTTACAAAATAGTAGATATGCCTTGGTACAACTAGTAATAAATGTCCTGCCAGCATGTGACTGCTGTCTCTGAGCTTTATCATTCCTGCTAACTGACCCTTTTAGTAAAAGTTTAATAGGGGATAAATTCACATGTGAATTCATAATCCCTTCAGTTTGTGCCAGAAGGATTCCTTAACAAGCAAGCAACAAAGAGAATCTTATAGCTAGACTTCCCTCCCCCTCACTCCACTTTTCCTTTCCTCCCCCCCTTTATTCTCTTTCCAAATTTATCGGGTAGACTACTTCAAGGATGCGTCTTTAACTGCCATCACGATTTTATTTGTGCCTTGCTGAAAAAAACAAAGGAAATATATTCAATTACTTATAACAGTGTGGCTTTCAGAAATGGCAGCATGCCTTGAGTTGAATGTGTTTTTGAGCTTTTAAGTAAAGGAGATGGAAATGTTAATTCTTCCAAAATATTATTTAATATTAGTCTATTTATTCACCTTCCTTAGCCTATTTCTCAGAAAATTTAAACTAAATGTTTAGTTCCCTTTTGGCTGTTTGATTTTTTTTCTCTTCTTTTACACTTAAATTGTTGGTAGTCTTACCTAGAAAAATCAGTAAACGTAGATACTGCAAATATTTTTGGCATAATATACATTAACCAACTTTTTTGTTACTGTTTTGCAGTTTGCATGAAGAAAAACTTAAAATTGTTCCTCTCTAAATGTTCTCTTGAAGTGCTTTTGAAATGATTGATATCACTTTAATAATATTTAAAAGCATCAAGGTTTTAGCATTTATTGAGCAATACTTATTGAAATAGTATTATGGATATTTTGAGGCTTTCTGCTATTTATTATTATTATTATTATTATTATTATTATTAAAAGGTTAACGTCGTTCATGAACTCTTTTTAAAAAAAACGTTATTTCATGATGTATTTATATTTCAAAAGCTTTCTTACACATGTCGCTAGAAGGCCGTTTTAGGCAGATATTTCTGGCATTTGTGACTTTTTGTTGCTCCTGGATAACCATTTGAAACTTGACAAGCTTTTGGATGATGAAAAAGCCATATAGGCGCAATTTTCTGTATGAGCAAGAGCCATTAATGATTGGTCATGACAATCACTGAAGTTTTACATGTTTTTCCCAAGAATAACCTTTGTTCTGGAGGTGGGGATTTTTCAGGTACAGTAAAGAGAGATCTTGAGCGCAGTTTGTCCACAGAATTTTGTGAAATAAGATTTTAGAAATTCTTCTAAACTGTAGAGTGTTTTTCTTTTCTTTGGATCTGTTAGAAGCAAGGAGGCTCACAGATTTTTAAAGCCAGAAAGGACATCTGTGTAGGGGTGTGCATTTCATTTTTGTTTTTCTGGTATTAATAACAGCTTTGGATTTCATTATTAATACCAGAAAAATGAAAATGGAAAAAATAACGTTTTTGAATAAAAACAAAAATGTCTGAAGTACATTTTCTTAACATTTTGAGACCTATCAGGCTGTAACTTCTTTGTTTTCCATCAGATGGAATTTGGAGGGAATGTATTCTTACCTTGCGGATCATCCTTGCCAAACTTCAAAAGGATTGGGTAAAGGGTACCAACTTTATAAGCAGCATGGTTTGTGATGCATTTCTGGCTGTAACGTCTATGCTTCCCATCCAATTGAGATACAGTTTGGACAGATTGTACACCTCATCCCAGGTATCATTGCTGCCAAATTTCATAAACGTTGGCTCCTATTTTATAAGCAATATAAGTTTTGTGGTTTGCACACACATTTCCAGCTGTAACGTCTTTTGTTTTAAATCCAGTTTGGATTTTGCAAAATAATGCAAAAATATACTTTAACTTATTGTGTTGCCAAAGAGATCTCTCTTTTAAAAATGACTTGGTTTGGTCTACAAGCACAAGTTAGTTGTCACCAAATTGAATAAAATGTGAGACTTATTTATGCTGGCAAGGTTTAGCTGCTGTGGCAGTTACTGTGATTAGCCAGCTGCTAACAAAATCCAAAAAGTGATGAAATATTTTGTTTTAAAAAGTTACATTGATAATTATACACCTGAAAAGGGTATGTGATAATCCAGCTCAAAGTTACTGTATGTGCCATGGCAATAAGCAATGTAGTAATTAAGAGATACTATGAAACACAATGAAATAAAATATAAAGAGATGTCTAAAATTTACCTCACTTTCAGATTTCATATTATTGGGAGTCTTGTGCGTATGTTTCCAAGTGCAAGGAGCACTTGCAGTCAGGCTGGAGACTGCAGCACACACAGCCACACACAAAGAACGTTGAGCCAGCCTATGAACTACACAAGATCTAGCCATGGCGGGGGCTGTACAGCTTGGCAGAAGCTTATATTTGCTCCCCAGTTGCCCACCTCCCAAGACTCCCTGATTGTAGTGATTGGGTACTGGTAAGTTGGAAGCTTGAGAAGCATCTCCAGAGAATGAGCCTATACTAGGGATAATTTAAAAAAAATTATTTATTCGTTTCTATCCCTCTGCTTCTGCCACAGGCAGCTTGGACTGGTTCACACAACAATAAAATTTCAGTAGTACAATAATAATAAAATACATTAAGACCATTCAAACCCAGGAAAAAAAACCCAACACAGCCCTATTCCCATAAAAACATAATCAATCACGCAAACCTTGCCCTATCACTCCCCCCCCCCCCCCCCCCCAAAACCTTATGTTTGTCCCAGTGGTACAGAATGGGTTTGTGATGCCAGTTGGCCAGTGACTTACGGAACTAATAAAGGAGAGAAGCTCTTGTTGCTGCCACTTCCAAGGTATTTGGAAAGAGTTGGAGTTTTGTTCTGAATCTTCCTCACCCCACCCCAGAATAAGTATTGCAATATTATTATGCAGTGTAGTTAATATTGGAAGCACTTCCATCCTAGTGCTGGGTTGAGGGAAGTTGGGTCTTGGTGCAAAAAGGTGGTATAGGCCGTCTCCCAATTTAGGAATACATACACTTCATACGTGCTGACCCTGCTCTTTAGCGAAATGAAAGCTATCGTAACTAACTCTTGATGTTAAAGTCAACATAACACTCCCTGCATTGCAGGCCTGTATGTTAAACATATGATATTTTAAATTTACTCATAGTCTAGATGAATTGCCACGGGCCTTCCATAGACTAGGGCTCCCTGGATTTGAGGACCCCTGGGCTGGTAATTTATGCCAGTGTTTCTCACACGTGTGGTAGCACATGAAACCAGGTTGCCAGAATCACACTGCCTGTATCAGCTAGCGATCTGACTTGAGATGGGCTTGGCTTGTTTCTTGCATTTTTTGTTGTCATTGCATATATGGGGCACTAACGTGCAGTTGCACAGTCCTTATTTGCATGGGTCCAGATCCAAGAGGATCTCAAAGCTCTTTTCATTCACCAATGAAAAGAAGCCAACTTCTCTCAAATTCCAAACAACAAAATTTTAAAAGGAAACCTAATTAATTTGGCTTTAGATTCTAAAGTTCCTTATTTTAGGGCTGAACAAAATAGTTCCATTTGCTACTTGCTATTAAAGTGTGTATATGAGAGAGAAGCAATTGCTGCTGTTTGTTTTTCCAAAATGTATGGTGGTGCAACAGTTTTCATTAGGCTGCACAAATTTTGGGGTTTGAAAGGCTGCATATGCTATACTACTGCCATAAGAATCTTACAAATATGTCTGGAATAGTGCAGGGTTTGGGATGCAGAATATGGAGGAAATATAACCTCACATTTTTTATTCCAAACAATTGTTGATGGAACTTGGGATGCAGTTAGTTACCTGATTCTCGTTAGCACATTGTTAATGCCAAGTTGAAGAAAAAGAAACTAAGCTGTGTTTCTTTAACTTGTTTCTGTTCAGCTGCTCTCACAAATATAATAGGGTATTTTGAATGGCCTAATATGTAAAGGATACATTTTTGGTTTCACTTGGCTCTTGACCTTGAACTTTGCAATCTGTGACAAAAGCATGAGCATCTCTCAGAACTGCACTGCCTGTTACTTGGGACTTAATTTTGAAGGTCTAACAAGATCTGCTCCTTGTTGAAAGTGCAGGAATAGATGAACCATATAGTGGCAGTGTTATGGTGCCATGCCATGTAAGCATGCTTTAATGTTCTGCTAGTCCAGTAAACAGCATTCTGTAGGAAATTTTAGCTGATGGAGAAATGAGCTATTCAATGCTACTTAGCTTCTCTTGCATTACTACTGGTAGTTCAAGAAAAAAGTAAGTGATGGGGAGCCTTGTGGCTAGTTTTACGGGCTCAGCTGTGCAATAGTATCACAATATAGCCTTTGTTGGCACCCTTAGCAGTGATACTTGTTCATTATGCTCTATCAGCAATATTAGTAGCTTGTAAAGTGGTTTTGGTATGTGCGTTGCTAGGGTGAAACCAGGAGTAGTTGTCATTTTTCATTGTGATGAGTGACTAGAATGTTTTTTGTTGTTGTCAATATAACAACTTTTTATAGTTCTACTGAGTTGGTCTCTACTGGTTTGGTGCCAGTTTTCCTTCAAGAGACGGTCATGATGGATGCCCAACAACAACTTTATTGCTACTTCAGTTTAGTTAAACTAAAAGGAAGTACTGTCTCCAGCACTTATGAATATACTGTAGTGTTCCATAACAGTACCACCTAATGGCTAAGCAACAAATTCAATATTGGCTTTCCATCATATCTCTCCCCTCTCCTTTTTTGCATGAAATAATAAAAGAAAAATTCAACATGTATCATTCGTCCTTAAATTGTATAGAACAATTGTCAACTTGGTAACTGGACTGTCTCCTGTTTGTAATGGCTGTCTTAGGCTGGTCCTGAGGCGACGAACCTTCATCATTATGCTCTTTTAACTGTTCACTTTTTGGAATGAGCTGTAGTTGTTAATGACTTCTGCTGACTTCTCTATTTTTGGAATCAATAATATAAGATCTGGGTGATGTATGACCGCCCTGCTGCCCTCCCATGAGCTGGGATTCTCCACTCTTTTCCCCCCATCCAGTTTAACATAAACCTGATCACCGGGCTTTAGATCAGGCAGTCCTTTTGCAGAAAAAAAAACTAGCCCCAATATGACTAGACATGAGAAAAAGCAGCCAAACTGGACAAAAAGGGTTTCTGAACATTTTTATAACTGTTATAAAAATGTTCAGAAACCCTTTTTGTCCAGTTTGGCTGCTTTTTCTCATGTCTAGTCATATTGGGGCTAGTTTTTTTCATGACTGGAACAGTAATCCACAGCTATCTTCCCATTAGGAACTGAGCTGGACTGTAGCTGGCAGCAACTAATGGAGTTGCTGTGTAACTCAAAAGAGCAGGGACATAGCGTCCATTAAGTGAACCCGGCATAAAGCCAGGCTAGGCACCAGCGGGCTGCTGCCTGGCCCCGCAGGGGCAGCCCTGCGCCTGGGCTGGGCTGGGCTGGAGGAGGCCCCGGTGCAGGGCACCCCCACATCATGAGGGAGTCCCCATCCCTCACCTGCCGCTACTTGCAAGTAGTGCTGCAGCAGGAGCAGCAGCGGACATGGATCGGACTGGGAGATAAAGCCATTGGTTTACAAACAACTCCTCCCCATGTGAGTGATCAGAAGGTTGTTGCCTTTTAAAGAAGTTTCTCCAAGAGGACTGAACATTCTAACAACTGGGTTGTACATGGCATGATCACCATATTCAAATAACAGGCCACGTGATGGTCTCATGCTCCTCTAGTATAAAAAAACACTCTCCCCTCTCAGAATGATAGTTCCTTCCAACCTTTTCTAGGACTAGAAGAAAATTCCATGCGGTGCTGGAAGGGTGGATGTTGTGAGAATGTTTCAACCCATCTCGAAGAACCTTGTTTACAAGGCAGCAACCTTCTGTTCTCTGAGAGGCTCCTCACAGGCAGTTTTTACACGGCTCCACCAGGTGGGAGGGGTCCATGGGTGGGGCATACACACGGCCGCACATGCATCCCCAATCACCCCCCACTCATCCGCACCCATGGACCAACTGCCGTTTTTCCCGGTTGCTCCTTGCATGGGGACGAGCGGGGTGTGTGTGTGTGAGTGGAGATGCGTGTTAGGTGGGCGCACGCACGTAACCCCACTCACTGAGGGCGCACGTGCCACGTCATTCACACGGGGCTCCCCCACCCATGAACACGCAGAAATCTTTGTGTTCATGGATGGGAGAAGCCCGTGTAAAAAGGGCCACGTTCTTCTCACAACTGTGCTGTCTTACTTATACTATCTTAGGTAGGAATTTATGATGTTTAGCAATATCTATTCTATCTTGGAAAATCTGGAGATATGGATCTGAGATTATTATGGCTGCTATTTCACTAACTCTTGTTAATGAAGTTGTTGCTAACAGGAATACTGTCTTGAAATATTTTTATCTGTTTGTACTGGCTTTTCTGCTTCTCCATCTGCGTGAGGATGATGCAGACTACTAAAGATGTGTTCAGAATCATGCCTTTTCTGCAATTGCTTACGGTTGGCAACAGCGAATTGTGGTTCATTGTCTTGATGGTTGTTCTGGAATAACAAAATAACAGTTTACAATTCCCAATATACATCTCAGTTCTGGTACGTATGCTGTTGTTTCCAGTTATCCCGTTGCCTTGACCTTCTGAACTTGAGCTAATTCAATCTTTTCTTATGATCTGTCCCAAAAATTCAGTCTGGTTTAACCAGAAGACACTTTTCTTTGTTTGACTCCTCCTGATCTACTGATTATGCTAAGAACGTAAGAGGATTTTGTCATGTTTTCGTATTGATGACCCTTACATCAAAGTATCATCCATAAAAATGTCATCTTTTACATCTTTAAGTAGTTGTGCCATCTTCCTTTGGAAAATTTCAGGAGCACTGGTAATCCCAAAGGGTAATCTCTGGAAGCAGAATCTCCCAAATGGTGCAGTGAATACAGTAAATTTTGAACTGTTTGGCTAAGGAAATTTGCCAGAACCCACGTATAGGATATACACAGTAGTTCCTGCTATTTTGGGGAGAATGTTATCTAATGTTAGATATATTTTTCTCTCCTTACTGCTTTGTTGAGTGTGTTAAGGTCTGCACAGATTTGTATGTTCCCATTTTTTTTTTAATCATAGGCACCATAGGAGTTGGCTCAGAGATTTGTTTCAGTTATGCAATTATTTTGCATTCTCTCTAGCTTTGCTTCTACTTTAAGAAGCAATGGGATACAATCCATTGGGTGAATGCCCACTGTATGGTACAGCATTGTTTCTGAAAATGTTCACTGGGTCTCCTTTTAAAGAATTCTGTCACCAAAGACTCCATTACCACCTTACACACTAGACCTATTTTGACAACTATGCTACAACTGAGGAGACTGCCAAATAAACATTAACCTTAAAGCTTTTTCCTTTGTATACAGTGTCTGCAGTCCTAAGCACATTTACCTGTGAGTAAGCTTCATTGAAATCAATAGACTTACTTATAAGTAAGTGTGCTTAGGATTGCAGCCTGTGTTAGTGGGGAATTGTCCAATGCAGCTAAAATACCTCATGGGCTATTCAAGGCAGTGCCTGCTCGTTTCAGCTCAGGGCAGGGTTTAAGATGCTTAAAAGTCTATTGGATATGACAGTCACATCTGCACCCAAATATATGTTAAGTTTGACAGGCTTTCTACCAATTCTCAGTTCCATGAGGTCGGCTCTGTTATCGCACACAACTGATCCCAGAAAAAGTGATTCTTGCCTCTCACTGGTCACTTCTCGTACCACCTTTGCACAACAGACAGCAGCAAAGTGTCCAAGCTTGGTGCATTCATGGCACTGAGCTCCTTTTGGCCAGGTGTATTTTCCCATTTCTTGTGCACTTAGCTTGGGAAGTGTTATACTTTGCCTGGGATTTACCCCACACAGAAGTTTGGCGACTTCTTGTAGATTTTTTGTTGTTGCTGTGATGTTACTTCTATTGTGGCTTCATCTATAGGTTGTCTCCTCTAGGTTACTTTCTGGCAGCTTCTGATACTTATTTTGATTTTTAATCCTTTCTAAATGCCTTACCATTTCTGTTGCATGTGAAGTGTTAGATCTCTCTTCATTTGCAGTTTCTCTGGCAACTTGACCAGCACCTCTGCATAACTGTTCTTGTGGCCCTTCTTTCTTAAAGGTAAAATACTTGATGTGTTAAGTTTCTCTACCCATGTTGGAGATGAGGGAACTAAGTTGCACTTCCCTACGCTTCTTATGGAGTATTCTTGCAACTTGAAATTTATCAAACTTCTCCTTCCAGTCAGACCAGTCTGAGGGTCTATTGAAGCTGAAGCTTTCAGGAGTATGAGACGTTACCATTTTGACCAAATTTCCTGGGTTTTCTTCTGACACCATGTCACATTTCTCTCTCTCTCAAGAGAGAGAAGCAGTCAAGATGGATACCGGACAACATTAATGAGAAAGGAACTACTGTCTCCAGCACTCAAAATAATATACTGCAGTGTTCTGTAACAGTGCCACTTAAGAGTTAAGCAACATATTGTAATATTAGCTTTCCATCACATCTGGTAAGGATTATTTTGAACTGTTTTAATGAAATATTAAGTTTGCAGACCAGGGCTACTACTGGTTTATAGTAGCTATAATCCCTTTGGTGTCATCTGTTACCTGTAGTTTAGGATCAATGTTGTTAAGAGTAGTAGCCATGTCCTGGTTTGCATCATGGAGGTGGTCTCTAATAGCTCATTAATGAGTGGTGGTGATTGAATTCCTTCTGGCTTTTGCTAAAAACGGGAACTGTAGTAATGGCAATGCAAGCTTGTAAAACAGAGTTAAAATACATTGTGTTTTATCATGGAGAAAAGGGGGAAATGACATTAAAATATTTTGATTTTTAATGATGTGATTTAGTTACTCCACTGGCACAACTTCGTTGTGTTATTTAGATATCAGATAGCTCAGTGTTAATAAGTAGCCATTTCTGAAGCCTTTATGGGGGACTGTACGTTTTCTGCTTAAGATCTCAATGCCAAGTTTCTACTCTCTGAACTCTCATGTATATGTAAATCCACCACTGGAAGCGAAGGTCGTTGTATTGTTTTGGTGACCAATTTGGATTCAAGGGTCTCCTAACAGGTGGCACTGTTAAACTCTGGTATTTTAATTTTTCAAAGGATGTACTGGATTCAGAATAATTAATATTTGCATGAATTCCTTGACTGTCACCTCTGTGCATACCAGCCTGCAGAATATACGTGTGCACTATTTTTGCAAGCTATGTTCCTTAAGATCCTGTTAACTGTCAGTTTTTCCACTAAAGTGGAATGAGTCTCTTAATTAATTAATTTATTTATTAAAAAAATTTCTGCCTCTCCTGCTCCAAGCAGCCTGGGGCGGCTTACAACATTACAACACATAAAATGTATAAAATCAATACATTAAAAGAGCAGGCACAAAACCAGAACCTGCCCCCCCAACCCTCATCCTACCTTACACCCCATCTCCCTCGCCAAAAGCCAGCCAGAACAGCCAAGTTTTGCACACATGGCAGAAGGAAGGGAGATCTGAGGCCACCCGAGTCTCCACCAGGAGGGACTTCCACAGACTAGGCGCAGCTACCGAGAATGCCCTCTCCATAGTGACCCCCAGGGCCACACGAGGGACCTTGACAAGGGTGCTCCCAGCGGACCACAGAGGTCACTCCAGAGCTCTGAGAGCGAGGCGATTCTGCAGGTAAGTCGGGCGAAGGCCATATAGGGCTTCATAGGTCAAAACCAATACCTTGAATTGGGCCCAGAAGACAATAGACAGCCAGTGCAGAGCCTGGAGCACTGGTGCAATGTGCTCACGGTGACCCTTCCCCATAAGGAGACAAACCGCTGCATTCTGCACTAGCTCACACGTAGAGTGTGTTGGAGTAGTCCAATCTCGAGGGTAATGAAAACCTGGATAATTGTGGCCAGGTCACCATCTGAAACATACAGCCAAAGCGGTTGCACCAGATGTAATTGGCAAAACTTATTCCTCACCACAGCCCTCACCTGGAGATCCAGGCGGAGCTGTGGATTGAGGATCATGCCCAGACTGCGAACTTGGGAAACCAGTGGAGGGCACATCCCATCAATGATGGGAGCCACCGCATCGACTGCCTTATCCACTACCATCACCTCTGTCTTCATCTTCAGTCGACGCACCCTCATCCAGTCCTCAACAACTGTCAGACATCGGGTAAGCACAGAGATGCCTGGGTTGGATGAAAATGAGAGGTAGAGTTGGGTGTCAGCATATTGATGACACCACACCCCATACCACTTCATGACCGTGCCAAGTGGCTGCATATACACGTTGGACAGGAGCTGGGACAGAATGGAACCTTGCAGGACTCCACACGTTTTCATCTTGTGGAGATGAAAAACAATCCCTGAGCACCTCATGCTGGATCCTCCCAACTAGGAAGGAGCGGAACCAATCAAGAATGATCCCGCAAGCGTGTCACCAACATCTCACAGTCAACAGTATCAAAAGCACCTGACATATCTAACAAAATTAGCAAGGTTGATCAACCCTGATCTAATTCATGGTGAAGATAGTCCATCAAGGCCACAAACGCAGTCTCCGTGCCATAACCCGAACGAAAGCTGGACTGCGAGAGATCCAGATAACCAGTGTGGTCTACATGCCCCTGCAGCTGCTGGATCACAACCCACTCAACCTTCCCTAAAAAGGGAAGGTTAGAAACTGGACGATAACTGGCGAGGGAATCAACGCCAAGTGATCTAAACAAATCAATGGTGTGAATGTACCTTGAATATTTTGTGCAGTTCTGGTCGCCCCATCTCAAAAAAGACATAGCTGAACTAGAAAAGGTACAGAGAAGGGCAACAAAAATGATCAAGGGCATGGAAGGGCTCCCGTATGAGGAGAGGCTTGGTAGGTTGGGGCTCTTCAGTTTGGAGAAAAGACGACTGAGAGGAGATATGATAGAGGTCTATAAAATCATGAGTGGTGTGGAACTAATAAACAAGGAGCAGTTATTTACCCTCTCATCTAGTACTAGAACTATGGGACGCTCCATGAAACTCAGGGGTGGCAAGTTTTAAAACAAATAAAATAATTTTTTTTCCCACTCAGCGTATAATTGTGTTGTGGAATCTACTGCCAGAGGCTGTGGTAAGGGCCAGTACTATAGCTGAGCTTGAGAATTTTGAACAAGTTTCTGGAAGATAGGTCCATTAGCAGCTATTAGCCAGACAGGATCAGGGAAGATGACGGGAGCTGGGGGAAAACAACAGGGAATGGATCCCCCATTTTGACCTTTTGGGTGCTTCTCCCAAGCCACCGTGATTGGCCACTGTCGGAGACAGGATGCTGGGCTAGATGGACCATTGTTCGGACCCAGTATGGCACTTGTTATGTTCTTATGATCCAAATGTTCGAGTTCTATTCTCATATTATTTCAGAAAGTCCAAAGTCTTTTCCAGATGATCTTTTTGCATTGCAAAAAGGATAAAATCTTTTTAAGCTCTTAATTTAGAATGTTCTTCCTGGAATTGTAGAATTCATACTTGAACTGCTCCATAAGATTGAGAGACTGATATTCGGCACCCCAGAACTTATCCGTGTGTCTGAAGTTAGCTAAACCTGGGTTTCTGAATCTCTAGTTTTATATATGGGGCTGTCTTGAACCTTATTTCAGCATTTTGCATATTTCCAGATAGTTTTACATGTTCGCTCTCAAGTTTTAAAGTTCAGGATTTGCTCAGCGGCACTACCTTGGCTCCAAACTTGCTTTTCTTTCCTTTTTTTTGTTGTTGTCCTTTTGATGTGTAATGAATGAGTCAGCTCAGAATGAAACAGTGACTTCACTGTTAATCACTGCCAGAGCATAGATTTGTCAACTTGTAAATTTGGGGCTAACTCTGTTCCTTGAACTAGGGTTTTCGTTTAATTGTGTTTAAACCTTAAAATATGACATTTTTAGAATCTCATTGCTTCGGTCCATCATAGTGAGAGTACAGGAGAAAAATACAGTATAATTATTGAGCGGTTGGAACCCATTGAGCAATACTTCTGGCAGAAAGTTACTATTTTGAGAGTACACCGTTTGTCTGCCCTCCTTGTGGTTGATTGCCTCTCAGATGGGAGTACTTTGAGAGATGTTGACCTTCAGTTGAACCAATAGCTCAATCAAAGGTTGGTCAAAGGAGAGGTCAGACAGCCCTGAGGTGGGTCTTGGTCAAGAACGGCCCTGGTCCAGAAGAACCCAAATCCAGATGCTCTGGAGAGTATCTGTGAGGGTGTGGTCAAGGGTTAGGACAGGGCTGGCTTTACAATTTGCAGGGCCCAGGGCAAAAATAAAACGTGGAGCTTCCATGGTCCTGCTTTCCATAGCCCCTCTCCTTTAACAACTGTAAGTCTGGTGTTTGCTTACAAAAACAAAGAACTGTCATAAGTTTTCAAACGCACATACGTGCATGCACAGGCGTTTCCATGCATGCATACAAGTTCTCCTCCTCTCACACCCGTATGACCCAGTGCAGCTGTGGCCCATGAGTCTGGGCGGGTACACACACATGTAGGGTGTATATGCATGCCGTGGAGGGGGCAATTCCATCTTTTGCACCAGGGCCCATTTCCATCTAGCTATACCCCTGCCTCTGGTGGTGGGGATCCAGGGACTAGCAAAAACAAGTGGAGGGGGGACAGGGCCCCACAGGAAGCAGCTTCCCAAGGGACTGAGAGTTGTGGTCAGGGAAAGGGCTGCACAGAATAGTTCCCGAGACTCCCAGGGCCATAACTCCTAATGGCCAAGCTTAAGGCTGGCCCTGAGTTGGGAATATTGACATCACCAGCATTCACGATTTTATTTTAAGTTGATAACTTGGTGTTTTTCTTAAGTTCAGCTCAGGGAATCATGTGAATTTATGAATAACTCAACTTGCATCTTGAAAGGAAAAAAAAAAAAGCCGCCCCCCCCCCCCCAAAAACCCAAATCAAATAAAGTAATGTATAGTCTAGTCAGTGGGGCCAATCCCCTGCCTGCGCACGCATGCACACAGTTTTCATGCAGCAGTGGCAGTAGGTGTGGGCTTCTGCACGGGTGCGCGCGCGATCTGTGGGGCATAGGATCAGCCCCAATTGAACTACTCTGGAGGAAGTAATTAGAGGATTGCTAACATACTGCATCAGGGTGGGGAACCTTTTATCTTCTAGGAGCCACAATGAGTACAAGCTCTGAGGGTTGCATAGAAGATGTGGTGGGGGTGTGTTCAGAAAGAGGAGGCTACAGAGCAGGGCATGAAATTTGCAGGCCCCTGGGAGCCTTTGGTGCCCAGAAAATGGAGGCTGGTGACTGGTTTAGGGTTCTAGTGGGGCAACAAAGCTTTAATATCAGGATAAAGTCTGGCGACTGAATTTTCTTTTTGGCTCCCAGAGTTCGATCTGAAATTTCATGCCCTGGTACAGAGCATGGATCTGTGCCAGAGATCTGTCCCTTATCATGCATGCCTTCATCTCTGCTCCCTTCCCCTAAGCTTGATCTTTGAGTGCTTGGTCATTGGAACTAAATCTAGGGGATAGAATCGGGTGCTGGAAAGGGGCCAAATGTAAAGTAGCCATGGGCTTCATTTCGCCCCAGGCCTGAAGTTTCCCACACCAGTACTACATACAAACATACTATAGGGTGATCATTTAATTATCTGGTCGTTTTGTGTTTATCTCTATTTGTAAGAGACAAATAATAAGCCTCCTGTTAGCCAGCAAGCGACACAGGAGCTCACAACACGGAAGAGCAAAGGGGGCTAGACAACAGGGGAGTTTGCTTGGTCATGCTGTTGGGAACAGCGGAGTGTGAACAGGACAGAAAGGAGTAAGTGGAGTGAGGACGTTTGTTTGTCTGATAGTAGAGATTGTGGTAAATGTTGTCTGAGGGTTGGCTTGTTAGTGTGCTTAATGTGTCTGTGTGCTCAGGAAGGGGCTCTGACTCAGAACCCTGGCCCTTGCCCATAATCTTGCCCTAATAAGGGGGAGGCACAGGCCTTCGGGAGTTTAGAAGCTATAAGACAGCAAGCAGCACAGGGCTGAGCCAATAGGCTCCAGCGATCAGGGTCAGGTAACAGGGGAATTTGCCTGCGAGTTCACTGTGGGAGGCAGCCTGGAGGGGAGACTCTGTTGGTGTGAGATTAGGTTAAACACCCCCCCCCCCGGTTTATTTACATATTCACCTAGTTCTAGATTAAACTAGAAACCCTTGGTAGTTATATAACCTGTGAAAAGTGTTGTCGTAGCCAGCCTTAACCCCAGTTAACTAAATTCCTAACCTAAAAAGCCCCAGAGTGCAGCATTTTGGGAAGCATAGTGGTTTCCCACCTTAACTGGGTACAAAAACTTAAGCTTCCCTCGCTTTAAACAAGGAGATGCAGACACCAGTCCAACAAGTTTGTGTGTGGGGGGGTATTTTTGCACCAAGTGCAACATGTATGATTATCTTCCTGTTGAGGAGATGTCATGTGTGCACACCTGGTGCAAAGAGCTCCTAACTTTCAGAGAATGAGTGTGGTTTCTGGAGGCTAGAGTGGCAGAGCTGGAGGAGCTGTGACAGACAGGAAGGTACATAGAAGAGTCCTTTAAGGACATAGTAGAGCAGTCCCACCTCCACTCTGGCAGCCTTTGTGCTGCTTTGTAAGAGCCAGGCATCTAGGAAGGAGAGCATCAAACTGGTATGATAGGCAGTGGTCCCATAGCTGGGACCTGCCTTCCAGGCGATGAGTTAGCCTCCTGCACTGACACATCTCCATTGATGTGTGTCCAGGAGGGTGGTAATAGCATAACCATGGTAGTTGGTGATTCGAACCTTAGGAAAGTAGATAGCTTGGTTGCTGGTGGCCTTGAGGACCGCATAGTAAATTGCTTGCCTAGTGCAGAAGTAGCGGACCTTGCATGTCACCTAGGAAGAAATCTAGTGTGTGCTGCGAAGGAATCGGTTGTCATAGTATATGTGGGCACCAATAGGTTCTAGAGGCTAAATTACAGCTTCTAGGTAAGAGATTGAAGTCCAGAATCTCTAGGGTAGCAGTCTCAGAAATGCTTCTCAGTTCCATGTACAGGACCTCAGAGGCAGGCTGAGCTCCAGAGTCTCAGTGCATGGATGAGACATTGGTTCAGGGAACGCTTTAGATTCATTAGAAACTGGAAACCTTCTGGGGAAGGGTGAGCTTACGCCGACGGGCGGAGCTTCTCCTTAACCAAAACAGAACATGGTTGCTGGTGCTAAAAATTAAAAATAAGGTAGAGCAGTTTTAAAACTAGAATCCAGGGGGAAAGCCGACAAGTACTGGGGAGTGGATGGTTCAGGCTGGGGCATCTCCAAAGGAAGCCATTAATTTAGGGGAATTTGAGTATCCTAATCTAGAGGATAGGAAAGAGGCTGAGGTGCGAATTGGTGCCGAACAGACACATTTAAATGATTCCAAATCAACAAAGAGTTGCTTATAATGGGCAGAATAAGAAGAAAAATAATGTTTAAGTGTTTGTATACAAATGTTAGAAGTCTAAAAAATAAGATGTTAGAATTAGCATATGAAGATGTAGATATAATAGGAATCTCAGAAACCTGGTGGAATGAGGATAACCAATGGGACACTATAATACCAGAGTACAAAATATATCAAAATAACAGAGTAGATTGAGCTGGTGGTGGGGTACTGCTATATGTTAGAAACAGTATTGAGTCAAGCAGGATTAAAATTGTACAGGAAGCAAATTATACTCTGGACTCTCTATCCATGCGTAATTATTTATTTATTTAGTTTTTATTTGTTCACATTTATACCCAGCCCCTCCTAATAAATCTCGGGGCAACTCACAGTCTCAAAAAAAAAAAAAAAAAAAAAAGGAATGAGGAAGTGTATAGCAGTGGGACTATACTATCGACCTCCTGACCAGGATGGTGAGACTATGTTAATGCTAACGGAGAATAGAAAGGCCACTAAAGTCAGAAACACAACAATAATGGGCAATTTCCATTACCCTAATATTGACTGGTAAATGTCTCTTCAGGACATGGTGTGGAGGTAAAATTTCTTGATGCCGTAAGTGACTGTTTCTTGGAGTAGCCGGTCCTGAAACCTATAAGAGAAGGAGATCCTTGGATCTAGTCCTAAGTAGAGCACAGGACTTGGCACAAAGGGTAACGGTGGTGGAGCCGCTTGGCAATAATGATCATAATACAACCAAATTCAACATACTTATAGGAGGGAGAGTGACAAATAAAACTACTACAGTAACATTTAACTTTAAAAAGGGGAACTATGCCGAAATGAGGCAACTAGTTAGAGGGAAGCTAAAAGGAGCAGTTGCAAAGATTAAATGTTTGCAAGAGGTTTGGAGAGTATTTAAAAGCACCATTTTGGAAGCCCAGATTAAATGTATTCCACAAGTAAAATAAACGGTAGCAAGGGGTTCAAATGTCGGCCAGTGGGGCTAAGGTGAAGGAGACTATTAGAGCCAAAAAGGCATCATTTAAAAAATAGGCAGCTAGTCCTAATGAGGAAAATTTGAAGAATGACTTGCTAAAGATAGAAAAATTAATAATAACTTTTTCAAATACATCAGAAGCAAGAGCCCTTCTAGAGAGCCAGTTGTGCCATTACATGACCAGGGGGCAAAAACAATACTCAGGGAGGATAAGGCCTTTGAAGAGAAGCTGAATGAATTCTTTGCTTCAGTCTTCACTGCAGTGGATGTTGGGATGCTGGAACTAGGTGATTTTAGACTCGAATTTTGTGTTACTGTTTTAAATTGTTCTTATTTTTGTTGTAAGCCTGGGATGCCATGGACATGAGGGGGTGACTAAGAAATGCAATAAATAAATAAATAAATAAACTATTCTTGTAGGTGATAAATTGAAAGAACTGCCACCTACCAACATGACTCTGGAAGAGGTTCTAGAGGAAATGGACAAACTAAATAGTAACAAATCACCAGGGCTAGATGTATTTACCCCAGGTTTCTGAAGGAACTCAAATATGAAGTATCATACCTACTACTGGCAATTTGTAACCTACTGCTAATATCTGCTACTGTATCTGAGCATTAGAGTGAATGCAATACCAATATTTGAAAAGGGCCCCAGAGCCCTTCCTGGAAACTACAGACCAGTGAGTCTGATGTCAGTGCTCAGCAAACTGGTAGAAATGGTTGTTAAGACCAGAATTACTGTGCATATTGATAAACAGAACATAATGGGGAAGAGTCGACATGGATTTAGCAAAGGGAAGTTGTGCCTCACTAATCTACTGGATTTTTTTGAGGGTGTATAGGCTCATAAGGGTACTGGCCGTTTAAGAGGCCAAGCACTAGGCCTCAGACACACCCAGTGGGACATGGCCAAGCCCACCCAAGCAATACGAAAAGCCTCTGTCTGGCTCAGTCAGCAGTCAGATGGGGAATTGACTAGAAGGAATAGCCTTGAGAAGAACTGGCTTGAGAGCCAGAAGCCTAAGACAGTTGGTGTGAACGAGAAGTTCTATCTGGATTACATGGTGAGAGACAAATGTAATTATTTATATACGATGGAGGATGAAGATTTGGCACTATAAATAAATGGGGACAGTTTGCTAATTCCCTGCGTGGAATTTGCTATTTTCGGGTCCTCGTCGTAAAGGGAGCTATTGGGCTGTGTTGTGGCAGGAGGTGCTAATTCCCAATATACAGGCTACTCTGAGCCAAGAGAGCCTCCCTGCTACAGCATAAATAAGTATGTGGATAAGGGTGCGCTGGCCAATACACTGTCTGGATTTTTAAAAAGCATTTGATAAGGTCCCTCATGAGAGGCGCTCGAGGAAATTAAATAGTCGTGGGGCAAATATAATAATGCCTCTATATAAATCTATTGTGTGACTGCACCTTGAATATTCTGGTTGCCCCATCTCAAAAAAGATATAGTTAGCACTAGAAAAGTTACAGAGCAGGGTAACAAAAACGATAAAGAGTATGGAACGGCTTCTGCGCAAAGAGAGTCTTGATAGATTAGGGCTCTTCAACTTGGAGAAGAGATGATTGAGAAAGGATATGACAGAAGTTTATAGTGTTGTATAGTGGATTAGTAACTGGTTAAAGATTGGAAACAAAGAGTAGGACTAGCAGAGATGAGCTCCCCCAGCATGAGTCTTTGCAGGATTAGCCCCAATCAAGTCACTCAAATAGGGGAATCAGATCCACTTGCCTTTATTTGGTACCTGCAATGTCCCTCCACCATATACACAGTCTCTTATACACAAGACTTACACCTCTGCCTGGGTGCTGTCCCTCCTCGGGCCAGAGGTCTCTTTGCAGTTTTCACGGTTTTCCCGAGCTCTCTGAGTCAGGCATGTTCCTTAGTGGAGACCAGCCAACCTTCCAGCTCAGGCAGTCCCTCTGAGTCTGTTTGTCAGGAGAACAGAGCCCCACCTGAGCTTCTCTCTCCTCAAAACACCATTGCTCTGAGCTTTGCTCAGGTTTTTAACTGTGAGCTGGAAGTTTGATGGTCTCAGCTCTGTCTACTCAGGCTCTCCTTCGGGCCTGAGTTGCACCTTTTTAAAGGACCAGAGACATGGCAGGCACTCTGCTCTGCTAGAAGGACTAAATGCCCTTTTCACAACAGAGAGAAGTAAATAGTGGAGTGCCCCAGGGATATGTACTAGGACCAATGTTGCTTAATACATTCATTAATCTGGAAAAGGGAGTAAAGAGTGAGGTGATCAAATTTGCAGATGATGCAGTTACTCAAGGTAGTTAAAATGCAAGCAGACTGTGAAGAATTGCAGGGGGATCTTGTGAGACTTGGTAACTGGGCAACTCAATGGCAGATGAAATGTTGACAAGTGTAAAGTGATGCACATAGGGAAAAATAATCTAAACTATGGTTGCTTTCCAGTGTTACATGGGAGGGGCAGGAATTTGCATAATCATGACTCTGGCTCTGTAATTGCGGGGATTAGCGCCTGTGAGTGCACTATTTCCCTTTTATCACACGAGAACACATGTCCACGTAAAGGCTACAGTTTGGCAACCCAGGAGTGTGGCAATGCGGGAGTGTTCTCGCATGATAAAAGGAGATTAGTACATTTTCACAGGATCTAATCCCTGCAATTACAGAACTGCAATTGTGCAAGTTCCTGCCCCTTCTATGTAACTTCAGAAAGCATCCTATATCTATGCAGTGCTGGGTTCTAAATTAGGATCTACCACTCAGGAGGAGAAACTTGGAGTCACTGTGCACAGTACATTGAAATCCTCAGCTCAGTGTGAGGCAGTAGTCAAAAAAGCAGGCATTAGGAATTATTTGGAAAGGGATCGAAAATAAAACTGAAAATATAATAATGCCTCTATATAAATCTATTGTGTGACTGCACCTTGAATATTCTGGTTGCCCCATCTCAAAAAAGATATAGTTAGCACTAGAAAAGTTACAGAGCAGGGTAACAAAAACGATAGAGTATGGAACGGCTTCTGCGCAAAGAGAGTCTTGATAGATTAGGGCTCTTCAGCTTGGAGAAGAGATGATTGAGAAAGGATATGACAAGTTTATAAAATCATGAGAGGAGTGGAACAAGTTAATAGGGTAGGTTATTTACCTTCTAAAATAGTGCTAGTGGACTAGTGGACACTCCATGAAACTAACTGACAGCAGATAACAAATAAAAGTATTTTTTCGCTCAACACGCAATTAACTTGTGGAATTTGTTGCCAGCAGATGTGGTCAAGGCCAGTAGTATAGCTGGGCCTAAAAAAAGATTGGATAGGCTTTTGGAGCATAGGTCCATTAACGACTATTAGCCAAGTAGGTATGGGGGATGTAACCTTTTACTATCTGGAGCTGTGAGTGAACAACAGGGAATGGATTGTCCCATTGTGACCTGTTGGATGCTGGACTCAATGGACCATTGGACTGACTCTATTGTACTTCTTCTTTTCCTATTCATTCAGGATTGTACATGCAGTTTAAGTTGCCTGCCATTCTTTGGCAGCCTACTTGTCAATTCACCCCTACTACAAAAACGGATGTTTCCATAAATGCTCAACCCTATTGTTTGCAAGCCACATATAGGGTTGCCACCCCCAAATATTGAAAAATCATGATTCAGATAGCCTCCCTTCACCAAGGGGAAAAAAAAATCTTGGTCAGCATCCATAGCTTGTCATTCTGGTTTGCAAAATAAGAGTCCAAATCCAGCACAAGACTATAATTAGTGGTAAATAATCAAACTAGTATCGTTTTAACTGTTATACCAATAATGTAGGAATGTACCTTTCTTTAGTAAAATAGCTAGACCAGTTGGAGCAACTTAAATGTAAATAATAATAATAATGATAAAAAAAATCATTCCACCTAAATAGAAACAGGAGGCAGTAGGTGGTCTTTCTGCTTTTGATTTTGTACAAAGCAAGAAATAATACCCTCTACTTTTGAATGATTAGAGTTATCATAAAACAAAAACAAAAGAAGAATGTGATATTTTTACTATTTTTTTCTGAGAAATATTAGAAAAATTGCCTACTAATTAATTTGACAGTTTAAATTGATATACTTTTTTTTTTTCCAGACAGGATGGCCTTAAAGCAGTCCAAATAAACAAATAATGGAAAATCAACAACGGGGGACGTCTAAAATGGTTTAGAGATGTCACTGGTGTTTACATTGGACACAGGAGGTTCTTTTTAATTAGCAGTAACTCCCCTCCACCATGTTTCCTTAATGTTTATAAATAAATCGCCTAGGAGATGGCGGGTGTGCAACTCTTTCTATTGTAACCTATTGGTTTATAATCTTAATTGTGTCAGTGTTTAAGTTGCTGGACTGACGCATGCAGTTATACCTTTTAAAATTCTGCATTTGTAACTTATTCACTGTCTGGAGCTATTGAATTATGAATATTTCCCCTCCCCATTTAGATTCTCCTGAATCTGTAACATTTTAACACAGAGGGTAATGTTAATATGTTTGCTCAATAGTACAAAGTTATTAGCATTCCTGCCTGACTTCAAGGCATTTGCTTGGCCCTTTGGATGCAAGCCCTTAGTTCTTAGAAGAGGCAAATTATGTTTTTTCCACCCTCCATTAGCAATTATTCTGTTGCACACAGTACGTGATAAATCAACTTCAGGAGCTTTAGAGTTGCCATAACATGGCATTACCTATCAGCTCGTCAAGTCTGTGTTGACTCTGCGCCTTTTAGGCTGTATATTTCTTCAAAGTCTAGTGCCAGTTACTTAGTCAGCTCTAACTAATTTCAGAGTGGAAGGGAAACTTTACTGGAGTGCTGTTTGGGATCTGCTTTTTAATCCTGGTCTGTTTAATGTTTGCCTCCTGACATTCTAGGCCAGACATCATTTTAATGGTATGTGTGGTGATAAAGCCAATAAACTGTCAAGATGATTGATAATCTAAGCATTATAGCAATATGACTTTCCTGTTCTCCTCTGTGCTTTAGATGATGGTTTCCAAATTGAATTCTTTCAGTGTGCTGTATGTGTGTGCTTGTTGTTTTCTCTGAACACAAGGTCTGAAGGAGGTAGTCCTGGTTAATGTAGGCTTTTAGTTCTCAATTTTTAAATATAAAACAAAGGTTTTAATTTGTGAAATGTTACAAATGACTATTCTACCTTTTGCAGTATTCTCTACAGGCACACAAAGTTACTGACCGTATTATCTTGGTGTCATTTTCCTCCTCCCACCCCTGCAAAATGTGTCATGAATCTCAGAATTCCATGTGCTTGATTCTGTTATCTGTAGTTGAAAGACATTATAGATAACAGTGCAACCTATTATGCACATGGTGTCCAGTTTTCACTCCTGGCTTTTTTCCCCCTCTTCAAAAGAGATATTTTTCAACACGTTTATTGGAAGTCATTAATCAAATCTCTCCAGTTTTCATCCTGATAAAAGTGTGTGCATGCGTGAGCATTCTCCTCCCCCTTTAACACCTTTTGATCCTAGAGACCAGTTTTTACCAACTTTGGTACAAGAGCAGGAGGACCAAAGGTAAGTAGGGTTCCAAAATTTGGTAATGGTGAGATGCACCTGGAGTGGGGGATGGTCTATTTTGTAATAGGAAAAATCAGATTGATTTAACTTGAGCATTGTCCTTCCTCTCTTCCCTGCCCCAATAACTTTTCATCCCTCATGCCAACATAAACAGAACCTGCCTAATAGGAAGAGGGCTCAAGATAAGCAGTCTCCCCCCACCCCCCAAAATAATAGGTTTTCTAGAGATTGGTTACAGAACAACCAATTTTTTGTGTGTGGAAAAAATGGATTCATTTGCTATTCATTGTTAGGGTAGTAAACACCTGTTCACCAAAGACTAGTAAACTTTGAGAGCTGGCGAATGGGGGTTGGGGGTGGAGTTGTGATGGGAAAGGGGGAACAGGAGAGCTTCCTCCCATATACAGCACTGAGTCCCAGCCCTGGGTCTCAGACTCTGTGGGCTTTCTGACTCTTCCCTCCCCCCCATTAGACTATTGCTAGAGCATAGGCAATCCCCCTCTCCCTAGGCTGTGACTTGACACTAAGGGTTTTCATATTCCCTGCTGTTGATCTGGTGTGGGGTGGGAGAGCCATGTCTGCAGCACTGAACTGGAGTGTCCGGGCTATTGAATCCTAAAACAATTGTAGATGCCTGGGGGAGGGGGATGTGTCAAAAAGCAGCTGCCATGGGTTTCTCATGAACAAATTATGCCAGAGCGAGACCAGTCTTCTCCCCTTCATTGATAAAATGCAGAGATTAATGGGCCATGGAGATACACTTGACATAATATGCTTTGATTTCAGTGAGGCATTTGACACAGTTTCATATGACATTCATGAGTAAGTTTGGGAAGAATAGGTTCGATGGTGCTACCATTAGGTGGGTTCACAAATGGTTGAATAACTGTAACCCGAGAGTGGTGGTCAACGTTTCACTGTGAAATTAGGAACACGTAAAAACTGGGTTCCCCAAAGGTTTGTCCTAGGTCTGTTGTTTAACATTTTTAGTAATGATTTGGATGAAAGGGAGATAGTAGTAAACATTCTAGAGGACATGATCAAATTCCAAGTCACTCTGATAAACTGAAAAGTTGGACTGAAAAAAAAGATCATAAAATTCATCCAAGACTGAGAAAAAGCTGAAAGTACAAATACAAAATGAGAGATCAGTGACACGGCAACATTACTTCTGAAATGGATCTAGGAGTTATAGTAAATGACAGACTTAATTAGTCATCAATGTGATCAGGGGCATATCCAGGTGGGAATAACCCCTGGTGAAGAAGATAGAACGGGCTCCCTGCTGGCACAATCCACTCCATTGTGCATATGCATTCTACGTATATGGGGGTCCCCCAGATATGTGTTCCCCAGTGTAGCTGCACCTATTATAGCTACACCCCTGAATACACCCTATTATACACCCTAGCTACACCCTATTATAGCTACACCCCTGAATGTCACCCCTGAAACCTAAGCATGATGATATACCTTTTCTCATTGTTGATGCTGCATTTATTAAATGCAAGGTGACATCAAGTGTGCTATGGAAAAGGGTTAAATTCCCTAGAAAGTAGCCTTTCCTAATAACACTGTAAACTTGGCTTTGTATGTTTTACAATGTTGTATTGGCATCAAGAATATGGTTACGATGCCACCATTCTTATACTGGAGTATTTATAATGAGCTTTAGCTTGAGCACAGCACACCATGACAGTGTTGCCTCACAGTTAATGTTTGTCTTCCAAAACATCTTCCACCTCAACAGTGTTGCAGGTGTAGACTCCACTGGTGGGTGTGCTAGTGTAGACTAATATTGGGTGTCTTTAATGTTGCCTTTGCTTGTTCTGAACAAGATTTGATGACATGGTACTGAAATGCCTGAGCCCAGAAGGCTGCTGCTCTTCTGATAGGCGACCACTTCTGCAAAACTCTTAGAGGCAGAGAATAAAAAGGGTGGGGTGGAGAGCAGAATGAAATGGTATCGGCAGGCCTTTGAACTTGGGATTATCTCAGCCTTCAACAAAAGTATGTCTTGATTACTAGTTTCTTAGACCAACATCTTTCTTCTGAATACCAACCAAAAATTGTTTCCAGACTAGAAGTCTGGATGTTATGGGTGAAATCAAACAAGACGATAGCCTGCTTGAGTTCAAGTTTGGTCTGTACGACCCCCATGCACCTGCCATTCACATGTTTAGCATATCCAACCTAATAAATGGGCAGCCCCCTGCTTGTATTCCATGTGTTTGCAGCAACTGCCACCAGTGGTGCTAGCGATCTCCCTCCCCTGTGGTTTTCAGGTGAGAGATGTGCTACAGAGCTCCCTCCTCGCAGCTGCCTCTCAGTTATTAAGAGGCATGCTAGAGAGTTCCCTCCCCACCTCTCAGCTGAGAGGCGGTTGTGGGGGATGGAGATTGCTACTGCTCCCACCTCTCAGTTGGCTGGGTATGCTAGGTGAACCTAGATGCAGAAGATGCTGCGGGTGAACTTAATTGATGAGATGTGGACACGTGGGTGCCCATTAGCCCTGATTGGCCTGCATGGTGGGCCTGTGATGTCTCCAGGACTCTGCTGTCAGTGGTGACGAAGTGGTGGACACCTAATAGATGGGCAGGCAGGACTGTGCCTGGTGCAGTCCAATGGGGGCTATCATCTCATTCAAAAACACTCTCAGGGTAGAAATTAAATTGGTTCTTTAGACCCACTGTGTGCACCTGCAATAAGAGCTGATGTTTGGATGCACCGAGTGTACATGGTCCATCATGGGATACATAGTTTCCTGGCATCAAAAAAGGTGGCTTCTATTGCAGAAAGGTTCTTGGAGTTGTCAAACAAGCTGCACCCCAAAACAGCATTAAAATTAATGGTTCATATTTAGAAGTGTGCAGCCTGGAAGCGTACTCTGATTTTGAAACTTAAAGTTTATTCTATGCAGAAACTAATGGTGCCCCAAAGGACTGCTGTTGTAATATGCCACTTTAAATCTACTTGGTTAAATGCTTTTTGTCTGTGCTTGTACATCCCTCAGATCACTATATGGGCCCTTTCACACAGTGCTCTTTCGGTGCGGGTAGCAGCACTAACCCACAGTCAGTTACAACTTTCTCACTGGGGCTGATCCCATCACCTGCAGATCCTGTGCACAGGTGTACACAAATCACCCAGACCTCTATTGCGGGCACATTCGTGCACAGAAATCGCATGCATGCGCAGGATTCACAAGCCCCATTTTGTCCTATATCCCTTGTTCTCTACCACTCAACGCAAAGGGTTCGCGTGCAAGGATCTGCCTTCAACATGTAGCAATGGTGTCATGATTTGATTTCCAGGAACTTCAAATACATAATTCCTTTTTGTCGCTTACTACCTCCCGAGGCCATGTTCAGATGAAGAGATTCTTCAAAGCAAGTTGCACGTTACTTCATTTTAACTTGTGATTTGGTTATGCGTACAGAGCCCTAAACTGATGATATTCCGGAATAACAGACTTGTGAAAAATCAGGAGTATGTACTTCCTTTGCTTCTTACTTCGAAATAACAGTATTGTAAAACATTTTACTTTGAAATAAAAGGAAGTGTAATGTTTTGTTGTAACGTTTACGGGGAGGTTGTGAAGTAACTATATCTGTCTGCAGCTACGGTGAGAACATTACTGAAATGGTAGTTACTCTGGCTCTCAACATTGTGTGTTGGAATGTGCCCTGAGTCACTAGAGACGTGTGATGAGAGAGTCCTATAGTGGGGACTTCCTCCTCTGCCAAATGCTTCATAAAACTTCTGGGATGTTGAATAAAGGTGATATCACAAGGTGGTTTCTCCATGGTCCTTCCATTGTGAGAACTGCCACAGGGAGTGAGGGAGAGTGACCAGAGAAATAAAAGAAAATCAGCAAACGTGTGAGTGCGTCACTACAGAACAAGGCAAATCCAGAATAAGAAGAACGCTATCAACTGTTGGGGACTTCCATGTTGGTGACTACTCTGACTCTTATGCCTCCAAGCTTCTTGACCTGACCTCCTCATTTGGCCTCCACCTATGCTCTACCTCCTCTACTCACCAGCACGGCCACTGTCTTGGTCTAGTCTTTTCATCCAACTGTTCTCGTGGGCCTCTCTGTATCTGTTCTTCCTCTCTGACCATCATCTGCTAATGTTTTCACTTAACCACTCTCCCCCACAGCCTCATCCAGTCACCACCAGTGCCTTTAGAAATTTCCAGGTTATTGATCCTTGCATGCTCTCCACTATGTCTAATCTCTTCTCTCCTCCATGACCTCATTGGAGTCTGTTGATGAGGTACTTTCCTGCTACAATACTGAGCTCTCTTCTGCTTTGGATATTCTTGCCCCAACTCTCCCCTGTCCTGTCAGGCGTGCCAAACCCCAACCTTGACTTACCACCCAAGTTAGCTTCCTACGCGCTTGTGCCCGCTCTGCAGAGTCTCTCTGGCTAAAATCCCACTCCCATGCTGACTTGCCTCCTTCAGTTCAGCTATTATCCTTGCTTACTATTCTTACTATGTCCATCTGACTGACTCCTTTGCCTCCAACCTCCGCCGTCTCTTTCCCATACTCGCCTCCCTCCTCAAACTACCTCATTCTCCTCCCCCAACTGTTTTGCTCTCTGCTCATGCTCTGACTGATTTTTTTATTTAAAAACAAAACAAAAACAAAATTCATCTAGAGTTCTCTATCAAACTCCTCCAACTCCCCCCCCCCCCAAATCACTTCCCTCCTCTTCCACTTGCACCTGTCATCCTTTCTTCTTTTTCTCAAGTTAGAGGAGGAAATTGCCTACCTTCTTTCCTTCTCCAAACTCACCACCTGTTCCTCTAAATTTATTCCCACTCATCTCCTCCGTTCTATCTCCCCTGCAGTTATCCCCTCCATCCGTCACATCCTCAACATATCACTTTCCACTGTGAACTTTTCTGCTGCCTTCAAACATGCTGTGATCACACCACTCCTCAAAAAACCTTCACTGGACCCTACTTGCCCTGCTAACTACCACCCCATCTCGCTCTCCCCCTTTGTACCCAAACTGCTCGAGCATGCTGTTCATGTCCGCTGCCTTGACTTCCTTGCGATTCTTGATCCACTCCAACCTGGCTTCCGCCCTCCACATTCAATGGAGACAGCCCACGTCAAAGTCTCTAATAACCTCTTCATGGCCAGGGGCCACTATTCTGTCCCTCATCCTCCTTGACCTATCTGCTGCTTTTAACACGGTTGACCACCATCTGCATCTTGACACTCTGTCCTCCTTTTGGATTTTGGGACTCTGCCACTGGGCGCATATTACACCAGTGCTCCGCTCTCTGCACTGGCTGCCGGTGGTTTTTCGGGCCTGATTCAAGGTGTTGGTTTTAACCTATAAAGCCCTAAACGGTCTAGGCCCTGCCTATCTGCAAGACCGCCTCGCTCCCTTTGTCCTGGATCGGCCCCTGCAGTCGTCAGGGGATGCTCTGCTCGAGGTCGCCCGAGTTTCTCGGGTGGCCACGCGGGAGAGGGTATTCTCAGTGGCTGCGCTGTGCCTATGGAACTCCCTTCCGGTGGGGGCCTGGCTGGCCCCGGACCTCCCCTCTTTTCGGAAAAGCTGCAAGACCTGGCTCTGTCTCTTATACACATCTCGCCATGGCCATGGAACTTCCTTCCGGTGGGGGCCCGGCTGGCCCCGGACCTCCTCTCTTTTCGGAAAAGTTGTAAGACCTGGCTGTTCCTCCAGGCGTTTGGCGGGGGAGAGGGGTAATGGGTGGGTGGGGGGTAGGGGCCAGTTTTCTCCTTTTAATGTGTTTTAATTGTTGTTATAAGCTGCCCCAAGCTGCCTGTGGCAGGAGGGGCGAGGCAATAAGTTTTTAAAATAAATAAATAAATATAGTGTATCTTTTGGTGGATCCTCCTCTACTGCTATCCCACTATCAGTTGGTGTGCTCCAGGGCTCAGTCCTGGGCCCCCTTCTCTTCTTTCTCTGCCCTCATTCCCTTGGTGCTCTGATCTCCTCCCCTGGCTTTCAGTACTATCTTTATGCTGATGATTCTCTGAACCATCTCTCGGCACGAGAACCTTTGCCCAGAATCCCGTCCCAGATCTCAGCCTGCCTATTTGACACCTGCCTGGATGTTTTATGGCCACCTTAAATTTAACATGGCCAAGACAGAAATTCTTATTTTTCTTCCTAAACCCACTTCTCCCCTCCTGCCTATCTTCATCTCTGTACAACACTGTCATTCTCCCAGTATCCTCTGCCTGCAACCTTGGGGTCATCTTTGACTCCTCTTTCTCCTTCTCTGCTCACATCCAAGACACTGCCAAAATGTGTCGTTTCTTTCTCTATTATATCACCAGAATCCATCCCATCCTGTCTGCACACACTGCTAAAACCCTAATCCATTCTCTCGTCACACCCTGCTTAGACTACTGCAACCTTCTTCTCACAGGTATCCCACTGAACCACTTATCTCCACTACAGTCTATTCAAAATTCATTTGCGAGACTCGCCTTCCTTGCACGCTGTTATGACCATGTGACCTCCCTCCTCAAGTCACTACACGGGCTCCCCATTTGCTTCTGCATACAGTTCAAGCTTCTACTACGCACCTACAAGTGTCTTCACTCTGCAGTGCCTCAGTACCTCTCATCTCTCCGTACGTCCCTACTCGTGACCTCCGTTCATCGGGCAAGATGCTCTTATCTGTGCCCTAATCCTCCATTCCCAACTCCGCACTTTCCACCTTGTTGCATTGTATGCTTGGAAAAAACCTCCTGAGTTGGAGCATCAGGCTGCCTCCCTGTCCATATTCAAGTTCTGCCTAAAGGCCCACTTCTTTGAGATTGCTTTTAAATCATGAACCCAGGCCCTATCCTTATCCGAGCCTTGTTGATTTCACCCATGTTAACTGAAATAAATAAACTTACTGAATACCTGCATCCTGTAGGCCATTATTCATAGGAAGACTCTTTATTTGTAGTTGTCCTTGTGTTTTGATTAGATTGTAAGCTCCATGGAGCAGGGACTGTCTTTCTGGCCCTTTTCACACGAGATGCCCCCACCCATCTCCATGCAGTTTTGCTCTGTGAAGATGGGTGGAGGTGCCTGTGTGAAAGCCACAGGGTATGGGTGGGGGTGCATGTGCGCTTTCGCACTACACCCATTGCCTGTGCACGGAGTAATGAGCTCTAATGCCTGACGTTCCGTGGGTGGAAATGGGTGGAGGTTGGTGTGCACCTGTGGGAATGAGCACACACCGATCCCCACCCACCGCAGCCACACACCCATCCCCCCATGATCCGTTTAAAAACGACCTGTGCTGTATTCATACAGCGTTGCAAACACATAGTAGTGGTATAGAAATTATTGTTGTTAGTAGTAGCTATTGTTGCCTATTACTCTGAGGCATAGGAAGCTTCCCCCCCCCTACACGTATGGTTGGCTTTGAATGTGCTTTTGCTGGACTCGGGGGGGGGGGAAAGCATTTTTCAAGAGAATGACCAGCCACTCAGATTGTTGTCTCCCAAGTAAAATAGTGGAAGCTTCTTTTACTTGAGTGAAGGCACTTGAATTTTAAGATGTAGCATAATTCTTGCACAAGTAAAGAAGGATGTATTTAGTGACCGTGACCATCTTTGTGGCTGCTACTGTAGCTTCCTGGTTACTAGATTATTATTTGTCCCTTACCACATGTCTGTGATTTTCCTTTTATGGGTCATGGATTGGCTTCAAGTTCAAACTTATGGTGTATGGACACAATGACAAAGCTGGGTAGTGGTTTTTTTATGGATGTGTAATAGGGTGGCATAGTCAAGTGGTGCTACCTTGCAGAATCTGCACCCAGCATGAATCCACTGATGCTCTTGTTCTCTGTTGCCAGTGCTGCTTTATTTACTTCACACAATATCATCAATTTACCACAAGTACGCAATAGGCAGTCCAGCTTTTAAATGTTCTGGGCTTCTGGTCACGTGACCAGCTCACAACCAGAAATTTCACCA
Organism: Sphenodon punctatus; assembly: GCA_003113815.1. Taxonomy (NCBI): domain Eukaryota; kingdom Metazoa; phylum Chordata; class Lepidosauria; order Sphenodontia; family Sphenodontidae; genus Sphenodon; species Sphenodon punctatus. The sequence continues at coordinate 6,325,020 of QEPC01014420.1, read as the reverse complement.
CCGACTCGCCCCACCTGGGCTTAAACCGTCAAAATCATTAGGGAAATTGGTCCCCTGGAGCAGGGGCACCTTGACTTATTTATTTTTTGAATTTCTATGCCGCCCTTCCCACATGGCTCAGGATGGCTCACAATCCAAACAAAAACAATTTAAAAACATTAATACAATAAAAACACTTCTCAAACCCCCATAACCCCACCCAAAACTCCAAACAAACCCCACCTATTCCTGACTGTCAAATGCTTTTCTAAATAAAAAAGTTTTGCACTGCCTCCGGAAGATAGCCAGGCCTGGGCTCAAGTGAGCCTCCTGTGGCAAGGGAGTTCCACAGTGTGGGGACAGCAACTGAGAATGCTCCTCTCCCCCCCCCTCCCCCATGGACATGGATAACAGATGGAATGCGCAGTAGGGCGCCCTCGGCTGCTGACCATAGGGACATGGTAGGATAGGCATATATGGGACTCGGACCATTTAGGGCTTTAAAGGTCAAAACCAGCACCTTGAATTGTGCCTGGAAAGCTATAGGCAGCCAGTGCAGACTTTGAGCACAAGTATGATGTGATACCAGCGACTCAGTGCCGAAAGGAGCCAAGCCGCTGCATTCTGCACCAGCTGCAGCTTCTGAATAGTCTTAAAGGGCAGCCACACGTAGAGTGCTTTGCAGTAATCTACCCTAGAGGGGATGAAAGCATGGATGACAGTGGCCAGATGTGAACCCAGAAGAAAAGGTTGTAGCCTTCTCACCAGTTGGAATTGGTGAAAAGCGCTTCTGGCCACCGCCGCCACCTTGACAATTCAGGTGCAGTAATGGATCCAAGAGCACTCTGAGCATGCAAACCTGAGTGACCAGAGGGGACCAGACCCCTTCAATGACTGGTGTCGCAATCCACTCCAAGTTACAAGACCAGCCAACTATCATCACTTCAGTCTTATCAGGATTCAGCTTCACTCGGCTCACCCTCATCCAGTCTCTGACAGCAGCCAGGCATTGGGTAAGCACTGAGACTGCCGGACCTGGGTTGAATGAAAAAGAGAGGTAGAGCTGAGCGTCATCAGCATATTGATGACACCTCATCCCAAACCTCCAAATGACCTCACGCAGCAGCAGAGCCTTGGATACACATTGAACAAGAGAGGGGGACACAATAGAATTCTGTGGGACACCACAGGGAAGGTCCCGAGGAGCCTTACCATGCTTACGTGACGTTATTGGCAATTGAGGTGCGTTACACTGACTAGCCTAAAATCTGTTTTTTTTAACCGTCATTGGGACAAATTTATGGTGGTGTCATCCTAGAGTCATTTCAGGGATAACTCATTGCTGATCATGTGTGTTTGAGTGTGTTAGAAACTTAAATGAGAGAGTGCTTTTTGAGAACTTCAGATGAGATGTGCAAAAGCCTTATTTAAAAAGGTTGTGGTGGGGCCTCGGGGAGAATGTAAGGCCAGTTTCCTTCCAGTCATATGTCATATTTTTATTCCCCTCTTCTGTCTATGAAATACTTAAGGCTGCCACTTTGTAACTATTCACTTTTGGGAGGTAGGATGGTAAGTGCTCAGCTGTGTAAGTGTAGTGATGATTGTGCAGAATGGAGCATTGCCTGGGTATTCACAGCTAATAGCTCCCCCTGAGTTGAGTAAATTTGTACTGTGGTTCCCCCCCCCCCCCCAACTCCTTTAGCTGACAGGGATATAGTTTTGTATAGGCTATTACTTCAACCATTTTGCCCCAGGAAAAGCGTAAGTAATTTATAAATAAAATAGGAGAAGTCAAATATAGGTTTATTGACAACACAGGCACTATTAATGTTAGAAGTGTAGCTTGAAGTTGAATTAGTTTTAGTTACTGATTTATGAACTGTTTGTATTAGAAGGAGAGTCACTTGAGCTCTCAGTAACTGGTGTAGATGAGCAGCATTTGTTTAGGTTTAAGTCCCGAGAGAAGCAGGTGGGGAGAAATATTTGCATCTTGGCCTCTGAGCTGCTTCATGGTTGCATCTCCAAGTAATACGGTATTGACAGAAAATTGAGTGTGTGCTTTATGCCAAGCGTTGCTCATTTAAAGTATACCTGTGCGGATATGAGAGTTTGCAGGAAACTGTCTGTTATTTATTTCACTTGAATTTACCACAGTTGTTAAATAGGATTTGACAGAAGTTTGTAGTAAGAATAATGAAAACACAAGACAGGTTTTATCTGCTCTCTGATTTGGGAAGGATTTTTCTATTTGGTTTTCTATTCTCCAAAATATGAGATTCTCCCCAATGAAAAGCAAAATTAGAAGAATTTAAAGATTTCCCCAGTTTAACTGAGTTCCTAAAAACTTGTATTGCCAAGTGTGATAGCCCGTTGTTACATTTTCTAAATTCTATATGTAAACGTGGCAGTACTCGGGGACTGGTCTTGGCCAGCTCAGAAGTTGGTGTTCCCAGGAGCCACTGGAGTCCAGAGGAGATGCTGGGAGCCCTGTACTCCCCGTAGGCATCTCTGTCAGATCCCTCTGCTGTTCCCTCCAGCTGTGTGTGGCTGCAGGGCACTGTGAGCATCCAGGCTCCAGCAAAAATCATTGTGCCAGCCCTGCTGCACATTAGTGCTGAATTGAGCAATTGCAGGAAAAACTGTTTGTCGGAAATAGACCATTCGTCTGTGCTCATGTAATGCGAAAACATTCCGGCTTCAACTATTTTTGGTAGTTCCCATCCGGTAATTCTTCTTAGGCAGGAGCAGCCACACACCAGGTAACTTTCCTTACATGCTGCTTATGTTTGCTTGTGTATGATTGCAAGTTCACCATGTAACTTTAAACTTTTCCCTTATTGGTTCTTGTTTTGGCTCCTTGTAAAATGTGTGATTGGTGTAATACAAGGCCTAGTCACAGCCACTGATCTTAACAACAGTGGAAGCATGGATTCAGTGGATAGTGAGGAAATACTGACAGCTGCAAGCACTCCAGACAGGTAGGTATTTCCTGATGGTATGGGAACAGTTGATCTCACCTCAGCTCTACTGCCCATACATTAACCAGAAATCAGATGGTGACAACATGCACAGACTGATTGCTTTCACTTTGAATTTTTACTTTCGCCTTCAATGTTTCCTATACGTGCTCAATAAAATGCGATTTGTGTGCATACCAAAATGATTTCTTCCACATGTGCTTGGGTGGTGGTTGCATTGTCTAAATAGCCATTAGTACTAAATAGTAGGGGTGGGTGTGCCGGTAAATCCGGTATCCGATAATGCCGGTACTGGGTGTACCGGCATTATCGGATTCAACCCGGTAAATCTGGTCCCGTTACCGGATTCCGGGTACCGGATTTTTTTACATTGCAGCCATTTAAATTAATGGCTGCAATGTAAGTCCCACCAAAAAAGTAAAAAAAACAAACCTCCCCGTGTCCAGGTTGCATGGGTGGAAGGAGGGACACCCCCTGCCCAGCCTGGATTTTTGTTAAAAAAAAGAGCCCCCCCCCAGCACCAGCGGCCGCGGCGTCCCCGCAGCCGCCAGTAAGTATAGACCCGATCCCTGGGGGG
>QEPC01014420.1:6287002-6321123 GCA_003113815.1 Sphenodon punctatus | reverse complement strand
GGGGGGGGGGGCTCTTTTTTAAACAAAAATCCAGGCTGGGCAGGGTGGGTGTGGGGGTGTCCCCCTTTCCACCCGAGCAGCCTGGGAGGGGGAGGAATTGTATTCCATTGATTTCAATGGGGACACAGTGCCCCATTGAAATCAATGAAATAAAACCGGTGCCGGATACCGGATTTAATCCGAGAATCCGGTTCTTTGAGAACCGGAAAACCGGTAAATCCGGTATTCGGTAATTGCCCCGGGGTTCCACCTCTACTAAATAGTCATTTGTACTAAATAGACTGCTAGGGGCTATATTCCATTGAGCTTAATCGGTCATCTTCAGCTCATTAACAGTCCAGGAACAAGCACCATCTTTTGTATCACAAGTTCTGTCTTTACAGTTGTATACTAGCTGCCAGCAAGAGGTGTTTGTACTGTGATTGGCTAAACTTTCAACTACTACAAATCTAATAAACTCAACATTCGGTGCATAGCAAAAACTGCAAAGTGCTAGCAGATATGAATCCACATGGGTGTGCAGAGATTGTCAACACTGGATGAGAATAGCCCAGAAGAAAAAAACAGCTCGGGCTGTTTTTTCTTTCCATAGTTCGCTACAGCTGCGTGTCATGATGAGGTGCAATACTGGGAAGGGGGGCTGGGGTGGAGTGTGATGCCTGCCTGTGTATTAGGTTTGTCACGCTAAACCTGTGAGGGGGGGCTGAGTGGAGGCTGCCTGCACGCACATGAATACATGTAGGGGGCTTCCCGTTTATTAGCACTACACACTAAAACATGCAAGTGGATAAGATACTGGACCTGGGAAGCCAGGGTTTTAATCCTGACCTAGCCAGGAACTCACTGAGTGGCCTTGGGCAAGTCACAAACTCTCAGCCTCAGTTCCCCATCTATAAAAAATGGGAATGTGTGTGTGTCTGTCTTTCCCAGTGTTCCCCTCACCTGTGTCCATCCTAGATTGTAAGCCCACTGGGCAGGGATCTGTCTCTGAAAAATCTGTGATTATAAAGTCCTGTGTATCCCTAGTAGTGCTATAGAAATTATTATTGTTAGTAGTAGTAAGTCAGGGCTGCAGGGACAGAACACAGATTACAATGAGCTATCCTCTTGTTTGAAAATATTCTTTAATGCAGTTAATGATTTTGCATTCTATCTAAAGCAGAACTAACAGTGCACACAGTAAAACAAACAAACAAACAAAAAAGCTGCCATAATAAATGAAGCCAAGAACTGAGTTGGCCATGAAGACTATAGGTGCAGATGCCCCCGAAAGAGTGGGCATGGAATGAGTGAAGATGTAATGGTAAAAGCTGTGGTTAGTGAGGTACGTAGATTGTAAGGTCTCGGGCAGGGACCGTGCCTATCTTATTCTCTATAAAGCGCCAGGTACATCGCTGGTGCTATATAAAAGCTTATTATAATAATAATAATAATTAATAAATAATGTCTCCCTTACAGCAAACTGCTACTGTTAGGGCATCTGTAAATACAGCTAGACTGAGCTGTGTGGTAAGAGCAGCTAGCCAGTCCAAGCTGTAGGCTGCACATCTGGGGTAGTGGTCTTCCAGCTGTTTACCACTGGTGAGTGCCATTTGCTTCAGTGGAATTTGTGCAGTGCTCAGCATCTGGAGGATGGCATAGTTAAGCAGATGTCACTGGAAATTTGCAAGCTTTTATGGAATCTAAACAAATATCAAAGAAAAGATGCTACAGTAAGTTCTTATTCCTGCATTGGCTGCTGGTGGTGTGTCCTGTGGCCATGCTGTTTGTAGGTTCAGTATTTCCTGTGTTTTTTTGCCCTCCTTGGCTTGTGTTCCCCTTCTTCCTCTTGTTGGCCTTCAGGCATTGTATTCTGCTTTGCTCATGCTCTCACTAGATTAATCAGATAGTGTAACATCAAGATACTTGCCATGGGTTTGTGATAAATATCCAGGTATAGATGGAAAGGATTTGGAAGCTGGGTTCAGTTATAGTGTGTTCACCTTTCCATGCATAAGAAACTCAATTTCCTCCTTGTGACACAATCTAGGAAGTTGGATCAGAGTCTCCAAAAATGAGAGGTCAACTATTTCATTAAATGAATAGCCTTTTCAACACTATCTGTGTTTTATGTAATGCTGAATCATGTCAATAGTGTATAAAATCAGATGTTTGGTGGTTCTAACCAAGTATTGCCTGATAACCTAGGCACATCTTGAATACAACTGTTAATAAGGTACATATTAACTTGAACCACAGTGTGTGTGAAAATTCACACTTAGTGTGTGAGATTTAACTTCTCTACCACCCGTTTTCAATCCTGTTACTCCTTTGAGTAAAGTTACATTTGTGCTGCACTCTGACAGATCATGGTTTTGCTTGCTTTCCATATATCTTGGTAAGCATTTTTTCAGACAACGTAAAACTCCAATGAAGTATAATCAAATGAATCCCTGTCATGTTGCAAAACTGCCCCCCCCCCAATTATTAAATGTCTTACTCACATGAGTAGTCCCAAGCAGAATCTGCCCCTTATTTTGCAGCGATAAAGGAAAACCCTTTTTTCTAAAACTGTCTGTACAAAAGGACATGTGTCAAATTGCTTTTTTTTTAAATAAAGAAGCTTTCCTACCATAAATTTCAAGATTTTTTTTGTGCCAGTCAAAATAATATTTCAACAGAGCATGAAAATGGGAGACGGAGCCTCTGAATGGTTCTGCTTTGGAACCACACTGGAAGGTTTTTTTTTGTTTTATGTAAATAGAGATTGATGGAACATTTTACACAGAGTGCAGGTTTTTGACAAAAAGTATTGATGGTTGCTTTCAGTAAGTGTTACTTGAGATGACAGAACATTGCATTTTAAGATGAATTACACTAGAAACTCCCTCCTTGGGAATGTCATACATTTTATTTCATCTGTTTTGAGAGAATGACTAAAGTCATGAATACCTCAGACCGATCTTTCTTTCCTTAACATCTTATTGGTCTTGGTCCAGCTCACTAAGTTTAAATATAAAGTAATGTGAAAAATAATCAGCTTACATAGCTTAGGGTGCACAGTGCAATTTCTTAAAGGATGTAGCTTACATTATAGGGTGCACATAATAAATTCTGTGGTCATATCTATTGGGAAAAAGTCTTGTTTGATCATTATAGCCACTTTCCTCTAGTGCCATATGATTCTGGGGTTGTCCAAGAAAACAGGTATAGCAGCAACATACCTATTTTTCAGGGAAAGATTGAGTTGTATAATTAGACATTTTTGTAAAGAGACTCCCAAACTGTGGAACTCCAAGTGGAGTTGCACCATCTGTAGCTGGGGGTCACAATCCTGATGGACATTTTATTTATAGCTGGATTCATTTACATTGAACTTGCTTAACTCAAATGCCTGGCTAAATCAAAGAAATACCTTCCTTGGGTCCAACAAATGTATTGCTTCTTGAATTGGGTAAGTAGAATTCTGTACCCTGATAACTTGCATTTTACGGTATATGGAATATTTCCACCCAGCTAAAACTACCTGTACCTTTGAGTTTCTTAATGGTTTCCTGTCAGCCCATGCTTAAAATTAGTGCTGAAACTTGTTCATGGTATTTTCTTGTTTTTCCGATGAGAATTGCATTTCTTGGTTCATTTTGGGAAATGAGAACGAACTGAGAAGCGAACCAGATTCTTGTAAAAAAAAAAAAAAAAAATGAGAAAAATATCAAGAAAAATAAAAAGGTACTGCAGGGCTACTGGCCTCTGTTCCAGTGGCTGCTTGGTGCTCCCTGTCTCCCTCTTCATTCTGCGGAGAGCTGAGCTTGCTCTCTGCTTCTCCATCCATGCTGCACTCGGACACAACAGTAATTATCTGAGTGAGGAGGGGAGCAAGGAACCCTTTTCCTAGCTGTGTGCAATACTCTAATCCGTCCCTGTTTCCAAGGGGGCCAATATCAGGAGTGTGTCTGCTCTGCCCTGATATTGGTCTTCCTGGAAGTATCTGACCTTTTAGTTAGTGAGAGTTGTTAGCCTTTTGTGCCACCAAGACAGAAGTCAGGCTCTGTCTTACACCAAAGCTGTGTAAGAGTACAGAGTTTGCCTGCTGCTGGAAGAACATCACTGGGACTCTGTTGAAGAAGAAGTTGGAGTGCAGCTTATCATGTCCAGCTGAGCTGAAGCAGTGACGAGGAAGGAAAGCATCAGACTAGCAGTGCCTGAGCTTGTAAGATTTGCGCTCATCTGAGGACTCAACTTGGCCTGCTGCCGAGCTATGAGCAGAGGGTGACAAGCATAGGAGATCCACATAGAGCATCCTGTACCAGTGAGAGAAGGAGCTTGCAGCCACTAATGAGCTAGGCTATGGGTTATTATTAGGGTAAGCCCACCAGTCTCTCGGGATCCAGTGTCAAAAAGTGGTGCGCTCCTACCTTGGACTAATAAATGGACCCTCCTGCCTGGCCTCAGTTTCCAGCTGTTTGAACACCTTATAGGACATTAATTGATACGACCATTAAGTGCATTGTATTAATTTGTTCTTTATTTGTTGTCGGTATCTTTTGGGAAGAGAGGGTAAAAATAAAGCAACTGTAAATAACTGTACAAGTCTCAGGCATTAAGTTTCTAATAGCAGGGTTATGTTTCTTCTAGGGTGTTCCTGGGTGGGGGCTTGACTTGTAAACCCGGTCCTGTTACTGTCTAGGGGCATAGATGGAGGGATTAGACTTGAGTAAAATATACTTTTTTTCTGATTTATTTAACTTGCCAGAAGTTGAATTTTTGTTAAATCAAAAGTTTGTAGAGACCAAAAAAATCAACTTAACAGGACTCCACTGTATTTTGCATGCCTTTTGTTATGCAAAAGGCATCTGGAGTTGTGGGGTTACATTTTAAGTCTCAAAATGGGGTGTGTAAGGCAAAAAATGTAGGAACCCCTGTGTTTAATGCAAAACAAGCCAATAAAAAGTCAAGGTTTTTTTGTTTTTGTTTTTGGCTACATCCTACAAATATAATACATGTAATACATGGACTGGCTTAATATTTTTGCACTAAATACTGTATCATCTACAATAGCCATAGTTTGGTTTAGGCATCAATACATGTATTATATTTGTGTGGCTGTACGCAATCCAAACACTTGTAATGGCTCATTGGAATAAAATAAAGGACAACTTTAAAAATCAAAAGAGCAGAAGGACAAAAACATCAGCATCACGAAAAACAAACAAACAAAAAAATAAAATATTGGCATGTTTTGCATTAAACACAGGGATTCCCAAGATGTTTGCTTGTGACACCCCATTTTGACATGAGGTAGGGGTGTGTGTGTGTGTGTGTGTGTGTGTGTGTGTGTGTGTAAATATAGAATATGTTCTATTTTAATCTATTATATATATTCTAATATATAAAATATAATAGTATGTATGCATATGTGGGGCATATATTGGAGACATTTCCAGATGGGATATTGCTTAATTAATATTTTATATTTATAATTCCTTATTATATAGTTTCTGCAATGTGCCTGGTGCTGAGCAGTTATAAGAGACAAGTCCCTGCCCCAGAGGGGCTTACAATCTAGAATAGACATGGGGAGGGGCAACTAAGGGGAGGAGCACATGGGGGAGGGGGGAAGAGAAACATTTACAAAGTTGAGAAGTTGCAGGTGCGTGCACTTGGCTTGGTTACAGAGGAAGTGGGGGGCATCCAGAGGACAAACAGTCATAAACAAAGACTCCACAGAGGTAAGGAGAACTATTTTTGTTGTTGTTGTTGCAAGTCCCAGTTACAGGATTGGAATTAAATATAGTAGCAGTAAAAACTCAATGGATGCCTCCCTGCAGAGTAAAAATTCTAACGTGGGCTAATTTTAGGTTCAAACTTTGAGCATCTTCAAAAGTGTCAAATGTAATTTGAATAGTAGGATGCACAGTAACATTTTAAAAATGGTTTTTTAACGTATTTAGGAAATATAAATATTTACCCCCATATTGAGGGGGAAAGGACTCAAAAGGATAGCATCACCCTAAAATGAAAAACACTTACGTTGAGAGGAGTTGCGTTTTAAACAATAAAATGAGTAAAGTCTTGAATAGATTATATATAAACAAACTATATTTTACCATAGTAAAACTTATCTTTTACCATAGTGAAACTGAAACCATCGTCTGACTTTGCTAACCGGGACCTGACAGTTAACGAGAGAAGAGCTAGAACTCCTCTTTCTTCTTTGAAAGGCCTTTACGTATTCCCACCATATTTGTGCCGCCTGGTGCTGAAACTGGACCTTAATTAGTTTAGCGCTTACAGCTTGGAGCCTGCAATGATGCACTCAACGGGTATAAATACCCCATGACTCACGACTCCCTTTTCTTTCTGTTTTGAAGATAGAACTGACTGGCTTATCTACACCAAGTTCTTTTATTATTTTTCAAAGTGCGTGACAAAATATTTTAAAAGGTTCTCAATGGGGTGTCACAAGGTTCTCAGCTGGGAGAACTGTTGGAGATCCGCTTGGATGTCGACCTCTCCTCTTTCCGCAGACAATGTAAGACCTGGCTGTTCCGCCAGGCCTTTCCTGAAGGAGATGGGGTGGGTTGGGTTAGGGTGGGGTTGGGGGATGGGTTTTTATATTGTTTTAACTGAAATTAATATGGTTTATTTTAATGTTTTAAATGTTTTTTTAATATATTGTGAGTCACCCCAAGATGCCTGAGGCAGGAGGGGGCGGCATATAAATTGTAAAAATAAATAAATAAATACTACTTTCAAAGCATGAGAGGTTCCCACACGGCTCTGCGACTCTGAAGTTGATGCTGAATGGGTGTCCAGATAAGGACGATGACTATTCAAAATAAATAGTTGGTATCAGAGCCAGCTCTTGCCCTCGACACTGAGCAAGAAGAGGCAGAGACCTTCTCCATTTCCACTTTAGCACCAGATGCTGGAGCATAGAAAGCCCTTCGCACTACTGATTTTGCCAAGCTGGTGGATGCTGGTAGAGACAGAATATTGGCCCTTAGCACCATTGCCTACATATAACCCACATCAGGAAGATGATGATAATGCAGACAATATCCACTACCCGATGCCAACCAAAGAGGATCTGTGCATGGTGTTGAGCCTGCTTGAACAGATACTGACACCAAGGATCTACAGAATGGTCTAATCTGCTTTACCACATTCGCCTGCAGTGCTTCTTCAACCATCAGTGCCTTCTGTGCCAAGAATGTCTGCACCGACTATCTACAGCCCATTCCTCCCAATCTACAGCTATTACTACTTACCAACAACCATGTTCAGAGGAGGTAGTGGAGCTTATAGAGGAGGGTTTCAGTACTGGGCTGGATGATCTCCTGACTGGATAAGACAAGAGGTTTCTGTAGAGGAAATGGTGTTTGAGAAGGAAGATGGGGCTAATAGTGTCATAGGTTGCTCCCCCACACCTCACCACCTGATTTTAAAATCTTTCCAGGAACTCCTGGTTAAGATGGCTAATACAGAGGGGGACCCTCCAGGTGATGTAGATACAAAGAAACCGTATAACTTATTTGGTATTTGGTCTGCAGGTCCTAAGGCCTGCCTGGCAATTCCTTTGGCCAAGGGGCTCTCTGATTCCATGGAGGAGCTGTGGACTACCCCAGCTACCATGTCCCCTGTGCTACCAAAGTCTCTGACTGTACCCAGTCCCTAATGTGGGGCATGAATTTCTAATTCATCTCTCCCTCTTATCTTGCTTATAGCCATGACTGTGACAGACAGGTCAAGGGGTGGGAAATGCCCGTTCAGCCACTGGATAGGGTGGAATCCTAGAGTTTGATGCTTTAGGGAAGAAGGTGTATTTTTCAGCATGTATGGCTATCAGGACAGGAAATTTGGCTCTGATGGCAAGATCTAGTTATTCTTTGTGAGATTCAGTTGTATCAGTTACGGGAGACCTTTCTGAGGGGGTCAGGGACAGGATACGTCCAGCAAGTGAAGATGGGAAGGAACTGTCAAAATGCTTTAGAAGAATTCCTTTTGATGTGGCGACAGTATCTGCTAGTCCATTGGCACTGAGTAAAGTACTATGTCATCACTCCTGGCTCAGATATTGTGGTCTTACATCGGAGGTTCAAAATGTGGCAGAGAATCTACTTTTTGATAAGGAGAGGTTATTCACCTCATCCACAAGCCAACAACTTAGTAGACTGGCACGTCCATAGCAAAATCCATGGGATTTAATGTTAATATGGGTCCATCCTAACAAATGTAGGTCATGAAATGTATCCGCAGTTTATTGCTAAGAATAATCACAGCATATTCTGTTTGACTGTAGGTTATATGACGACAGAAGGAGAAATCTCCTGGGTTCATTCCTTGATGTTTATCCAGGGAGGGGAGAGTACAAATTGCTGGTACGTGCATTACAGGATACGAATTATGAGCGTACCAAACTAATAGTGAAATATCTGGAACAGGCCTTGACACGAAGGCAGGATTTCTTAGAATTTAAGTTGAATGGTTAGACTGTATAGTAATATTTACCTGTTTTTCCCCTTGATCCTGTCCCTTTTAGTAGTTAATTGATTTAAGTTGAAGAGATGATGGCTGGCACTATCTGTATTCTGTTGTTTTATTATTATTGTGGGCTTTCTAGCCCTTATTACTGTTGTGTGTTGTATGTGCTTTCAATGCAATGGCCAATGGCTACGCTAAAATAAATAATTATGTAAATCATTATGATAAGAATAAATCCCCTTTTGTTTCTCAGAGGAATCCTCGCTTCACACCTCCTAGATAAAATATTCCTAGCTACGTAGACATCTTTTAATCAAGGCAAGCAGGTAGTTCTTTCTTATCAGGGAGGCAATAGACATGGCTGTTTAGTCCCTCCCTTCTGCGCGGAGAGAGAGAGAGAACACGTTTTGGCAAAAGTGGAAAGGCCGTTCCTTTTCTTGATAGGCTTATGGGGTGTTCTTCTAACACTTCTGTTGCCTGGGTTTAGGCGTCGTTGCTTGTGATTATCTTCATTTCTCCTATGTACCACAAGACAGGCTCATATTATACCCTGTTACAGGGATCCGCAAAGTTTTCTAGCCCTAAGAACAGCATCCTTTTTTGTTTGTTTGTTTGTTTGTTTATTTATTACATGGATTTGATATCCTGCACCTGAAACATTATCAAAAACAATAAAATATAACATCTCATTTAAAACATTATAAATATATTTAAAATACCACTAAAATGAGCTATAACCCCCATCCCCAACCCAGCCCTGCCACCTACTGCCCATCTTCCCCCTCAAGCCTGGTGGAACAGCCAGGTCTTACATTGTTGTCGGAAGGAGGGGAGATCCGGGGCCAGACAAATGGTCACTGGCATGGAATTCCACAGCCATGGACCAGCCACCAAGAATGCCCTCCCTATGATTACCTCCTGAGAAACTCAGGGGACCTCAAGGAAGGCGTCCCTGGCTGATTCAGAATTTGGGGGTGGGGTGAAGCGGTCCCACAGGTAGGTGGGGCCCAGACTGTGTAGGGCTCTATAGGTCAATACCAGCTCCTTGAACCAGGCGGAGCTTGGGGACCAAGGAGGGGCGAACCCCATCAATGACTGGGACCATCAACCCCTCGGCCCCTCCCACCAACATCACCTCCATCTTGTTGGGATTCAGCTTCAAACGACTCACCCTCAGTTAGTCCACCACAGCCACCAAACACCGAGTAAGTACCGAGATTGCTGAGCCTGGGTCAGCTGCAAAAGAGAGGTAGAGTTGGGTGTCATCAGTATGCTGATTACAACATCAAACCATCTCATGACATCACCCAGCGGCTGTATATACACGTTGAAGAAGAGAGGGGACAGACTAGAACCCTGTGGTATTCCACAGGTGAGGTCCTGGGGGGGAAGATGAAAAATCCAGCAGCACCACCTGCTGGGTCCTCCCAGCTGGGAAGGAACAGAACCATTCAAGAACAGTTCTGTCCACTCCCTGTAGGCGAGTCACCAACATCTCATGGTCAACCATGTTGAATGCCGCTGACAAATCTAACAGAATCGGAAGGGTCGACCAACCCCGATCCAATTCACGGCGAAGGTATTCGACCAGTGCCACAAGTGTAGTCTCAGTGCCATAACCCAGATGAAGGACACAGTTTGCCCACTTCTGATCTATTATGTTAAATCCTGGGGCACAATTCTATCCTATCAAGAAATTCAAAATCTCAGTAAAAGTGTGATTGAAGTAGCCCCTGTTGCTTAGAGATGTCTTGTTTTTTATTCAAGATCCTGGATTTCGATCCATTCTGGACCATAGAATGTTAAATACGTTTTCTCTACAAAATTTCAGATGGTGACTCTTTCTTGGCTCATTCCTTCCCTTCTTTGGTCTTGTTTGGATTTAGCTTCAGTCAGCTGGCCCACATCCATTCCCCAATGGCAGTCAGGCACCTGGTGAGGACCGAGACTGCAGGGCCTGGGTCTGTTGAAAAAAAGAGAGAGTTGGATGTCATTGGCATACTGATGGCACTTCACTCGATATTTCCTAAGCATCTCTCCCAGGAGCCTCAGATGCACATTTAACAGGAGTGAGGGACAAGATGGAACCCTGTGGGACCCCATAAGGGACCTCCCGATGGGACGATGAGCTAACTCAGCACCACTGTATGGGTTCTCCCATCCAGAAATGAGCAGTCCCACGCACCCCTGCCAGGTCCTTCAGTTGTGTCAGCACCAGCCCATGATCAGTGGTATCAAAGACTATTGAAAGATCTAACAAAATCAACAGGGTACAATTTTCCCTGTCGGTTCAACCAAGGCCACAAGCACAGTCTCGGTGTCATGCCCAGAATGAAACCCCAACTGACGTGGGTCCAGGAATCCAGTAGCATCGAGATGCGTCTGGAGCTGCAGGACAATCACCCGTTCAGTAAAATTCCCTAAAAAGGGAAGGTTAGAGACAGAATGGTAGCTGGCCAGGAGGCAACATCAGGAGATGGCTTCTTGAGCAGGGGATAGACATCGCATTTTTGAGGCTGTCAGGCACCCTGCCTCCAAATGGAGGCATTGACAATACCTGCCCGCAATGGCCCCAATATATCCTAGCTAGTCTTCACTAGCCAGGACGGACATGGATCTAATTTACAACTGGATGCTCTTACCACTGCAAACACAGCCTCTGCATCGGTGGATGAGATCAACTGAAGCCGATCCAAGCAAACCAGACAAGACTGAGCCTCCCGAATCCCAGTCTCTGGCTCTGCCCTCGAAGTAGCAGTGGCGAAGTCAAGCCAAATATGAGCAATTTTATCTGCAGAGTAGGTGGCAAACTCATTACAGCAGGCAGGTAGCGACTCTAACTCCAGGTGGAGACAGCCAGGATTTAATAAGTTCTTCTGGATGGTGAACAGCTCCACCGGATGGCACTGTGAAGATTCATGGCAATGACATTTTCCTTCAAAAATAGTCTCTGCCTCAGTTGGCCGGCTTTGGCACAAGTTGCACTCCACCTACGCTCAAACTGTCTAGTTGCATGCTTTAGCAGCATCAGGTCCTCTGTATACCAGGGAGGAAGCAGACACCTAGGTGCTTGGGATGTGCAATTCATTTTGTTTTTATTAGTTACTAAAAAGAATGACACTCCATTCGTTTTAGTAACTAACGTTATGAAAATGAATGAATTAAATGAATGAATTCGTTTTCGCGATGAAAACGAAGCAAATGACATGTTTGCTTTCATTCAATTTTGTGTTTTTTCCGTTTAGTTTAATAAAAAATAATTTAAATCGCTGCGCATGTGCAAAATGACCAACAGTGCCATTTTGCATATGTATGGCCCTTTTACAAAATGGTGCTGATGCTGCTGGTGCTATTTTGGAAATGGGCATACATATACAGAATGGGCCAGTGGCCATTTTGTGCATGTGCAGGAATTTTTAATTTTTGAAAAGTTATAATTAAAAAAAAAAAGTAAAAGTCACTGTGCATGTGCAAACCGGCCGCCAGACCATTCTGCGCATGAGGTGTCATTTTTGAAAAGGGCTGCACATGCACTGAAGGTCCTCGTTGGCCATTTGCATGCGTGCAGTGATTTATTTATTTTTTAATTTAAATGAAAAAATAAACTAAAACGAATGGGTGTCTTTACAAAACCCCTGAGAGTGAATGGGTTTTTTAACTCAGAAAACAATACAGAAAACAAAAACAAAAACAAAAATGCTGCACATCCCTACTGGGTGCCACTGTGTCGGTAACCTGGGTCAATATAACATACCACAAATCAATCAGGGCATCAATGCAGAGGCTGTCGAGGTAAGTGGGCAAATCTCCCAAAGTTTTGGTATCCTATTGAATCCTTTAGTCTCCAGGGGTGGACCATTCTAACTGGTCTACCACCCCAATCTCTCTTTCTCTCTCATATAAGTAATAATAAAACACATACATGCTTGGTTTCAGCAGTTGTCTTTCTGTTGAACTGCCTAGAAAGTAGAAGTATTCCATCTTTATTTTCATACTAACTCATATGAGACTCTTGATCTTTCTTGTCCTACAGGTTCTGCTTGTTTCTTGAATGTTTTGCTCAGCAACTTAATGGCTTGAGGATAGTACAACCAGTACTGACAGTCGTGAGGCCTGCTACATAACACGTGCTGCTTTTATCATCGGCAAGGCTACCTTAAGGGGTAGCAAGTTCTTTCAGCAGGAGTAATAATGCTTCACTAACTAAAGGCAGCATTCTTTCATACACAGAAAAGAATCATGTCTGTTTTCAGCATGCAATATAGATTCTCTTAAACAAATTATATAGTGAGAGGGGATTATAAAAATGTTAGTTATTGGAGAGTTGTTTATCAATTGA
The DNA here is from genome assembly GCA_003113815.1 of Sphenodon punctatus. Classification (NCBI taxonomy): domain Eukaryota; kingdom Metazoa; phylum Chordata; class Lepidosauria; order Sphenodontia; family Sphenodontidae; genus Sphenodon; species Sphenodon punctatus. The sequence continues at coordinate 6,308,321 of QEPC01014420.1, read as the reverse complement.
ACGTTATTTAGGAAGTCTCTCTAATTGGAGAAATTGGATTAATTAAAACAATTAGCTGCTGTTGTACTTAGAGAATTACTCTGCTTGTTACCTCTGTGTGTTTTGTTGTTGTTGATGTCTGTCTTCAGGAAAATTAAATGTTTTACATACAAAATTATGCTTTCACTTTTCTGGAAATGTCCTTACGAACACTCAACTGTTGTTCTAGGGCTGATTATACATGTTTCAAACTGATGCTTCTAGGGGACCTTAACCCATGAAGTCATCCCGTCCCGAAGCCAAAACCCCACCCTCCAACTGCTGAATAAATAGATTCTCATGACAGAATAATTCATCTCCAGCCATGAAAACATCAACTTTAAACGACAGCTTGTAGAGACCCTGTGCTTGTTAGGGCCGGATCAGCAGCCCAGATGCCTGGGATGTAAACTCATGAAGGGAAGATTAATTTATCTGTCATCCTTTGCTTTGACAGTTGCTGTAAATCTGATTTAGCTCTAAGCAGAAAGGGGGGGACCTTTGGATTTGTAAAGGGTGGTACTAAGAAAATCTACTTCAGACTTTTGACCCTAAAAGGAACAAATTATACTTATGGTCGGTCATCTTTAGTCATCTTTGATGCTTTTTTAAAAAGTCCAATAAGTTTGGATAAATTTGTGTGGTTAAAGCTATTTAACTTTTTCCAGTGAATAGCATCATTGTTAGAAAAGCTATTTGCTTATTGATTGATGGTAGCAGATGCTTTCATGGAGCCAAGTATGTATGTTTATATATTGCTATTGCCTTTTAATGTATTTTTCCTCTTTTTTGATGCTGTAAGTTTTATGGAGTTGATATTTTCTTGAAAATACATAAAAACATCAGATTTATTTATTGTGGAGTGATACCACACAGATTTAAACGTCTGTGACAAACTTCTGTAATTCTAAATAGATATTCTAGAAGCAATCTGCTAGCCTCCGTACATAATGACCACTCTCATGTGATGATGCTTGTGCCAGGGCATATGACTTTGGGTCCTGCAATCAGTTTGTGACTTGGGTGTGTCATACCATATAAACCGATATGGACAGGACAAATGAGCCAACAACTGAACCGACTAATTTGCATTTTGCTACAAAAGACTTTTAGCCCATATAGAACAACATTTCCTTATTTCCCCTAGAGAGTAGGGTTTTGTAATATCACTCCTTTCTTTTACAAGCCTAGGTCAAAGGTGGCCACTGTTCCTAATCCCCAAAACCATGTACCAAAATCATCATGTGGCCGAGAGCTACAAGGCGCATATGTATGTACGTGCACACGTATACAAACCTCTTCTGCTTCCTGATCGGCTGGTGGAGCTGAAATTCTGTAGTCCTGGCTACTGAGAATCTGATGAGTAGCTGCAATTCAGCTGCTAAGACTTGGGTGCAATAAAGTAAGACAAAGGACCCTTAAGGCAAAACAGGGCTCAGGAGTAACCCTCGCTGAGAGCTACACTTGAACTGCCCAAGAGCCACATGTGGCCTCATTCATGCTGAAGACCATTCTTGTTTAGAAAATAACAATAATATGCTCTGGAGAGCAACAAAGACATTAAAGTATATTGCATGTCTGTGGGGATCATGCCCTCTTCTGTAGCTGGTATGGGGGTCATGACCTGAAGTTTAGGAACCCCTGACCTGAAATAAAGCGGAGGTGCTGGGGTTCACTTAGGTTCATAGATGGCATATGGGTCTGTCTTCTGCGAACGTTAGGGCAAAGGTTAGGGAGAATTTGGAAGAGCGGGTGGTCCAGCAAAAGGGTGACAGCAGGGCCTGTCTGGAAGAACAGTGGTCTAGGCTAGTGGATCACTACCCCCTCTCGTGGAAGTGAGCATTGCTGCCTCGGCTTCTGCTCATGCTGGATCGTACTATTCTACGAACCCCTGCTGGGATGAACCTCTGCAGGCCCCAGTAAGTACCATTTCTAGGTATGGGTAAAGAGTGGCAAGGGTGGGGTAATGGTGGCTTTATTTTTGAGAACTTCAGTTTCTTTTTCATTTGCCAGTTTGGATTCTTCCTGCTTGAGCTGAATCACTGCTAATCCCGGCAAGTAGACCATGCAGTATGACTTGCATAAGACTTGCAATATGGCTTGTATCCCGAATCCTGTGCTGTCACCACAATATAAAACCATGTTGGAATAGACCCTTATATTTTTTTTCTGACCCATGTACAGTATGTTGCAGAAATTATTTAATTTTTAAATTTATTTTTATTTTATCAAATTTCTACCCCGCCCCTCCTAAAACAGCTTGGGGCAGCTTACAAATAAAAAAGCAAACACAAATATAAAATACATCTAAAAACAATTAAAACATTCAAAAATACTACATTTAAAACAGGGCTGGGCATCACAATAAAACAATAAATAGGGTAAGGGGAGATAAAACCCCAGTAACCCCCCCCTTCCCCCCTCCCCAAAGGCCTGGGCGAACAGCAGTTTTTACAACTTTGCCGGAATGTCAAAAGGCTTGGGGCCAGGTGACCTTCCTCCGGGAGGGAGTTCCAAAGGTGTGGTCCGGCCACCGAGAATGCCCTCTCCATTGTGGCCCCCCGCTTAATGCGGGGGACCTCCAAGAAGGCACCCCCGGCAGACCGAAGGAGCCGCTCTGGGGCACGGAGGTCCCTGAGGTACGAGGGGCCCAGACCGTGAAGGGCCTTATAGATCAACACCAAAACCTTGAACCTGGCTCGGCACGCTATTGGCAACCAGTGCAGAGTCCGGAGTACAGGTGTTATGTGCTCCTGACGACCCGTCCCCTAAATGAGCCAGGCCGCCGCATTCTGCACTATCTGCAGCCTCTGAACCAGGAACAAGGGAAGCCCCACGTAGAGCACGTTGCAGTAGTCCAGCCTCGAGGTGACGAAGGCATGGATGAGGGAGGCCAGGTCCAGGCCAGAGACGTACGGATGCAGCCTCTGCACCAGATGCAACTGACGGAAGGCAGCCTTCGCGACCGTCTCCACCTGCCGCTCCAGGCGGAGATCCGCATCCAATATCACCCCCAGACTCCGGACCTGCTGAGCTATAGGAGGGCGAACCCCCCCAATCAGGGGGGCCAACACCTCCCTCGCTCTCCCCACCAACATCACCACTGTCTTATCGGAGTTAAGCTTCAGTCTGCTCTGTCACATCCACTCCGCCAGTGCCCACGGCCATCAAACATTGGGATAGTGTTAGTATTTATGCAACTTGTTCAGATGTGAGCAGATGGTGTTCAAAGTTATGTAGCATGAGTTCTGACTCTTGTTGGACCACTAAAAGTTTTATTGTTCGTCACAAATGTTTTCTGGTGTATGTCTTCATAGTGAGTCTGAGTTTTTGTGGCAAGACAAAGAACAACTTCAGATGTGAGTTGGCCTGGTGATGGATGAAAAGAAGCTATTTAGGAAAAGCCTGCTGAGAACTGCATAGGAGGAAAAGGGCGTTCTCTCACCTGACTCCAAGGGTGTATTGGCAGGAGGCAAAATGTAAAGACCTCTTGTTTCCCCATGTTACCCAATGTGCATGGCTCTTAATTAAATTGGGAATTGCCCTGTAAATCCAAAGAAATAAGTGTTCCATCCATAACTTATTTTAAGGTGGTTTTGCATGGTGAAAAGCTAGTTGACTGACAGAAGTAGTTACTGTATTGGAGTTGAGTTTGCTGTTTATGTGCTTTTATCATGGAAAAGAGCAAGGAACAGCCTATTCAGCAGGGAATACAGCAATATTTTTAACATTCCTATTTAGTAAAAAGATTTGAAGTTATTCAAAATATTCACAAAAAGTGTGTTATAACATTTGCCTGGTTTTGAGTGATAATTCTGTGACAATATAATCAGTTTTTTAAAAAAATAATCCAATTTATTTGGGACATCATGCCATGTCTTTCTCCATTTATGTTTACAAAGTGTTGGTTTTGCTTTTTATGTGCTTTTATCATGGAAAGGAGCACGGAACAGTCTATTCAGCAGGGAATACAGCAATATTTTTAACGTTCATATTTAGTAAAAAGATTTGAAGTTATTCAAAATATTCACAAAAAGTGTTATAACATTTGCCTGGTTTTGAGCGATAATTCTGTGACAATATAATCAATTTTTTTAAAAAAGTAATCCAACTTAATTTGGGACGTCATGCCATGTCTTTCTCCATTTATGTTTACACAGTGTTGTTTTTTTAAAAAAATCTACTTGAGTGTGAATTTGCATTTGAGATTCAGGGAAAAAGGTACTTGCACGCCAAAAGCCATATAATTTATAGTGGAGTGGGCAAATGGTGGCTTGGGAGCCACATGCAGTTCTTGGGCACCTGTATGGCAGATCTTGCCAGAAGTGGATGCCTTGGGGGTGTCCATGTGGCTCCCACAGGAGCAAGAGAAGTTGAGCCTTCATTTCTACTGCTGCTGCCACTGGAGCCACCTGGGTGTTGTGGAAACAGAGGCAGCATGCCCTGAGCCTTGCCCCTGGGATGGGAGGAAAGCTGTGCTGCACCAGTCTGGGACACCCCTAGCCTGCAGCCTGTCAGCACCTTCTCCGTAGTGCCCCAAGTCCTGCACTGGAAAGTAGTTGTAAAAGGTGAAAGCATAGAAAAGTGGTTTCAATTCCAGCAGGACTTGCAGTCTCTATGGAAAGTATTGGAACGTCATATTAGGGGTGTATGACTCTTGAAGTGAGAGAGCTGACCTGTTGTTTTTGAGCTCCCTATCTTCATGTCTACTGCCTTTTATTTATACAAGCCAGATTGATGGGCTTTTCAAACGAGGGATTCCATTTTACAAAAAAACTTTAAACAATAATATTAATGGTGTTTTTTTGGTTTGTTTGTTTTTAAATCTTGTTTTAAAGTTTATTTTGTATATAAAAATTTGGGGATTATACATACACCATCATAAAGTGTCTTGTGGATCTCGGTGAAATGAAAATGTTGGTATGCGGCTCTTGGGCTTGGAAACTTTGACTGTCCTTGATCTATAGGATTGAAAGCAGTTGGGAGCCAGGTAACTAGGTGTTCTGATCTGCCTGCTGGCACTGAAAGGTATTAATACCTTTTGTAGCAGACAAATATAATTACCCTCATTTTAGAGGGAAAGAGGATATGACAATAGAGCACAGATTAGAACTCAACATGTACCTCATTAGAAGCAGTTATTTTACACACTTAAGTTTTACTTGGTGTCCAAGAGGGGATGGGGACTAGGAGCAGCAGTTAGTAAGTGGTCACAAATGAATGTGTTTGCACACTGGCACAAAGAGAGAGTTTAATGTGAATTCTTATCTGAGCTTGCCTTAAATTGAGCATGCTGTTGAGATGCATATGGTGAGGTTATTTTACCTGTTTAAATAAATATTGAAATCTGTAATGGTGCTAAAATGAGTTGGTATACTTAGTCGTCGTTCCCTGACACACGGTGATTTCAGACGTGACGCTAACCCCAGTCTAATCACACTTTAACTACACTTGAAAATGTCTTATGCATGTTGCAGGGCTGTATAAGTGTGATTAAACTGGGGTTAGCATCATGTCTGAAAACACCCTTCAAGTCTCTGGTTAACACGAAGTATGGGCGTTTTCAGACAAGACATTCCCCACCCTCCTCTCACTCCCTAGACATTTACAGGGCACACATAGGGCAACATTGCAGCCCTGCAACATGTATGGTGGAGAGTGTCTTGTCTGAAAATGTTCTATATGTTTCATCTTGGCAACTCTAATGGCAAAATCTTCCAACCATTGAGGTCCATGGCAGAACTCTCATTGACCTTAATGGTGGAGGATTTACACTATAAGTATGTGTTTCAGAGTTAAGCCAAAGGATTGGTCTTTGAACTGAAAATAAATGTTGATGAAATGAAATTAAACAAGTTCTCTCCCATGTGGTAATGGCCTGCTGACTTTGGGTACTTTTTGAATTGTTTATTGGATGTCCAAGTATTGGACCTTGGTGCAGTTACATACAACCAAACGTGCTAGTTATTCATAAGATTCTGGATGTATAGCATAAATATTTGTTTTCTTTGGTAGCTAATTAAAGCCAAAGATAAATATATAAAATGGCAGTGGCTGCGTCTGCAGCAAGTCCAAATGCGTGAGAAGTGTAGTCTTGCTTTGAAACAGGTGGCAAGCATAGGGTTGGCAGAATAGACTTTGAACCCAGGGGGGTAGCTATAATAGGTGCAGCTGCACCAGGGCCCATTAGCCTGGTGGGGTCCACATGCATGTATAGAGTGGAGTGCCCCACTAGGGAGCCCTATTCCATCTTCTCTCTCTCTCTCTCATATTCAGAGAGAGTATATATATATACGCACAAAACAAACTTTATTATACTGGCCTATTGGTCATGACAAATTCAGTATCAAAATATACCAAAATGATACACAATAATCTCTTGACATTTACAGCAAACCAAAACAAATTAAACAGCTGTATGTATTACAAAATCACATATAGTCTCATATAATAATAAACAGTGATAACAATAATAATCACAATAAAATGCTGCTGTTATGCACTTCTGCTACAAGGGACTGTTCTCTAGTCAGCCACATTCTTTCCTTTCTGATCAAATATCCAAAGAAAGCTGCCTCCTGCGTAATCTTCCTATTTTTGTCTACCAAGAGATAGATCAATTGTCTTGTTTCTGGTGCGTCTTTGGGACACTTAGTATTACGGTATAGCCTTTCCCTATATTTTTGGTACTGAGGGCAGGTAAACATAGGATGAGGCAAGTCCTCAATTTGGTGATGACACCAAGGACATAGCCTCTCACCATATGGGATACCCCTCATCCTACCCTCTGTTACAGCAGAGCGTAATACCTGGAGGCGCATAGCTGTAAAGGCATTTCTGTGGCCATATGGTATTTCATAGTCCAGATATGCACCAGCACCAGGCATTGGTAACAAATACTTATATAAAGTTTGGATATCCATGTCTTTTATACGTTGTTGGAGTATCCTGCAGGCTTTTTTAATAGGAAGATTTAACAGAAAAATAAGGGAAAAGCCCAACCTTTGCAGTGCTTGGTTTGTAGCTCTCCACCAAGGATCATTACCTACAGTGTTGTTCTCTTGCAGACAAAGATTTGAAAATGAATTCTCTGCTTGGTTTTTCATTTTAGGTAATGCAGAAAGCCAGGTCTCCATTTATTCCATCTTCTGTGCACCAGGGCCCATTCCCACCTAGCTACACCCCTAATTGAGCCACTGTCAGAAATTGGTGTCCCATGAAAGAATGATGGAAGCCCAAAGAGCCAGGCTAGGAATAAGATCCCATGATGTTCTTTGTGACTTTAATCTCTAAAATACCATGGTATGTGTCTTCGTAATTTGTACATGTTCCAAGAGCCATCTAAATATTTGTCCAATTTTCAAAGACCTGTATGGTGTCTTGCATTTTTAGTATGCTTCAGGAAGAGAAAAACTGGTTAATTTTTATAAAGCAGTGATTTGATAATGCCTTGTTCAGCTACAGTTGCACTCAGGGTTTTGCATCAATGATTTCTCTTAAGTAATGGCATAGAGAATGTAGCTTCTCCTTATGAAAAAATCAGTCTTAGAACCTATTGCTGTTTAGTTAAGCTATTTAGAAATGAGGGATTAGAATTTATTTTAAAAATAATTGGAAATATTGTACAAACAATTTTTTTAAAAAGTAAAAAAAGCCTCTGTAGGAAGCCATGTGAAATCTACTTTCTTTCAGGACTGTAGGAGGAATACGTATTGTTTAAGACATCAGGTATTGAGAAATGACAGGGTGAAAAGTTTGACCTGAACTGCCAGTTCTGATCTGCAAGGGGGTAATTGAGTTGCCATGTTTTTTTAGTCTTCAGTTTAAATCAAGTTTTGCTATAGCCCATTTAAGTGTCAAATTGGTAGCAAAACTTGACAACTTCAGGGTGCAAGCTTGCTTTTGATCAAGATTTACATGCAAATCATTTTTTCCTTGAACTGTCTACTCCTGTTTTTGACACTCTGAGGGGTAGATGGTCCCCTTGGGCACTCTCTTGCTCCAGCCTTGGGGATGTTGGTTGTGGTGTTAGTGTTTAGAAGAAAAATTATCCTGATAAATATGGTGACTAAACTATATATTTTCCTCTTTTTTGTCAGCAGTTTGTAGCTAGGTTTCTAATTTTTCTTTTTACCAAGAAGGAAATCAAACAATAATCCTGAGTTTGATGTCAGATAGGCCCTTTTCACACAGACACTCTAACTGATAAAATGGGTGTTACATTTTATTATACATGTTGCAGGCCTGCAGGTGTGCTCTGTGTGCCCTGCAACATGTATAATAAAATGTAACATGCATTTTATGAGTGTTAGAGTGTCTGTGTGAAAAGAGCCATAGATAAAAACTAGAGAATTGAGGTGGAAGTTCACAAATGTACCAGGGAAAGAGTTTAAGCTGCAAAACTGACATGAAGGATGCAGACAGTGCTTGTGGTAACTTTAAAGAATCTTGATGGTTTAGAGGGGAAAATGGCCTTAGATGCCTCACGACTGAAACTTTACATTTTTGTTCAAAAATCTGAAAGCTGCTATTTTATTTTTTTTAAAGAATGCTTGAATGTTTTACTTGAGGTAACTACATGCAAAATAAATATAACTCTTTTCTGCCTTCTATCTTAAAGCTTTTGTGTAGTATACCTTTTAACATACATTTTAATTGCACTTTAAGAAAATCCAACATACAGTAATTTGAACGTGTGTGTGTGTGTGTGTGTGTGTGTGTGTGTTGTTTTATAAACATACTTTCAAAAAAATGTGAGGTGCAGTTTTTTTCTTCGTATAGGTTAATTGCTGTTGCAGGTCAGAATCTACTTTTAGAATGTAACTTCTGAAATAATTATGTAGCTCTTTTTATTTAACTAAACTGAGGTTTCCCTTGTAAGTTTAGTTGAGCAAGAACATCGAATGCGTTGTTCCATTGAGATGGCAGGCAATGTCTTTCTTGATAGCATACATATGGAAGCATGACTTCTGAAGTCCTGACTTACACTGATTTTACTTACTGGACCTTAATTCAGCAGGCACACAAAAAATGAATATGCTAACATGTTGTCACGGGTTGGAGGTCTGCACCCACACTTTACCGGGTTTGAGTGACTCAGTTTCCCTCGCTCACAGCCCACTTGAATCAGTTTTTTTCTCTGGTTGATTCAAGCCTGCAGCAGGGACAACCCCTTTGTCATCCAAGGGCCCGATCCTTCCTGTTTACAGACTTTCTCTCTGGGGTCCCCAGTGTTTAGGCACTGGTGCTCAGTGTGTTTCCAATGTTAGACACACTTCTTCATAAAGATAAGAAGTTAGTTTATTGATTTGCATAAGCAAGATAGTTGATACAGAGTGGTAACTAGAAATTAAAGGTAAGTATACCTAATTCCTAATCTATACTGGTTGAGTTCCTAGATAAGCATCTTACCCTACGAAAGTCCATTAGTTCTGATTCCTTCTCAGTCACAGATGTAGGTGATTGGGTGCTGGTTCTTAGAGTTGTTAGAAAGCAAAGTCCTGCTCTCAGTGCATGTCTTCCAGCTTTGCTCGCTGGCAGGATCCAGGATGCAGATGAGATTGCTCTGGGTGGCTCTCTCCAAGAGGCAGCGAAGATGGCTTAATGACCCTCCTTTAAATACCTTTCATGGTCTCTTTGTTTGAGCTTTCCCGCTCATGAGCGTGTGTGTTTACTTATGTAGGCAACCCAAGCAAAGAGACAGGTCCATTTGCATCTCCACAGGTCTGTCTAGCTGTGGGGTTGAATCCACAATCTTTTATCTCTTTGCATTTCTTGGAGTTTTGTCAGTGTCTAGTTGTCTACAGTACCTGATTTCGAGTTCCACAGGTCTCAATTGTAACATTACATACATGTTGAACCTTTTGCTTTACATATTTGCTAGACTTGTAGCCTACATGTAGACCAGTATCATACGTGTGTGACCCTATGTTCCTTCGTGACACATGTGCGATGAAACTTTAATTGAATTGTTAATGACACTTAGGAGTGACACAACACATGGAAATACATCCAAGCACCGGTCATGGGGAGCCCTTTTTCTTACTGTTACAAAACAGAAGACACTGGGAACTTGACAAGTCCAAGTGTTTGAGGCCAGGGGAATAATTGATAGCAGGCTGCCTGTATCCAAGGTCCTTCACTAGTAATTGCAAGCAGCATCTGACTCTCTGATCTCACCAGTGGTATTCACCATGCCAAAATGACCAGGCTTTGACAGATTGCTTTCCTGCAGTAATAACTTAGGCATGTTCTCTTTCTCAAATGAGGCCACAATCCCTCCCACTGGAGAAAATGAATTGCTGCTTTTTTTTTTTTTTTTTTAAATAGGGCACTGTTGTTAAAAGAATTCTATTATATTATACAAAGCCCAGTAGTGCTGAGGGACAAAATTCATATGGTTATAAACAAGATATATTACTTTGGAATATCACAATGTTGTGTTGTACCATTTTGACAGGATTTTCAAATGATGGTTTTGAAATGGTGTGGTTTTCTTCCCCTCCCCACCTCCAATGTTACATCCCTCCTTACATGACAGATCCAAGCTCCTCCTCCTCCTCTTTTTTTCCTCTTTGATTCTGTTGCTAACTATTTGGTGGGTGGGGAAGGAGAAGAACTTGAGGGAAATATGTGGATTTTGACTCTCAAAGACACTGGAGGTATTTGTTCCACATAAAGATGACATCCCTTTTATTTGAGTGTGTTAAAGCTCTTAAGATGTTTGGACTTAGAAGTTTCAAAATATATCCGTGTGGTGTTTGGTTTTTTTTAAAAAAAACAAACTGAACATATTTCGGTAATATAATTTTCTTATAAAATAGAATTGTAAGCCAAACTGTCCATGATATACAATAGTTCTGGATTTACACTCCTTTTTTATGGACAGGTTCTTTCTAATTCTGATGTAAGGATGTCTGTGTGGCACTCTCTGGTGGTCGGTCTTCTGGCAAACTTTAAATGCTTGGCAGCTCCACCCAAGGTCTGTGCAAACAAGGTTTCACACCAGACACCAACATCAAAGGAACTGCAGTAAGCTAAGGCCATTAGAAATTGTAACCACAGGTTTTTGGTTTAAAAAGCCTAAGTAACAACCCCAGTAATGATGGGTATATGCATGCAAACCTCTAACAGGATTTTTTAAAGGATACACTTCACGTACATTAAAGATTGACTGAATTGTATTTCCATTGCAAATACTAGGGTGGTGGGTGCTCAAAAAAGATACAAACATTACATACGAGAAGGAGTTCTACAAGCAGCCAATAAAGAAGTATAGGTCATTGCATAGCATTAATATTGCTGGTGCACTCTTAATGAAAGAAGTGACCCAACATAAGAACTATTGTTTAGTGGCATTTTTGTGGCAGGTGTGTCCGATTCTAAAATCCTGCAGTGAGACTTAACTTTCCAGTCCAGGTGATATCATGTTCATCAAGGCCCTGATCCTGTGATGATAAGATCCTCATGCACAGAGTCCTATTGATTTTTGACAGGACCATGTGGATCAGTTCCTTTGTGGGATCAGGCATACTTCTGACTTGAAAACAAGAAATGATGGACTAAAAGGCTGAAATTAATGAAAACGTGTTTGTGGCTTTTATCTTCATTCAGCTAATTAAACTGCGGTATTGCTAGCGGGTCTGTGTTTCTTGGTAGAGGTGTAAAGAGATGCTTAGATGCTGGATACTAAAAAGCTTCAAGTTCTGAACGTGCTGTTAGGTATACACATTTTAAGTTATTTTAGAGAACATAACAAGTGCTTGGGCTTAAAAATTGTAGGAATAGCATTTTAGCAGATAACTAACCTGGCGTATCCAGGTTTAGGGGCCACTTGAGCATTTTAGAGAGAGCACTAGAGCATTGAGCAGGTTTGTTTATGGTACATAAATCTGGGTTTGTCATAAGAAGGAGAAAAGTGAAGAAAGTTATGGTTTAAAAAATCCTGTGTAATAAATTAACTTTCTCAGAGCTTTTGGGTCAAGCCCAATTTACTAAAATAAAAAAGGAAGAGTGGGGGAGGAGTTAAAATGGTTGGCACTAGTGTTGCAGTCATAATTTATCTGCACCGTGAGCCCATCCTTTGGACAGACCTTTGTTTGAACTGCAGCTGGCCTGGTTTATGTATGACCTGCTGGGAGCCAAGGTGGTAATGAAAAACAGTTATTCTTTCAAATTACTCACAAGAAGAAGTGCCTATTTTATCAAGTGCTCTTCTTAATTTGGCACATAGTAAGACTTTTTTAATATTTATTTTTTCTCCATTAATCATACTGTATCTTACAAAATGTATAACCAGAGTGGTGAAAGATTGTATGTTTTCTTAAAAACATTCAGAAGACAAATGCTCCTCTAGAGGATGGCTGTCAAGAGCCCTTAACATTAAATTAATGAAGTTACTGTTAGGGTGGTTTTTTTTGTGTTTTTTGGTGCTACCAAGTTTGTGAACCTTCCCAACTTCGTCACAGCAAAGAATTTAGGTTTAATCATTTTGTGTGTGGGTGCAGATTAACCATTAGCAAAAAGGAGTGCAGCATATTGACTTGCACTGTGCAGTAACGAGTAAAGAGAATCCAACAAATAAAGTGAAGAGATAATTACTGAGGAAAAGGGGTGAAAAATAATTGGAAAATGTAAAACTGTGACTGCCTTTTTGGTAGTTAAAACTGACATTAAGATGACCGTGTGTGACTTATCCATGAAGTGGTGATTATTATGGGTTATGTGGTGGTTTTATTATAGTTCCTATTAGACAAAGGTGATGTACTTTGCTTACCAGGATATTTAGACACCATTAAAGACTGATTTTGCATCAAAGAGCATGCAGCCTGAATGATGGGTACAAAGATCAAACCAGAACACTCGGAGTAGGGACACAATTTGGTAGAAGAGTCATGAATGCTGGCAGTCCGAGAGGTATGGTACTCAGCCAGGAAGAGTGGGAAAAGTGCTGTGAGCTTGCAGTCACTGGAAGGATCTCTAGTACAAGACACATTGAGGAACTCCAGAGTAGCACCTACAGGGGCTGGCTGGGGTATTTCGTGAGACTGATCCATCCATTCCTTTCTGCAGCTTGTGAAATACTGTCAAAGCATGGGCCAGGAATCTTACTGTCACTGTCTGAGCATCTGTCTACCTCAGTCCTTGCCCCATTTGTCTAATTAGCTTCCTCCTTTATGAGGTAAGGTATAGCTGTGACTGTTGACTACTGAGGCAGAGGCCACACTGGAAGTGTGCTGAACAATAGTAACTTTATTAATGGAGCATAATGCAGTAGGCATCAACAGGAGCTTAGGCCGCATTCACACCTGATGGTGGCATTGGCTTTGAAAGTGACACGAGACTAAGACGCGGTGGAGGGAGGAGCCGGATCCCAAAAGTAGCGCCGGTGCGAATGGGGTTCTGCTGCAATGCTACTTGCAGATGACAGGGCACAAAATCCAGCCCTCTCATCCGCAAATAGTGTCTCAGCAGAACCCTGTTTGCACTGGTGCTGCTTCTGGTATCAGAAGGTGGCTACCTTGTAAACAAGGTTCTTCGAGATGGCTCCGACCATTCTCACAAATGGGTTTGCGCTTGCGCGCCCTTCTCCTATCGGCAGTTACCAAGCTAATTAACTGAAAGCGCGTGACGTTCATGCACACCCACCCTATATAAGGTACCTTCCCGCCCAATGCCACAGTTCCTTCCAACCCTGAGACTGCATGAAAAATTTCACACGGGGATGGAAGGGTGGGCATTTGTGAGAATGGTCGGAGCCATCTCGAAGAACCTTGTTTACAAGGTAGCAACCTCCTGTTCTTCTTCGAGTGGCTCCTCCCATTCTCACAAATGGGAGCGTACCAAGCCTAGAAACAGGCGGTGGGGAAATTTTTTCATTAATCACTAAACTATGCCAGATGATTAAACAGACAGAATTTAATACATAAACATATTAACAACACGATATGATTACATAGATAACACAGCAACCTAGCGGATAACCGAATCACCCTAAGTGGGGATTCTAGAGGTAAGTATTGCCTGACCCAGTGAAGTGTGAACCTGGGAGGCGAGGTGTATGGAGTAGTGTTTGATAAACGTACTGGGTGAACTCCAAGTGGTTGCTCTGCAGATCTCATGGGGAGAGATGTTAGCAAACGCAGCTATAGAGGCTCCTGTGGCTCTGATGGAATGAGCCCTAAGGTTGGGAGGTGTCTGGAGCCCCTTCACTTGGTAAGCAGATAAGATCGCCTGTACCAGCCACTTGGATATAGTCTGGGAGGAAACTTTCTTTCCCAGAGAGGGTTAAGCCGGGGAAACAAACAAGTTATCCGACTGTCTAAAACTAGCAGTTCTATCCAGGTAAATGAGAACTGCTCTTTTAACATCCAAGGTGTGAGCAGTTGCTAATGCCTGTGACTGATGCGGGTGTGTGTATGCAAAACTGGGGAAGAACAATCCTTTGCGCTAAGTGGAATTTAGAGACTTGCTTAGGAATAAATGACGGATGAGCTGCAATCTCCAATCTATCCGGAAAGGATTGGAGGTATGGCTCATGAATAAAAATGGCTGCAAGCTCACTTACCCTACGTAAAGAGGTAACGGCGACTAGGAAACAAGTCTTGATGGTTAAATTCCATAAGCTTGAGGTATGCAAAGGTTCATAAGGAGGATACATCAAGGTATCTAACACCATGGGAAGATCCCAGGAGGATACTGGTTGCTTGTCGGGGGGGGGGGGAAGGTTATTCATACCTTTGAGAGACGATTTGACTAACGGGTGTGAAAAAAGTGAAGGAGATCCGTGAGACTTAACGTTTCTTGAAATAGCGGAGAGATGAACTCTAAGCGATGACAGAGAGAGGCCTTTTTCTGCTAATTGCAAGAGGTACTGCAAAACTGTCTGAACAGACCGTTGAGAGTTGGAAATGGAATTGTCTAACAGCCAGCAGGAGAATCTCTTCCATTTAGCAGAGTATGACCGACTCGTGGAAGGTCTAATATCATTTTGAAGGACAAACGAGAGTCTATCCGCTATATCTAGTCCCTGTAAATCCTCCAAGCATGCAAGCTGAGATGGGAGATCTCTGGGTGGGACACCTGTTGCTGGTCCCTGTATAGGAGGGTTGGGGACTTGCCTAAGGGTAGGTACTCTGATGAGAGTTTCAAGAGGTCCGAGAACCACATCTGTCTTGGCCAGTATGGGGCGATTAGAATGAGGTTTGCCCCCTGTAGCAGAAACTTGCCTAAGACCCTGGGTATTAAGGGGATTGGGGGAAAGGCATAACAAAGTTGAGTTCTCCAGTTCAGGGAGAAGGCATCCCCCAGAGATGACGGGTCGTGTCCCGCTCGGGATGCAAATTGGGGGCATTTGGCTGAAATTGCTGTGACAAAGAGATCTATCACTGACGTGCCCCAATGAAGTGTTAGCCTGTGGAATGTTTGAGTGGAGAGCTGCCATTCGTGGTTCTCCTGGCTGAGTCTGCTCAGGATGTCTGCTCTGGAGTTCTCTTTCCCTGCCACATGGGTGGCCAGGAGATGAATATTCTGGGCCCTTGCCCAGTGCCATATTTCCGTGGCTACTTGACAAAGGTCTGGTGACCTGGTACCCCCCTGTTTGTTCAGGTACCAGACCGCTGTCATGTTGTCGCATGCATTTGTTACCACACGGCCACGGAGATGCTGCTGGAAATAGTCTAGTGCTCTTCAAATAGCCATGATCTCCAACATGTTGATATGGAGATCCTTGTGAGTGTTGTCCCAAGATTCTGAAATGTCCATGTTTTCCAGATGCGCTCCCCACCCTGTCAACGAAGCATCTGTGGTTAGGGTACAATCAGAGACAGGATAGGCAAAAGGCATTCCTGCCAAAACAAATTCCTTGTTGTTCCAAACCCTCAGAGAATCTAAGACTTCTCTAGTGATCCTGATCGTCTTGTTGGGGGATCCGACAAAGGGTCAAAAACTCTGTGGCCACAACTGAAAAGGTCGCATGAAGAGCCTTGCAAAGGGGGTGGTAGCAGTGGTAGAGGCCATAAATCCCAGTATACGCTGGAACCTTTTAATGGGGTGTCTCTTATGTTTTACAAACGTGTCTATTAAGGCTGACATATCAAGAAACCTTTCACTGGGAGCAAAAATCTTTTGCTTTACAGAATCCAGTATGGCTCCAATGTAAGGGACTGACTGTGAAGGAGTCAACAGCGATTTCTGTCTGTTAATGGATATACCCAAAGAGAGGCAAAGGTCCAACGTAAAGGATATTGCTTGTAAGAGGGAGGAAGGGGACTGCGCCACCAAGAGCCAATCGTCCAAATATGGATAGATGGCTATTCCCTGCCTTCTAATGTATGCGATAACCGGGACCATCACTTTCGTAAACACCCTAGGGGCTGAAGAGAGTCCAAAGGGGAGGGAGCAAAATTGATAGTGAGTAAAATTACGGCAGAATCTGAAGTAAGGTCTGGATGAAGGATGCAGTCTAACGTGGAAATATGCGTCCTTCAAGTCATACCACTGACCCCCTGATAAGTGAGACCTTAATGAATTAAGCGTGAGCATCTTAAACTTAACATAATTCACAAAACTGTTTACGAAACGAAGGTCAAGTATAGGTCTGTGACCCCCAGTTTTTTTATCTATTACAAAATAATTAGAATAACATCCCTTGTTGTTCTCATTGGTGGGAACAATCTCTATCACACCCTTGAGGTATAATTCAACAATTTCTTTATTCAATGTATCTGCGTGAGCAGAAGAAAGTGTAACAAAAGCAGAAGGTCTGCAACAAGGAGGAAGGGAGGAGAATTGCACCCTATATCCCCCACAAATAACTGCAAGCACCCACGAGTCAGAGGTGATAACTTTCCAGGACTGTAGTGCATTGAACAAGGCAAACTCAAAGCTAGTTGAAATGGTAAGTGCCTGCTGAGAAATGTTCGGGGCAGGCAATAGTTGTCAGTGTCTACCCCTGGTATTTGGGGCTGCAAACTGCTGCTTAGGAGCAGATCTATGCTTAAAGGAGGAGTATGGGTACTTGGGTTTCCCACTATAACTGAAAGAGGAGGTATTGGGATAGTACCTCCTACTATAAGGCTGAGAAGGTGGATAGTACTGCCTCTGAGGACGATATGCAGACTGTTGATGGTAAGGCCGGTGGAGGGAGGAAGTAGGTTGATCCCTCTGAGTGATTTTCATCTTTTGTGCTGTAGTTTTGGATTTTTGGATTTTGTCCAGCACTTCATCGGTGTCCTTTGTGAAAAGGCCGGATTGATAAAACGGTAGACCCTCTATACAGGCTCGATGATGATACTCGAGCTTCGTCCCGCATAGCCAGGCGAATCTACGAGTAACTACTGCATTCGCCACAGCCCTCGCTACTGTTTCAGAGGAGTGGCATGCTGTATGCAGTTGACACCTTGAAGTAGCTGTACCCTCTGCGCATAATGCTTGGAGGGTTTTTTGAGAGTCACTGGGGAGACTGGGGATAATCCTTTGAACTTCTCGCCAAAGGTAATGTTGGTAAGTCGCCATGCCCGCCGAATAGTTTGCTGTGCGCATGAGCATGGTGGTGGATGCAAACGCCTTTCTCCCAAAGACGTCTATGCGACGACTATCCCTATCTGCTGGGGAAGTTTCTTGCGAAGCCTTCTGAAATTTTTCGGCTGACGTGGAGACAATTAGTGAGTATGGGAGAGGATGTTTAAAGAATATAGACCCCTCTTCAGGGGGGAAAAGGTAGAAGGAACTACTAGCAGATGATATAGGATGAATAGAGGCCGGGGTGGCCCACAGCTTCTCCGCCTCTGCAGAGTGCTTTTTAAACAGAGGCAATGACAGCTTAGCCTGCACAGGCTTATCAACGAGCGAATACGCTGGGTCCTCTTCTTGCTGAGAAATCGGGACCGTGGTAATATTCAGTGCCTCCGAGAATCTTTTTAGTAGTCTCTGGAAGTCTCTATGTTCCTGGGACGAGGCAGACCGCATAGGAGTCTGTACATCATCGGAGGGTGGAGGAGAGAGAGACTCTGGGTCGATGGTCTCTAAGGGCTCCTCGACGTCGAGACTGTCTGAGGCTGGCATGGTGAGAGTAGCCTCCACTTCTTGCTCAGGTTCAGGAGGGGAAGGTCTACAAGGGAGGGCTCTCAGTAAAGCCGTCTTATACATTTTGCGGCGAGACACCTTTTTTAGATGCTTCTCCATCCGACGCTTGAAAAGTAGAGCTGCCTCTCGGGCGTCGGCGTTGGGGAGTTCCGTAGATGCAGCATGTGTCGACGTTGAGGAAGGCCCCGCTCTAGGATGTCTCGACGTCGAGCGCCTGTGTCTCGACGTCGAGCGCCTGTGTCTCGACGTCGAGCGCCTGTGTCTCGACGTCGAGCGCCTGTGTCTCGACGTCGCTGACGTCGGCGAATAGGCGTTTCAAAGTGTTGAGGTTCCATTGACATGGAGAGGGTTATCGACTGCTGAGTTGTAGCCGTCGACGGTCTCGACCTCTAGAAGGGGATGAGGGAGATGGCGACGACCACTGAGTGTGTGTGGAGTCAGATTTCTGAGCTGTAGCCCTTATTAGTTGCTGAAGGCAGGAGACGAGGAGGGAATTATCCTTCTTCCTTTCAACCTCCTGTCTTTTTAGGAACTGCAAGGTGGGGTCCTCTTGCTGCCCTCTGTCAGTGTGCGCCCGGTGTCGAGGGCTGGAGGGTGAAGGAGCCGTAAGCCACTGAAGGGGGGTGATATGGAGACCCTCGAAATTTAGGATCCACGTCCTCTTCTGCCATATAGAGAGGCGATCCTATACAGAGAGGGGAAACCTGCGAGGCCGAGGCTGCCGCAAGGAAGGCCGCCTCGTCTGAAGACAGCAACGGGGACATGGAGCGAACCGCCAACATGGCAGGCTCCTGCCCGTGCTCCAATAGACTCCTCTTGGGAAAGGGTGATAGAGAGTCTCTCGGTCTGGAAGTGGAAGGTCGAGGTGAACTGAGGTCTGAGGCGACCGAAACACTGAGACCTGCAGACACCGTCTCTTCCGCTCCAATACTGGGCAACTTGGGTGACGGGGAGTGGGACCTGCGTTTAGCCGACTTACTTTCTTTCTCTTTGTCCTCCATTTCCTTAAGCAGGGCAGGCAGTCTGATGGCTCTCTGCTTCAAGGATTTAGTCTTGAGTGTCAAACATTCAAGACATTCCTTAGGGTCGTGTCCGGTTTCGAGACAAATGAAGCTTTGTCCATGCGGATCTTTTGTGGTCATTTTACGGCCACAAGACAAACATTTCTTAAAGGAGTGCCTAATAGTAGACATAATGAATTAACTTGATAACTACAGATAGCCGCAAAGCGGTTGGAAGGAACTGTGGCATTGGGCGGGAAGGTACCTTATATAGGGTGGGTGTGCATGAACGTCACGCGCTTTCAGTTAATTAGCTTGGTAACTGCCGATAGGAGAAGGGCGTGCAAGCCCATTTGTGAGAATGGGAGGAGCCACTCAAAGAAGAACTGGCTTCTCCCTCTGCTGCGTATTTACCTTGCGTCACTGCCGCCGTCAGGTGTGAATGCGGCCTTAGAGGAAGGGTGAACAGAAACCAGCTCAAGCTTCCAGCACTGCCAGAGAGAGACAGAGCTTGCAGGGAAAAATGGGAAGTCCTAAGGCCAGAAGAAGTGTCCCCTGTCACATGACACTGGTCTGTATACAGCAAGCCTGTAGGGCCAGTACACAACAGAGACCTTGTGGAACAATGAGGTGTCAAAGCCACTGCGAGGGCTGGAATTACAGAGCTCGCAAGAGTGGGCTCTGTTAAGGCAAGATGGTGTTTTCATTGTTTGCTGACTATCTTTAAAATTGGAATTTTTGACTGCTTTGCCACTGGGTGTCGACTTTTTGGTTTTTTTTTGCAATATAGTTTTTTCTTGGAGCTGTTTGTGAAATTGACTGCAGTAGAAAATTAGAGGTTTTGGCCTTCTAATTGCTGCTGCTTTTCTATGTAGAAAGGAACTTTGAAAGTAACCTAAAATGTTTCTGAAAGTTGCCATTTTAAGTTAATGGGGGGTTATATCTGATGCATGTGCACATTGGGTTAAACCCCCATTATGACGGTCAGCAGTCTGAGTGGGGAGGAAGCAGAGTGAAGATTCTCTTGGCAGCAGCCTAGGTGGGGGTATGGGGGGGGAGGAACATAGGCCCACCACCACCTAACCACCTGCCTGCCTATCTGTCCCCTTGGCTGCCCAGTTGCTGCCCACTTGTGTCTGCCCGGCACGGCTGACTGGCTACTTGCCTGTTTGCTCCCTGCTTGATGCTGTTGCCACTAAAGAAAAAGGAGGAGGAGGAGCTGCTGTCGTCTGGGCTCCGCCATTGTCAGCCACAGGAAAGCATCGCCGCTGCAGTGTGATTCAATCTGCCCACAGCGTCCTGTGCATGCGCAGTGAGGAAACCAGATAGGAATCATGATGCCTGCCTCACTGCACATGTGCAGGGCACTGCAGGCAGATTGAATCATGTTGAAGGGTGGCGCTTCCCTGAGGCTGGTCGTGGTGGCGGTGGTGGAGCTTCCCTGGGGCTGGCTGCAGCAGAGCTCAGGAAGCAGGAGCAGTGACGGCATCAACACGTAGCTCAGATCCCCCTCTCAAGGTATACTGACGACGTGTGAGTGCAAGGGGGGAAGAAAGGGTGTGTGTGCTGGGGGGAGGAAGCGTGTGTGTGTGAGATTGTGTGCTGAGGGGAGGATGGGTGTGTGTGAGAGAGAGACTGCTGGGGGGAGGAAAGATGTGTGTGAGAGACAGTGAAGGGGGAGGAAGGGTGTGTGTGTGCGCGCGCAAGGGAGGAGGGGTGTGTGTGAGATTGTGTGCTGGGGGAAGATGGGTGTGTGTGTGTGAGAGAGAGAGAGACTGCTGGGGGGAGGATGGGTGTGTGTAAACATTAGGCGCCTCCGGCGCAATCACCGCCAGGGCGGCCGGCCCGCAGGGCCACCTTCCCCCCCCCGGGAAGCACGCATACGCACCAACGAGCCCGGAAGTGCGGCCCGCTTGAGCGGGGCTGAAGGGGATTCCCCGCTCAGGCAACCACTTCCGGCAATAGAGCCAGGCCCGCCGCCGCCGCCGCCAGCACAGGGGGCGGGGCCTGGCCCAGTACGCCGCTCACAGCGCCTCGAGGCACGCCGACAGGGCGGGGCCTGCCCTACAAAAGCCGGCGCCGCGTGTTGGGCGGTGCCGGTGATCTGAAACTGGCCCCTGGTGCGCACGCTGTTGAAGTGCTCCCTGTCTCTGAAACCTACCTGTCTTGCTGTTCCCTTCCCTGTGTGCCTGCGAGGAATCCTGAGAGGCTGTGAC
>QEPC01014420.1:6269048-6286879 GCA_003113815.1 Sphenodon punctatus | reverse complement strand
TTGTGGAGTGAGTGGCTGAGTGCGTGAGTGCGTGGGAGAGTGCGTGAGCGGAGTGTCAGTCCGTCCCTTCCCCCCTGGGGGGGGAACCTCCTCCCCACAGAGCGAGAGAGTGTCAGCCCGTACCCCTTGTTCCTTGGGCCCGATTCCCCCTTTCCTCACAGTTCCCCCACACCATCCTTCCCCTTGGAGTAAGCAAGTGGAGAGCTACGTGGTTGAACGGTGGGCAGGGTTCCCCAGTTCTCACTCTTCGGCGCCCTATGATGATAGGGGCCTAAGTTCCAGGTGCGCAAGCCCAGGGAACGGCCCACACACTATCCTGACGGGCATCCTCCAACGCTTCTCCGTGCCGAGGAGTTGGGACGCGGGTTACCCGTGCCTCACGCCACGCGTCGTGAAAACCCTTACCTACCTGCCCCCTACCTCCCTCCGTACATCCTTCCTTAACTCATCCCTGACAGTGTGTGTGAGAGAGAGAGACTGCTGGGAGGAGGATGGGTGTGTGTGAGAGAGAGAGACTGCTGGGGGGAGGATGGGTGTGTGAGAGAGAGAGAGAGACTGCTGGGGGGGAGGATGGGTGTGTGTGTGAGACAGTGAAGGGGGAGGAAGGGTGTGTGTGTGTGTGTGAGAGAGAGACTGCTGGAGGAGGAATGGTTGTGTGTGTGCGCGCGCAGGGGCAGGAAGGGTGTGTGAGAGAGAGACTGTGTTGGGGGAGGAAGGGTGTGTGAGAGAGAGACCGTTGGGGGAGGAAGGGTGTGTGAGAGAGACTGCTAGGGGGAGGACGGGTGTTCGTGTGTGAGAGAGACAGTGTGCTGGGGGGAGGAAGGGGGTGAGAGAGAGTGTGTGCAGGGGGGAGGAAGGGTGTGTGTAAGAGTGTGTGTGTGCTGGGGGGAGGAAGGGTATGTGTGTGAGAGATTGAGGCTTTGTACTGATTAGTGGCGTGTTGGAGAAAGGGTGCAATAAGTATGGTGACCATCCCAGGGCCTGGGCATTCATGGTGCCCTAGAAGATAGTGCTGCGAGAAGGCCCAACTGTGGAATTTAGACAAAGAAATGGACCTGCCTACTCTGTTTTTCACTCAGCAGAGCACTGTAATGCTATCCCAGCACCATGCAATACTGCTACCACCAATGGTCGTGACCTGCAAGACCGCCCGTTATAATTAACTGTCCCACAAGAGAAGGCGCTGGCATTAAAATACAAATAACAGAGAAACAAGCTGCAGCTTTGTTCCTTATTCCTTTATTTTATTCATTGCAGCTTTTTTCTTTGTTGTTTGAATTTGAACGCCAGCACCTTCCCTAATGTTTGTTCACATGTATATATACATATCTGTCTTGCAGTTACCAAGTTCTCAAAAGATTCTCAAGGTACAAACCCTTTGGAAAAGAATGGGGCTTGGAATTCTAGTGTCAATTGAATGTTCTGAGGATCAGAGCCTTAATTATGAATTTTGTCTAGCTTATTAGGCTATTAAAACCTAGCTGCAGTTCTTTTAGGGTGACCCTAAGCACACTTCAGTTATGGAACTGTTTATTTATTTATTTATTTATTTTATTTTATTTATTGGAAAGATTTGCTATCCCACCCCCCTCCTGCCAAGGCAGCTCATGGCAGCGTACAATATAAAAACACAAAATAAAATATACAACATAAGACTTAAAAATTCAATAAAAGGAGTCAGTTTCCCTACCAACCCAACACCACCCCTCCCCCTACCCATCTTCCTCACCAAATCCCTGGCAGAACAACCAGGTTTTTCATTGATGCCTGAAAGAGGGAAGGTCCTGGGTCAAACAAGCCTCCACTGGGAGGAAGTTCCACAACTGAGGTGTGGCAACAAAGAACGCCCTCTCCAATGTGGGCCCCCCCCCGAACATGGGGAACCTCAAAAAGGGTGTCCGTGCCTGACTGTAGTAGCCATTCCAGAACCCGGGGAGTGAGGTGGTCCCACAGGTAGGTGGAGTCCAGACCGTGTCGGATTCAACACCTTGAATCCGGCCCAGAAGGTGACAGGCAGTCATTGCAGAGAACAGAGCACTGGTGTTATGTGTTCTCGGCAGCCCATACCCATAAGGAGACTGGCCTTCACATTCTGCACCAGCTGCAGTCTCCGGTCCATCACCTTGGGTAGCCCCATGTGGAGTGCATTACAATAATCAAGCTTTGAGCAGACGAAGGCATGGATGATGGTGGCAAGGTCGCAGTCTGAGATACATGGCCGTAACTGTTGTACCAGATGTAATTCAGTAAATGCACTCCTTGCCACAGCTGCCACCTGGACATTCATGTAAAACTGATACGTAACTTTGCCTCAGATTAAGGTCAGCAAGGACCTTTGGGGAGAAATCATTGTGATTATGCAGTCTTATAGAAGCGGATGGATATTTATGCAGTCCTCTCCACAGGATAAGGAGGACCCAAGTTTATGCACTGAGAATATTCTACTCAAGTCAAAAGGCGTGATCATAGTCAAGCCTGATGAGAGGAGGGAAAGCCTCTCTCAATTTACCCCTTCCCCAGTTGTACTGGAGGGCCAAGTACCCATTATGTAGTGCTTTAGCAAGTTAAAGGCGTAGTAAGGAGATATTTCCCCCTCCCAGCCTCTTTTTGGCAGCTTACAGGCAGAAGGAGCATTTAGTTGCTGCCATATTATCGGTCCAGACAAGGAGCATTTAGCTGCTGCCATATGATAGTTCCAGAACAAAGCAACTAAAATGCCATGCTTTTAACTCTTCTTTCCTAACTGCAGAGCTGTATCTTTAAACCCATTTAGAAGTTGCCTTAATTAAATTTAAAATGCTGCCATTCTTTTGCTGAACGTCAAGCTCAAGCCTCACTGCTTTTATCTACAGAACTCCCTCTAGCTCTCCCTCACTCTTCCTCAAGCAAAAGGTCACTTGCTCATGCTTGAAATCAAGGAACTATATGGAGCCAAACATTGAGAGGCGCCATCCTGCATTTGTTCAGATAAAACTCCATATTGACTTTAGCCATATTGGTTAAATGTGGAGTACAAGGCTGGCCACTTAGTGGGAACTTGTTCTGATGAATGCAATTGTATGAAACTGCAGTCAAGACAGTAGCACAGACTCCCAAATCTTCTTTCTGGCTCAAATCTGTGATTTGACATGCTTGTGCTTATCCTTGGAAATGACTGCAAAACTATTTCTAATATTATTTTGGAACTGATGAGCACAAGGCACAGTATCCTTATTTATCCCCACTAAAGGCAAATGTGCTTTTGTTGGGGAACATGATGGGGAAAACCCATTTTGTTGATGAGGGGATGGGGCCCATTCCGAGCAGACTCTAACATGCTCTTTCCCTCACTGTCACTCGCACTCAGCCACACTGACAGTTAATCGGTCACCACACACACACTCTCTCGCTCTCTCTCTCTCTCTCTGTCGCTGCTGTCTATTGCATCAACTCCCTAGTGCTTTTAAAAAGCTTTTTCATTTCTTCTGTAACACCTTAACAAAAATGAGAGACAATGCAAATTCCTTTCTAACTTGGGCAAACCTTCATAATAGTTTTATACATTTTGGATTTACATTGCCTCTCACATTTGATAAGAAGTTTCAGAAGGAATGAAAAAGCTTTTTAAAAGCACAGGGGAGTTGATGCAAGAGACAGCAGCAAAAATATTTACAACTATTGTCTAAAATGTTCCTTTTGCGAAATGTCGTTTTGTAGAAGGCCACAGTTTAATCATGATAAGGCCGCAGAGGTCTAATCTTCTTAGGGACTCTAGGGTTTATTTGTAACATCTCACCCCAGGGGAAAACAATAAGGTCTGACTGCTTTGGGAATTTAGCTTTCCTCTCTGTTCTTCCCACCATTCATGGACAAGTGAACTACTTAGAAGCACCTTAAAGCCATATGGATACATGAGGACCTACTGCTCAGCATTGTCCTTTAGTGTTGCCCCTAATCCTCTTCCTTAGCAGTCATCAAGGGCAGCCCCATGTTGACTGCATTGCTGTAACTCTAGTCTTGAGGTGATGAAAGCATGAATGTTTAACTAAAATTTGATTTCTTGAAATTTGAGCCCATTATCTCTAGTCTTGCCTTTAGGTGCAACAAAGAACAAGTCTTTGCCGTTCAGGTATTAGAAGACTGCTATCATGTCTCTCCTTAGTATTCTTTTCTCTAGGCTAAACATACCCAGCTCTTTTTAACCTTTCCCCATAGGACTTGGTTTCCAGACTGCTGACCATCTTTGTTGCCCTCCTCAGAAGTCATTCCAATTGGTCAATGTCCCAGAGAACAGAGCCAGCCAGCTTGTGTGCTGAGCATGCCTGCAACAGGGACTACCTTGATTGAGGACAGGTGGCTCTCCACCCACTTGAAGAGAGGCTTCTGCCTTCCAGAGACTGCAGTTGGGGGCCTCTCTGATGAATGGGGCAGGTCAACTGGTCACTTCATCCCCCACTCTTTATGTCCCTGTGTCGGTTTAATTGGTGTAAGTGCATCCCTGTTTCCTGATGTGGGTGGCTTTAATCCCTTTAATTATATATTAGTATAAAATTGCCTTATGATCCAATTGGTATAAGGGTTACATTGCTCAGCATTTTAATGCGACAGCAGAATTATATTTAAAAAGTACGAATAAATTCAACATCTAACCACAGAATACAATGGAAACATAAAAACCAGAAATTCGTGGCATGTAGAAAAAACAAAGGAAATTTACCAATCAAAAAACCTTCGGTTTAAGAAATTAGTTAAGGCTCTATTAAGAATTCCAAGCCCAGTGAGGGGTAGAGGGAGGAAATGATATTTTCAAACACAGCCTTTGACAGAAACAACCATATCCCCCAAAGCATGGAAATTGAAGTTTAAGGCTCAAAACACAACCCCCTCTCTCCCTACCCCTTTAGCCCGAACTGCTAACTCTCAAAGCATTGTGACCTTGCCTTAACTAGTACACCTATTGCAAATGACAACGTTGGACATATGTTACTTGAAAGAAAGTAAGAAATGTTTTGTATTTTCTTACTTGACTTTTGAGGGGCGGGGCGGAAAGTCCTGTAAGATAAACCTCTACCTTTATCTTTCTGGAAAAGTCCTGAAAGATAAAGCATGTCCAACTACTGAAATTTCTCCAGCAAACAGAACATAAAGTTCAAGAATAAGTCATATTACATTTTTAATAACCCTCTTTTAAATAAGGGAAAACTTAGTAAAACAACTTCCAACTCCAAATAGGGTAATATCTTCAACACAATTGATATCAAAGTGACAGAACAACATTTAGAATGTGAACAGTTATGCACTTAATGCATCTTCTGAAATTATGAAATGCATCCACACGAATCATTTAATGGAACAGTAAATGAACCCTCTGGTATCGTGAACACAATGTAACACCAAACAAGGTGCACTAGTGAAGGCGAGGTCACAGTTCTTTGTGAGTTAGCGGCTCAGGCAAAAGTGGAAAGGGGTTTGGGGAAGGGGCTGTGTTTTGAGCCTTAAACTTCAATTTCCATGCTTTTTGGGTTATGCTTGTTTCTGGGCTAGCTGGCCGGGGGGACCTACTTGTTTCTAGAAGAAGCCCATAGCTTGTGTGGACTGGGACTGGCTGTGAGGGGAAGAAGGGAGTGTAAAAGCCAACCTGCCTAAGCCAAATGGGGTTGAGACACAAGGGGCTAGGTTGGAGTGGTGGTGGTGTGGCAGAAGGCCAGCTAATTCCCCATATAGGGTGTAAAGGAGGATTGAGCCCATGGCCCCTGCCACATCCTGGCTATATTTGAGACCTGCTCTTTGAGCCTTGTGTTCATGGTTATATGTGCTCGGAAGCCACCCTGTTGTTTGGGGATTTCACTATCGTGCCTTAAGTTGGCAGGCAATTGAGCCTTTACTGTGGTGCGAGCTCCCTCCAGATGTCCATTTCGGCTCCTCCATCCTCATCTTTAAAAAGCACTTGAAGTCCAGGTGCTTTCCCTTTACTGGGTCCCCTTAATGTGTGTTTACCTTCCTTGTTACCTTGCTTGGGCTGATGCCCTTAATAAACCTTGATTACCTTGTTACCTTGCCCTTTTAAATTGTTTTAAGCGGATTTATGTTTTAAATGAATTTTATATTATATATTTATGCTGTACAGCGCTCTTAGCACCATTGTTAGGGGGCACTACAAATATAATAATAATAAATAATTAATTCCATTATTATTATTGATATGGTCCTGCTTCCCATTTCCTGTTCAGTTCTCAATGTTGAGAAAGTGTTGGAAAGCAGGTATTCAGTAGCAGTCTGAAGGATTAGAGTAAGACTAACAAAGATTGGGTGATTTTCCCTTCTGACACTTTGTCTCTGTCTCTCATAGCACCTCTCTTACTTCTCTCTGTTGGTTTAGCCTTTACCAGAATGAGAAACATTTGAATGTGTCTGTAGGGTAGACATAGAACAGTAGAAGGTGCTTTCCCTCAATATCAGCAGTCAAAAAACTTTGAATAGGGAAAAGAAACCCCAAATTCCTTTTCCCCCTTGCAGCATACTTCAAAGAAGGATGGAGATCAAGGATGGAGTTTTCAAGCAGATTTCAGAAATAGTATTGTTGTGTTCAAAACTCCAGTAGTGTGTTCTAGATGCTAGGGGAAATCAAGAGTAAGGGTTGGGATCTGAGCTTCTCGTCGGATAAGTGCTCTGTAACTCTCAGCAGGGGATTTCTTGTTACTTTGTCTTTTTGGATCTGTCCCTTTTAGCTGGATTGTGTCATTGTTAGTGGTTTTTAAGTGCTATGAGAATTTCTGCAAAGTACCAAGTAGTACAGTACCACACGTTGTTTGTATACTACATTAACATCTACTTTATTTTTGATATATTGGAAAGACACAGCTTGCAGATTTATTATGTCCATTTATTTAACAGAACATTGGCAGTGTATGTTGATGTTAAATCTGTATCTTTTGCTTTGGCTCTTCCAAAACTCTAAACCCTAAATGATTCTGCAAACTGAGGTAATTTCCTACTCTGCTCCATTTTCTGGTTAAATCCACATTATGTCCATTTTAAAACAAATTGTTTCTATTTCACTATATTTTATTTCTTAAACATTTATTGATTTCTATGTTAGCAACTTCAAAAAAACAACAACAACTCAGTGCCATCTTTCTACTTGTGTGGCAGATTAACTCCAGGGACCCATTTTTTGGATGTGTACGTGCTAATTTGAATGATGTTGGGAGCGATGTACTGAATGCTGTGCAAATATTGAGATTCATGTAGTGAAGTGGCATGCCTTTATTCTGTATCTTGTACTGAAACTCATATGTTCTGCTGCTTCCAAGTATCTATATATTAGGAATGTACCAGGTTGGACTTGTCAAAGGGTGTTTTTAGATGGACACCTGCTCCACCTCTGCCCTGCTTCATCCCTGGGTGACCGAAACCTGGAGCACCAGCCGGGGATAGAGCAGCGGTCCATCTAAAGGGTGGACAGCCGCTGCAGCTCAGCTCCTGGCTGCATGTTGCCCCTGCAACTGACATAGAGCTACGGGTGGCAGCTTAAAGTGGCTGCTGATACACCCACAAGGAAGCGCGGCCCCAGAGCAGCGCCAAAGACAAAGGCTGGGAGTGAGGCCCAGCTGGCGGTAACAACAAGAAAAGTGGGGAAGCAGGGGGGTGGTGAGCCCTCAGATCTGGGGACGATGGGGCCAACGGGCAAGAAGGGAAGGGGAGGGGGGAAAGGGCGTGTGCATGGGTGGATGGTGGACCATGGTGGTGGCTGCCTCTGTGTAAACCTGCCGTGACCATTGTAGACCCGGAGGTGCCCTCCCAGAGCAGACCTGAGATAACGCAGTGAGTGGGGGCTGTGAGGTGGGCAGGTGATGGGTGTGGGTGAACATTGGCAGCCACGTATTAGATGGGCAGGTGGCCACCCATCGGGGTGTGTGTGTGCCTAATTGGGACTGCTGTTTCATCCATTAGCACCCATTGTGTCATCTTCTGTAGCATGTAGAGCAGTCTAAATGTTTTTTGGCAAATACAACTCATAATTATCTTGCATCCCATTATTATGTACTTCTCCAGTGGCGCTAATGATGTTGCAGGCTCAGTGGTGGGTAGTAGGAAATGCTGGAATATGACCTCCAACATTCCAGAATAAATCTAGCTACTTTCAGCTGTGCCTTCTAACTACTTTCAGCTAAGGATTAGGTGCCAAGTTTCTTCTGTTTTGGTTTGCATTGAAATCAATTAGCCCTTGCACACTTAAGTTTATATTTGGATAGGCATGACCCATTTCATTCAGGGCATAATCAAGGAACATTTTAAAAGTAAACATACATATCCAAACAGTTGTGAACATAAACTGATCAACTTACTAACTCAATATTTGCTTTGTCTAATGATTTTTTAATGTCACCTACTTATTCCCCAATTATGTTGGATATTTATATCTCTCTTTTTCTTTCTCAGATGGTCATACAAGACATAAAAACAATGTAGTCTAGGATTTATCCGTTGATTTGGAGGAAACATTGACTATTGATGTAGTAAAGTAGCTACTTTGGGTTCCTCTCTGCAGTGGAAAGTCCTTGATTGATTGTCGACACACCCAGAAATGAGACAGGACACCGTTATATGGATTTAAACATGGCAGCACCCTTTATTCATCCAAATTACAAACCAAACCAAATAGGTAAGGGGGTGACATCGCCTATTGCGATCAGGGTCCAGTATCAAGAGTTAACCCATCAACCATTACAACATCAGAGGAGGTCTCGATATACCATCGATAACCTCCCCACAACCATAACGTTTCCCCTTTGTCCAGCTCTGGGCGCGCGGCCAGAGGGGACTTAGTCCTACCGGACTTGAGTAAGGAATAGGGTGCCCAACAGTGGTGGGCCATACAATGCCCTACCACCATCCCAGGTCACCCTCTCCCAGGGTAACCAGTGCCTCGCCTACCATACCCTGCAATTGCATTAGGTGTGGCTTCCCCATCTCTTAAGGAGATGATTCCTATGATCACTTATCCTAATTTGAATCGATACTGGACCCCCACCACCAGGAATCGCCGATGCCATCAGACAGGTCTGGCCCCCACACCTATCTTAAAACCCTCAAGAACATATCCCGCAGAACTTGTAAGTACAGGTCATTATCAGCTGGGGACAGGTGGACTCCATCTTTCCTAAATAAGTCTAATTCCTTATGAGAGATTGTGCTGTGTCTGCGTCCTCTCCAATTTCCCTTAACCATTTATGGATTTCCCTGTTAATAGTTTTTTTAGTTTTGTCTATTTTCTTAGCCGGTACCCCTTCTCCCCAACTGACCTCTCCACTAATTCTGTCCAAATCAGCCTAACCCCCGGAATTAATCGCTTTACTTACCCCTACATTGTGTTTTATATCCCTAATTAACTGCACCCCTTTTAGCCTAGGTAAATCATTTCCCCCTAGATGGACCACCAATATATCAGGCCTGCTGTCTCTGGCATGTGATGTGAGCCCAAGGATGAGCTGGTGCCATTTCATCCTGCTCCGACCCAGCCAGTTAATCACCACCTTGTCTGATAACCCCAACTGGGTTCCCAGACTGGCGTTCGTTGCTGCCTTGGTGGCCAATCGAACCAGGCTATGCCCCATGATCCAAATGATCGGTCTCCGGCCCGGGGCAGCATCTGTTAAGGAAACACATGAAATGATTACTGCGTGCCGTCTGCAGGAGCCCGACGCATGTATATACAGTAAGCCCATGACCGCCAGCGACTGATTGCCTGTATGTCCCTACCTGCCATACCCAGATTTTTTCCCTCGTGGCCGGCAACAGGTGTTCGCCTATGGGTGCGGATAAACTCGCATATGAGCCCCCAACTGGCGGGGTGGCACAATCCATCACTTTGCTGTCCTACCTGGCCAGGGGGGCCCGAAGCCCACACCTTCAAAGCATGTTGGGCCTGGGACTGGCCCAACACTGCGCCCCCACTCCCTGCACACAGAGCAGCCCGTTCTGGGGCCTATGCAGCACCCGCCCCTGAGACCGTAGGAGCGGCCACCTGGACCCAACCCCCATTCCACCACCACAAATACTGTGGTGCCTCCTTGGGGGGGAGGGTTGGGCACCCCCCTGCATCCCCGGGAGGGCAGCGGCTCTAATGCCGTCGAGTCCTCCATCCAGATAAACCGGCCCATCATACATCACCGGGTCACGTAGTGGGACGGGGGCAACAGTTCCCCCGCCCCCCCCACACCCTGGGAACGTGACGACGCTGGTCACACCCACATGACCAGCCAGGCCCAATCAGGGCCTCCTTTTTTGCGCCACTGGTCCTTTGCCCTACCAGCATTTGTCCCCTCTCTATGTTCATACCTGTCTCTGCCATGGGGGGGGTGGAGGTGGTGCACCCCTGGGGTCTCTGTCCGCCAATGCCCATTCCAAAGCCTCGATTCTTGCCAGGATGTCGGGGTCATCCGGTTCTGTTTCACCGGGTCCCTCCACCCCAGCTTGCCTGTAATCACACTGAAAAGGGTGTTCAACCCCTTCCTGAGCGTCCCCATACTCAACACACTCCTGTTCCCCTGCTTGTCCAGGTTCCCCAACATGTTGACCAGTTACGGTCTGGGCAGACCATCCGAAGGCCCGGCTTGATCCCCTTCCTTTTCCCCCAGGCCATTGCTCGGTGACAGCCCCATCCGCAAATCGTGCGGCAGGCACAACTTGTCTGCTACCCTGCCTAGGGGACACCACCAGTGCCTGCTCGGGGGCCCAATCCACCGGCTCCCCCTGCCAATCAGCTCCACCAGAGGTGGGGGAGAAAGGCCCGGCCAGAGCCTGCACCACCAGGGGTTGAGTAGGGAGTCCAGGTCCCGCACCCCCTGCCTCCCTTCTCTGGGTCTCTCCTCCGGGCCCGCCAAGCTGGTGCCACCCCCTACTAACTGTGGGACCCTCTGCAGGGGGAGCCCCAGCCGCGGCTCCTTGCCCTTCCCTCTGCAGCAATGCCTTGCATGCTGCCAATAGCTCCAATGCGGTGCCGGTCCCAGGTAACAGAGCCATGCTGGCCCCTCCCCTTCCCTTCTTGCCCGTTGGCCCCATCGTCCCCAGATCTGAGGGCTCACCACCCCCCTGCTTCCCCACTTTTCTTGTTGTTACCGCCAGCTGGGCCTCACTCCCAGCCTTTGTCTTTGGCGCTGCTCTGGGGCCGCGCTTCCTTGTGCGCCCCATGCCACGCCGCCACTCTCTGCCTCACACGTGTACCAGGTAACGGGGGGGGCGGGACTAAGCAGCGCCATGAAAGGCCCTGCTGCCCCATTCCCTGCTCCTCACTGGAATGAGCAGGGAACGTGACGACGCTGGTCACACCCACATGACCAGCCAGGCCCAATCAGGGCCTCCTTTTTTGTGCCACTGGTGAGGGTTGCTAAGGGCAACCCTCGCTGACAGCCTCCCCGCAGCCACACTCTGGGCACTGCAAGCATGCAGCCACCCTTCCCTGCAGTGCCCCATCCCCTTTCCCGGAGGTGGGGGTGCAACAACGGAGTAAATATTGAAATCAACTATACAAATCTTTTGAAGTATCTCCTTGATCTGTTACTCTCAAGGACAGTGAAGAATAAAATGCCCAAAATGAGGGGAAATGGTGTGAGTGATGTTAGGGGGCTTCAAGTGGGGCAAAAAGAGTGCCTCCCTTGGCTCTGCCTTTGTCCCAAGACCTCTACCTGCTTATGGAAAGAGTTCAGGTGAGTTGGTCAGGGCAGGAGGATCTTCCCCCACCACTCAGGGAAGAGAGATCCAGGATGGGACCGCTGCCTGGTCTATTGCTTCTTCAGCTTGGCTTCACATTGCTGCTGCAATGACTTCAGCAGAGCCCTGTGGGAAGAATGACAGTTCCTCCTGGGAAGAGGGATGTGTGAGGAAGGAGGTCTTGCAGCATAGTGCTGCCAGAAATTGAATGACGGGAAACCTGTCCCCCTGTTGCCTTTATTTATTTATTTATTACATTTATGAGTCGCC
The DNA here is from genome assembly GCA_003113815.1 of Sphenodon punctatus. Lineage (NCBI taxonomy): Eukaryota > Metazoa > Chordata > Lepidosauria > Sphenodontia > Sphenodontidae > Sphenodon > Sphenodon punctatus. The sequence continues at coordinate 6,274,918 of QEPC01014420.1, read as the reverse complement.
CCTTATGCCTACGGCATCCCGGGGCGACGTACACTTAAAATGTATAAAACATTTCTTTATAAAAACATCACAGTTAAAACATCCAGGGATAAAGAAAAATAAAAAATAAGGGCAGGGAGAATAAAAGCCCTAACCCACCCTCCCCAAAGGCCTGGGCGAACAGCCAGGTTTTACAAGCCTGCCGAAATGTTAGGACGCTTGGGGCCAGGCGAGCTTCGTCCAGGAGAGAATTCCAGAGATGTGGCTTGGCCACCAAGAATGCCCTCTCCATTGTGGCCCCCACTTAACACGGGGGACCTCCAGGAAGGCACCCCCGGCAGACCGAAGGAGCCGCTCTGGGGTGCAGAGGGCGAGGCGGTCCCTGAGGTATGAGGGGCCAAGACCGTGAAGGGCCTTATAGACCAATACCAATACCTTGAACCTGGCTTGGCATGCTATTAGCAACCAGTGCAGAGTCCAGAGCACAGGTGTTAAGTGCTTCCGACGACCCGTCCCCATTAGGAGACAGCCACCACATTCTGCACTAGCTGCAGCCTCCGAACCAGGAACAAGGGCAGCCGCACGTAGAGCGCATTGCAGTAGTCCAGCCTCGAGGTGACAAAGGCATGGATGAGGGAGGCCATGTTCGGCCTGGAGATGTATGGGCGTAACCTCCGCACCAGATACAACTGGCGGAAGGCGGCCTTTGCCACCACCTCCACCTGTCGATCCAGGCGGAGGTCTGAATCCAACACCACCCCCAGACTCGGAGCCTGCAATCACCTATTAAAATAGCCTATGTCACCTATTAAAATCTTTTGCTTCCTCCATCACCCAATCGCACTCCCCTCCTTTGTTTCAATGCTCCTGAAATGAGCTGTATACACCTATTTTCTGGACTTCCTTTCCTCCAGTTTCTTCCTTGGCCCCCATCCATATTTAATTCCCTTCTGCTGAGATTACTTCTGACAAAATAACTGACTCATTGCCAAGGCTAAAGTTCTGTGTTCCATTCTTGTTGTCCTTGTTCTCTCTGCTTCCTTTGATAATGGCCTTCTCTGCCCTCACCTCCAATTCAAATTCAAGTTTATTTGCCGTAACCAATGGCCATTGCCATTAACACAACATATACAATAAAACTCATCTTATCATCATATCAACATAAACATAAACAGAAAAATATAAACACCCCAAAGACAATAAAAGGGGGAGAGATTAATACAACCCCCCCAAACAATGTATCTGTTATTTCCATCCAAGTCCAACCCAGCTAATGCAAATAATGGCCAATACCATTTCCCCAATTTTATCCCAACCTATCCAATCTGCCCATCAATATCCATATAAGTTTGTCCTAAAATTTTGAATTCCAAAAACCTGTGTCTACAGATTATGGCCGATTTTTAAAAACTTCACAACCATCAAGGTGGTATCAGATGAAGTGTCACTCAAGGCAATTTCCAGCAACCCCTGCTCCGTTCTGCCTGGGAATTTAGCAAAGATGTGCTTCAAGAATTTTTCCCAAAGAGGCTCATATAGCTGACATCCAAAAAGTATATGGTGGGTGGATTCCATAGTCAACATATCAAAAGGACAAATACGCTCTCCATATTTGATTCTTTTAAAACGACCCTCAAGCACCTTTGTAGGTAGGGCATTAACTTGAGCACAAAGGGATAGATTTTTCTTTTTGAATGAATAAGAGTCAGAGAGATAAATGGCCATTTTACCTGACTCGGGAGCCCACAGATTGTAGCCCCTGAGATGGGTAGAACTTCCTAGCTTAGCCAATCCATCTGTCTGTCCGAGTCCTGAATTCTTGTTTTAATCTCTACTAAAACTGCTTCTATGGGCTTCTCACTAAAATAATTTACAGAGAACCCTAATTTCAGGAGTTGTTTTTGGACTGCCTTTTCCCAGGGACTCACAAAAGAGGCTTCGATCATATAATTTAATAAACATCTGTTTGGAGATTTGGTCACCCTGACCCAGAATTTTAAAACAAGCTCCCAAGCAACCATGACCCAACTCCTTGATCCAAACTCGAGCAGCATTACCGCCGTAGGTGTACCATTTGGAACTCTAAGGAGGGTCTTAAGGAAAGAAGCCTGCAGGGAATTAAGATCTTGCCCAGAGAGTGGGGCCCATAGCTCTGCTCCATACAAAAAAGAAGCCTTCACTTTACTATTGAAGACTTCCAGGGCCAAGTCTACATTCTTCCCACCTGCACCTGCAAAAAATCTTAAGATAGCTTGTGATGGTCCTTTGGCAGCCGCAAATACTTTTTGATAATGGAACTTCCAACTTCCCTGGGCATGAAAATGAATACCCAGATATTTAAAGGTTTTCACCTGCTGGAGATGTTGGTCCTCAACTGCCCAGGAAAAGTTATTCTCTAAGCAATACCCAGAGAAGACTCTTAACTGCCTGATCAACCCAACTCGCGTTTGGGAGATAATAGCCAAGTCGTCTGCATAAAGTAATGCTTTGACTTCTTTTCTAGCTAATCTGGGCGGAGAGAAGTCTCTCTGGGTCAGTCTGGGTATTACATCATTACATCATTAACATATAAATTAAATAGCGTGGGAGCCAAAATGCATCCTTGCCTTACCCCCATCTCTACCCTAATCTCCTCTGTTATGTGTCCTTTACTATGAATTTTCACTACCAACCTTGTATCTTTATAAAGTCCCCGAATGAGGCGCAGTAATCTTCCATCTATAGACCTATTTCTAAGCTTCTCCCAAAGGATCCTTCTATTTACGGAGTCAAAAGCTGTGGAAAGGTCCAGAAAAGCTACAAACAACTTCCGGTTCTGCCCTTTATACTTTTCTATTAAATGGGCAAACACAAAACACTGTTCTATCATTGATCTCCCCTTCTGGAAGCCCGGCCGCTCAGGATGCACGATTTCTTCTTCTTCCATCCATTTCGCTAGCCTACGTAGAAGAAACGTAGTGTAGATGTTACTTACAACGCTCAAAAGACTGCCCTCACCTTGATTCTCTCAGTTGTGTTCAACAGTCAGCTGCCAAGGGCATCCTCCTCGCCCATCTCTTTGATCATCTTCAACCTCTCTTCCCTCCACTGACTCCCTCTCCCTCTTCACATCCAGCGCAAAGTCCTTGTTCTCATCTTGAGTGCTTCATGGCCTTGCTCCTCCCTAACTTTCTGACTTCATTTCCTGCCCTGAGCCCAGCTGGGAATTCCACTCCTCCTCTGGCACCACTCTCACCTGTCCCAGCATCCCCTACTTCCCTAAATCATCTTTGCCTCCAACCCCTGGAACTCTCTCCTTGAACATATACCTTCTGCTCACTTGATTACTCCCTCCTTCCCAGTCTTTCCTAAAAATCTGCCTCTCCCATCAGGCTTTCTTTAGATCCTCACCCCCATAGATTGTCCATTTATGTTTCTCTTTACATTGCCTCATCCTTCAGGATCCCATCCTCCTTTGTTACTAAGCTTAGCATGTGCACCTGCTAACTTCGCGGCTTCATTAATGTATCCCTATTCCTCTCATCACTTTCTTTCTAAACATGACTGTTCAGTGCCAAACAAATCGTTGGCGCTATGTACAGAATCTCTCTGTATCCACATGGTATTCTTTAGTCTTAAGTGTAAGGGGCTTAGTAGTCGAGGTAATATATTAATATTTAAACTCTAAGAACCATCTTATTCCATCAAACACCATCTTTAGTATTTGAGCTAAAGTGGCAATAGGTACATTGAGGTGGAGGGAGTTTAATGCTTTCCTATTGTATAAATTTTACTTAACCTGAGTAAGATTTTGAATTTTTTTCAACGTCTTTTGTCTCTTTGGAAGTGCCAGGAAGACACACAAGTAAAGAATAAACAGTTTCATTTAAAACACAAAGGCAGCTTTTTGAGAAGTGAAAGCAGAATGCTCTATTCTTTCACTCAGGCGCAGTTTGATTGTTCCTGTATTTTTGCATTAATTTATTGAGGGACACTTGCCTAAATTGCTTTCTGTCTCTTGTGAAAGTCTTTGATCTTGGTGACAGTTTGACTGCATTAGTGAGAGTGTATTGGTTAATCCTTTGCTTAACTTGTTCTTTTTGGCACAGCCAGGGGCCTTTCCAAAGATAATCTGTCAGCAGAGGCTAAATCCTAATCAAACAGGCCAAGAGATATGCTGGGAGCCGAGGCATAGACTAGCGAATTGCATTATGGGATGAATCTTCTATTTGGAGACAACTTCGAAGGATTATGGGGCACCAATAAAATATTGACCTGATCAGTGAAAATGGCTATCTTCAGATGTTTTGTTTTGTTGTACTGAGAGCAAAGGGCTAAGAACACATTGTCTCCCATTCACTACTTTTGAGGTTTAATTTTAAAAGTGAAAAAACTTTAAGGAAAAAACATAAATGTAAACTGGAAGATTCCGTAGCTGTTTCATGTATTCAGTTGATATACAAAACACTTGGGGAGAAGTCTAATCCCAAAGCATACTTCCCATTCTGATATTTTGTGTTGGTGTGAGTGTGTGTTTGTACATATGTGAGTTTTGTGAGCGAGTGCCCTCTAAATTCAGTAATGGAAGGTGAGCTTTTGTTTGATAGATCCTGGTGGTAAGAAACTGGCCTTGGAGATTTTTATTTTGGAATCCAAAACTGAAAATTGTGTCATCTAATATTTATACCAAGATACGAAATAGTTTAGTATTTTGTATCTTGATATAATACGAAATAACAGCCAATACGCTGGCTGCCAATAGTCTTCTGGGCCCAATTCAAGGTGTTGGTTTTGACCTTTAAAGTCCTAAACAGCCTTGGCCCCACCCAGGGCTGGCCCCAGGCATGTGCCACATGTGCGGCCACACAAACTGGGGCCCTGCACTTGTCTGGCTGGGCAGCAGGCTGCAGCCAGCTTCTCCCCCAGAAAGTGATTCTTTCTCCCCTCCCTGGCTCCAGACCCCATCCCTCAGCTGCCTCTGCCTTCTAGTAGTGCTGTTTACAAACAGCTCCTCCCCATGTGCTGATCAGAAGGTTGCTACCTTGTAAAGAAGGTTCTTCGAGATGGCTCCCAACATTCTCACAACTGGGGGTAATTTCAGACGTTACGGGCGGGCGGATCACCACAGTGGGTCCCCAGTGGGGGTGAACAAAACAACCACACCCCGGAGTGAATAAAAGCCCCAAACAGACGTGACGGGACCAGGACCACGACCGGGAATCGGGCCGACAGATCACGGACCGGGGCAGCGCAACAGACGTGACACCGATCCCCAGACATGGTCAAAACTCCCAGAAGACACCGGGCAGGGGCGGGACACAGACATGGCCGCCTTAGGGCAAACGAAGCCAAAAGGCAACGCCCACACAAGGGAAACGGGAAGGGAGGGGGGAAGAGGGAGAAGAGGCTGACAAGTACCACACACAGCAGGCACACAGACAGCGAACCCACAGCGGAACACACAGCACGACCACACGCCCGGGCACACACACAAGGGAAAGGCCGGGAAGGGGGGCAGGGGCACCTGAAAAAAACACAAGGAACAACGGGAGTAGGGGGGAGACACGGAAGACGGGGAGCACCGCAAAGGGGCAGGTCAGGACACTGGCTGCAGCAACCACCACAGTCCACATAGGCGCCCCCACAGCAACACAGGCAGTCTCAGAAAGGGGGGGCCAGGACTGCGGGACCAAGGCACGATGGGGGCCCGCAATGCACAGCGAGCCCGGCGGAAACGGTCCAGGAGGAGAACGGTGGCCCCACAGTCACAGAGGGGCAGATGGAGGGCAGCCAGGACAGGCGGAGCTGTGCTGCAGGTCCGACGACACCCCCCCCCGGGGAAGCATCATGGCCCAGTCCGGGGGCGCCCTAACCCCAAGGTCACACACGCACCCAAGATGGGGGGGGGGGGG
>QEPC01014420.1:6234500-6253318 GCA_003113815.1 Sphenodon punctatus | reverse complement strand
CTTACCAGGGATGGCAGCAGCAGCTGCTCCGTCCAGCGTGCTCTTTTCCTGCTCCTACTTCCTGGCCCCTCCCGACGGGGCTCTCAGGGCGACGCAGCCAGATGACGTCATCCGGCTGCGTCGCCCTGAGAGCCCCGTCGGGAGGGGCCAGGAAGTAGGAGCAGGAAAAGAGCACGCTGGACGGAGTAGCTGCTGCTGCCATCCCTGGTAAGCAAATCCTTTGGTTTTTTGGGGGGGGGGGTGGGAGTCAAGCACGCCCCAGCAGCTGGGGAGGGCAAGCCCCGGCAGCTGGGGAGTGGAGGCCCTGATGGTAAATCGCACCGAGGCGCAGAATTGGCCCCTGACTCCCGCGGAATTTTTAAAAAAATTCCGCGGAAGAATCGGGGCCCTGCCCTTAGGCGGCCATGTCTGTGTCCCGCCCCTGCCCGGTGCCTTCTAGGTGTTTTGACCACGGCAGGAAATTGGTGTAACGTCTGTTGCGCTGCCTCAGGCCGTGGTCCCGGTCCCGTCATGTCTGTTCGGGGCTTTTATTCGCCCCAGGGGGTTCACCACCCCCGGGAATCCACTGTGGTGAACCCGCTGACCGTCACGTCTGAAATCACCCAACATGCCAGGGTGGGCAAAGTTCCAGTCTCAAGAGTTGGGGGTACCAAAATCATCCTGGCCAAGAGCCATGAGAACCTCTCCTGCTTCGAGATTGGCTGGTGGAGGCAGTGATCTGCAGACCTGGCTGTTGAGATTCTGAGGGGCAGGAGTGATTCAGCTGCTGATATTTGAGTACAATGAAGAAAGACATGGGCCATTAAGGCAACGCCGAGTCCAGGACCAGCCCTGCCCGAGAGCCTCATGTGACTCCCATGCCAGTTTGCCCGCCGCTGCTATGTGCATGTTCAGCATTTAAATCCATGCATGTTTTGGGTTCTGTCTGCCTGTTTGGCTACTGTTGTAGCCTACACCAGGTGAGGATGTGTCATGAACCATTTCTAGAACTGTGTGCCTGAGGAGTTGTTGCACAGCACTTTCAGAAAGTTATTCAGTATGTAGTATTTGCTTCCCCTTATCCCTCGTCCAGTAGTGCAGGATAAAATTCTGGCCACATCAAAATCAATGGTGACTTTAAAAGTTAACCTTGTTGAAGCCACTGCCAGGATTTCACTCACAGACTTCACAAATTCCATGTGTATTTCACAGGCCTTTAAGCTGGACTTCTGTAGGAAAAGTTGCATTTTAGAGTGGTTTAGGATCCCATTAGTCCTATATTTTTTTTAGTGTGTCTCTCTTGAGCTTTTGACTAGTTGATTTGATGACTTGCACATTTATTCAGTTTGTCTAGGTGATCATATGTAGTTTCTTTTCCCATTCCAAAAGATATTCTACCTGTCAAGTGTATTGGTGGGATGCTGCTTGGAACTGATGTATATTTACCTTCTATTGTTGACCGCACAGAAGAATGGAGACGTTTGGGGAGCTGCAGACTGTGGATAGAATAGGAACTTGGGAAGAAATGGTCCATATGGTATCTGGGTCAATCCCATGCCCCGCATGTGCTGCGTACAGCATGTGCGTGCAAACCACACGCATATCCATAGAGAACACATTGTGCCATGTGCAACCTGCACAGATCCCATGCAGATTGCGGCCAATGTCTGTTCTTCATAGGCTCTGAAACCTGTTGTAAGTCTGACATGCTTGTGGGTCCCGCAGCTCATGCAACACAGATTGTGGCCATAAATGGATGGAGTTTGTCGAAGCACTTCTTGTTTTATCACTGCACAAACGCTAGGTTGAACCTTGGCTAAACCTCTCCACGTGCACAACTTGAAGCACTGTCTGTCTGTTTTCCCCAGTGGTTTGGATACCATGCACCTGTTGCACTTATTTGCGCAGCAAGAGCTTTCATTTCATTTTGTCCATTATACAAACGAGAACCTTACTGTGTGAAATGGAAGAGACTGTGGAAAGAACAAACGTGCACCAGCACTTTATTAACCTATATTTGTGTTTATATCTGCAAAAAAAAGATGATGTTCCATTTCCAGTTGGCCTAGAGATGATGATGATGCATCACTGAAGAATTTAGGTGACTGCAGTTTGACTTTTAACCAATTCATTGCCAATGTCTTTAAAATAGGTCAAATAACAAAAGAGTAAGATGGGGCTTGAATTTTAAAGTATTTGGAATTTATTGCATAGCTAAACAATTCAGAATGATGCAGTGATTTCATGGAATCTAGTTTTAAAAAGAGAATCTATGATGTGACTGAGTGTTAGCCATTCTGGTGTACCATAGCACTTTTGGCTTGCTACTGTCTTAGCAGGTAAAAGACACCCAGTAGAATAAACACTTTGTTGTGGTTTTTTTTTTGTGTGTGTGGGTACTTCACAGGGTTCTGATTGACTGCAGCAGCAGGCGATTAATGGCCAACAACATTCTGACAGGAACTGCTGACAAGGCGATAATTAGATTAGTGCCTTCTGATTCTTTTACTAACAACTAGCCAAAGAATCATTTGGGCATGTCAGTAGATAATGATTGGAATTAAGGGACACTCTGAAAGTTTTGGGCAGCAGTTCAGGGTAACTCCAGACCAAGGGAATTTCTACCGATTGCATGTTCAATGACTTTGGATACGTTTGTGTTTTTTGAAGGTAAGAAGTGTGGATGTATTACTGCATTCATTTAGATTGGAGTGGTTGTAGACCGGTAGTCACAATGAGGTACTACAATTTTTAAAATTATGACTTGCATGATCTTGCTCTCTGAACGTGGATGATGATGATGACTCTATTTTTTGAGTAAAAGCTACACAATGCCAGTCTCACCTGCAACTATTAATTAAGAGTGGCTTTTATTAGTTCAGACTAGACTGGGAGTGAATATGTTAAAATGCATCTTGAGCCTTTCTCTACAGCAGGTTGGGACACGTGAGGGCACATCTCTTTGAGAGGGCAAATATTATAGACTAGGATTAATCCTCTTCTCCACCCCCACCCAAATTGATGGAGAAGGTAGTTTGTCATTGGCGCCCCCCCCCCCCCTTTGAATTATGGAAGAAGGCAGTGCAGGGTCCATGGGCAGGCTGTGGGTTGCTAAACCACCAGGGAGGAGTGCACAGAAGGGAGTCTCATGATGTGTGCTCGCCCATAGACTCTGGATTTAAGCTCCAAGACTTCCTTCTGCCATTTCAAGGCAAGCCTTCAAGCACATTGAATGTGGAACAGGAGCTAGAGCCCAGTGCTCTAGGTGGAACCCAGTGTTGCAACCAGAGTCAGCCTTACAGGGTAAGTATGAGTGCACCCCAGCCATTGCTCCCACAGCCTGGGTCTGACATGGAGGAATCCCAGTCGGCGTGTTTACACCAGCGGCTTTAATGCCCAAGGGCTCTGTCCCAGGCCTCCTCCCTGTTTGGACTTTAGCTGTGGTTGGTGACACCCGCCCCCACCCCCTTTTTGCTGCAGTATGTGGATGTGGCCACCTAGGGGGAGAGGGATGCAGCAAGGTTTGTGGAGGGCAAACTAAAAGGGTCTATGCCTGGCAACCTTAGCTTCTCAAATTCATACACCCTCAAACCTTCTTTCACCCTCCTATTCGCCCAGGATATGGTGAGGACATCCTTGTCATGGGGCAAGGGTGGTCCAGTCATTGGGCCTTAACTACACACACTTTCTGTCACAGCTCACAGTGGAGAACGTGGGGGTTAGGTAGGCTGCTGACCTGCAGCCTCTGGTCGAGGGGAGGGGGTCACTTACCTGCTGCCTTACAGCTGGTCCCAGTTGTCACTTGTCAGTCGACAGGGAGGCCTGGCCTGGCTTGTGGCCGGCCGATTTGTAGGCACACCTTGCCTCAGCTTTGACCATGGCTCTTTGAATAGGCAAAATGGGACTCTGAGGGGCTGGACTGCCCCACAAAGGCAAGGCGTGGCAACTGGGGTGGCTCTAGCACATTGTAGCTCTGGCTTTTGTGTGGGGCTGGGAGAGGGGGCTGTGTTTGGGGCTCAGGGGTGTTGGGGGACTGAGCCATGCAATGTTGATGGGTTTGAATAGCATCTGAAGGGGACTGACGCTGCCTGACTAGGCTGGGATACTCGTAGCTCGCTTCAAGGTCCAGCGGTTTCCCTGACCATGTGCGTTCCCCGTGGTGGTTGCCTTATTGGCTGGCCCATGTGGCTGACCGGGGTGCCACTATCTTAATTGAAAGCATGCATGTGCTAGTGAGACTAAAGTCTCCCTTGGCACACAAGCACTCTCTTTAATGTTATGTGATGGAGGAGCATGATTGGTTGGGCAATGCATGGGATCCATTTGGATCGGGCTTTCCTTATCCATGTTTTCATAAACACAATCCATGGCCTAGTTACAGGCATGACTAGAAAGGTGGCTCGGAAGGAGCATTCCTCCAAGGGTGGTCGACCTGACCAAAAGGGCTCTCCCTGCCCTATGAAGTCCAGTGGTGTTACCAAGGCAATCCTGCAGTCACTGGATGGACACTTTTGAGCGACAGCGTCAGAAAGGAGTGGGACCTGGTGTGGATGTCTCTGTCCAGCCTCCTATCACAGTGGGGTCTCCCAGGATGGCCTTGTTCCACGTTCTACTAGGTCTCCTGGTGGTGGTGTTGACCCACCAAACCCCCGTCAGTGCCCTCGGGCACAGGGTGCCTTCTTGTTTTAGGGACGAGACTACCAAGCCTCAGAAACCTAGAATGGATTCTGCATCTGAAGCTGAACTACTGCAGTCTTTACTTCACCAGATGGAGACTCTGAAGCACAGTGGCACCAGGGACACTGAGTATCGCGTCACCTGCAGCTCTCTCCCCCCGCCCTCTCCCCCCCGGACCAGCAGTTCCTTGCAAGTGAGAGCAAGCGAATTGGTGAGTCCCCAGTGGTGAACAGTGCAGTTCAGGGGATTGGGACCAGGTGATTGGAACCCCTTTGCCCCCACTTCTCCCTCTGCATGGGTGTAGCGAGCAGCAGCAAATGTGCTGGAACGGTGTGTGGGTACCGTGGCCTGGCCAAGCGCCTCTGGGGCTGGTGGGTGATGTGGCCTCCCTGGGTGCCCCTCAGCAAGCGGGGAGTGGGCTGGATGCTGCCTGAAACCCAGCGCAAGTTTGGTTTGGTTCCTTTGTGGCTGGGGGTCTGCCAGTGTCAGTGCTCTGCCCAACTGAAGGAATCCTTTCCCTTGAAGGGCAGCTCGGCTGATTTGGGTACACCGGTGGGTGAACACTTATTACAGGCCACTAGGAAAAAGATCTGGAGATGGGAGTTTGTGGACATGTTCATGCACCTTTTAGTGACCCACGTTCCTGATCCCAATGAGTGCGATGAGCGGAGGGATAAGGAACACTTCCTTTGTTGTGTCCAACTGGATGAACTGCACAGCGGCTTACAACATACTCCAGGGGTTAGTACTGCAGGCCTAACCAGAGAGAGCCACTGAATTTGTCAAATATGTTGACATTATTTGGCACACGTATGACTCGGATATTCCTGGTGCCTGGCTAAGATACAATGAGGCTTTCCGTCATCGCACTATCACCCCCCTCCCCAGAACCTTTTTGGATCAGCCAGTCTAAGACCTGTAGTGGGAGTGTGTGAATAAAACTTCCAATGCACAGTGTTCTGACAGCGTCCATATCCTGGCCAAAGGGAATGTGAAGGGGAGTAATGTGTAGCCAACTAGCTCTGGGTGCAAGGGCAGCTGGGGTGGGTAGCCTTGCTGGGACTTCAATGAACTTAAAGGGTGCTTCTGCCTGGCCTGCAGGTTCCAGCACATTTGTATGCAGTGTGGGGGTGGCCACTCGGCCACAAGCTATGGCAAGTTTCGGCAGTACAGGAGCAAGTGGTGCCCAGGCAGATGTGAGAAGGAATCCTATATGGTCCCTCAAGCGGTGGAACCCCCCAACAGCTCCCACCCCAGTTCAGCCTTATGCATTATCCAGAGTGCTATAAGGCCACCATGATATGGTCGACTATGTAACTGATGGCTTTTGGTAGGGGTTCTACATATCTGCAGATGGGTTAAGGAGCAATATTGGGCAGGAAACCTGAAATCTTTGAAGGGTCTCGAGCATGTGGTGTGTGCCAAGCTCAAAAAAGAGATCCACAAGTGGACATTGACAGGCTGTTATTCCACCCCCACCCCCCATTGTCTCATCACATCTCCCCTCTTGAGGTTGTCCCGAAGAAGGCAGTGGGGGTATTCCACCTTATTTACCACCTTTCCTACTCCAGGGCAGCTTGGTGAATGATGCTGTTTCCTCCGACTTGTGTTTCATGCACTATGCCTCATTCAACTCCATGGTCAAAATGGCACAGTGCTGTGGGGTTGGCACCCAGTTGGCCAAGTGCAACATTGTCGGCCTTTTGCCTTCTCCCAGTCTATTCCAATGACTTTATGCTCCTAGGGTGTGAGTTCCAAGGGCACTACTACTTTGACAAGGCCATGCCAATGGGGTGCTCCATTTCTTGCATAGCTTTCGTGAACTTTAGCTCCTTGCTTGAATGGATAGTATGGCAGTGCGCAGGAATACAACAGGTCACTTGCTATTTAGATTATTTCCTGTTTGTTGAAAGACTGAGCATGCGTGAATGTACCCACCTGCTGCACACATTTCAGGAGATTGTATGCAAGCAGGTGTCCTGCTCAAATCTGAAAAAATGAGGGCCCTAGCACCTCCTTCCTTGACATATTTAGGAATCAATACTCTTCATTCCATGTCGCATCTACCCACGGACAAGCTATCCTCCCTGAAATGATTGGTGGGTGCCTGTTGGCACTTGAGGTGACCATCCATCAGCTACAGTCCTTGCTGGGAAGCCTTAACTTTGCCTGCTGGATGGTGACTCCTGGAGAGGCTTTCATGTCTAGGCTATATGCTTGGACCTCTGGACCCATTCCTCTCTCATCACCACATACAGGTGGCCAGGGAGATGAAAGAGGACTTGCACAGTCTTATGGCCTGTCTTATGGCCTGTATAAGCCATTCATCAGCCCTGCTGCATTATGTATAATAAAACAAACACATGGGCCACCATCCAGCAGGACTACAGTGGGGTGAGCTTTTGGTGCCAATAGCTGCTATTGGAATCTGAATTGCAGGTCTGCACTGATGCTGCTGGGGGATTTAGTCTTGGGGTCTATTTCAGGGGTAAGTGGTACACCACACTCTGGCCAGTCAAGTTGGAGCAGGAAGGTATCACCAAGGACCTATACCTTTACTGTGTTCTTTTCAGTTGCACTCTCAATATGCTTGTGGCATGAAGACTTCACCAACTGCAAGATCCTTTTCTGGTGCAACAATATGGCTGTAGGGCAGGTTATCAACTCCTTTTAATCCAAGTTCCTGCGTGTCATGAAGCTTGTTTGGACATTTGTGCTCCTATACCTCTGGAATAACATTATTTCTGTTTCCAAGCTGGCATTAACAACAGCACAGCCAAAACCCTTTCTTGCTTCCAGATGGACTGCTTCTGGCTGCTGGCACCAGACGTCAACGAGTCTCTGGAGGCCTTTTGAGCACACCGGTGGAGCCTTGGGTCCCAGAGCTCTTCCATGAGGTCCAAGGCCCCTTAGCACCTGAAATGAGGGCAAAGTCCAAGCGCACTGTCCACAAGTTCAGGACTTAAGAGCACAACATGGTTTGCCCATCGGTTTCCCCATCACAGAATCACAGATGCTGATGTTTGCTCTGGAGCTCAAATCTGAAAGTTTGACTCCTGGGTCTGTGGCAGGTAAAATCTTGGCACTAAAGTATGTGTTAAGCTGGCGGGTCACCCCTCCTCCCCAGTTCGAGTCCTCCCTAAGATGTTTCATCTAGGGCTGGGCCTGAGAGTGTGGGGAGCACCATGATAGTAGGGCTTCCATAACTTTAGTTGCCCATTAGGCACAAATGGGTGGAAGGGAACCTTGTTCTCTGCTGCATTCATGTTGACCGCCTTCGGGGGCCTACTGTGTGAGTGAGCTGGTCCATAGCTCCAAGTGGAATGCCTCTGGTCGGGCGGTGGCAATAGAGGATGTGCCCTGCTCTGCTGATTGATCATATGGGTCCACATTTTGAAGACTGAACAAAGGCTTAGGGGTAGGTGGGTTGCATTGTATCAAGCAAGTGCCCCGTTCATCTGCCAGGTATATGGTATGTGGGCATACTTTGGAATCTGGCCTCTGCTGCCAGGCATGCTCTTAAGGTATGCCAATAGAACCGTCCTCGCCCACTACCAATTCTCGATGGTGGTATGAAAGGTCTGCTTCAACTGCCCACACAGTGCTTTGGTTCCCATTTGTTTAGGATAGGGGCAGCCAGCTTTTCTGCTGCTACAGTGTTCAGCGACGCTAAGATAAAGGGCATTGGTCACTGGAGTTTAGAAGTTTTCCAGTCCTACATCTGTGCTCCCAGGGGGTGGTGCTTGCTGGGTTTCTAAATCTGGTCCCATCTCTTTCAGCCACTAATACATACCTGTCTCTTTTCACGGTACAAGTTTCAGGCCCTCTCAATATTTGACTCAGGACCATCTGGATTGTTGGTCACAGCATCATTCAAGGGGTAGCCAAGATCGCTGGGTACGTGCACTAACGATCACGGTTGGGCATGAACGAGTCAGCCAAAATAATCTGGAAAGGCAGTTAGTACGTGCCCTGGGAACAGCTCCTCCCCATGCTGCACATTGCCTGGGCTCAACCTCATCCACATGTGGTAGTCATTCACCTGAGGGAGAACAACCTGCCCTATGCCAAAGGCCTGGAACTAAGTGTGAAAAGAGATCTCTAAGAAACAAGTTGTCTTTTTCCAGGGGGTTTCTTTTTGTTGACTTACATACTCCAACAGAGAGTCTGGCATGATACCACCCACCTGGGTAGAGTCAGCTGGATAAGGGCAAAAGTCTCAGGTCGGCATGTGGATCATGACTACTGGAGGTGCCTGTATCATCCAGCGGGGGATTTGCCACGATCGGCACAATCTACATTGGATCAACGGGGTTCACCTGTCTGACCTTGGGAACGAGCTGTACCTTGGGGCTTTGAAGGCCAGGGTGGGGGAGCTGCTTAAGTAGTAGCTGGAGGTTGGAGGGGTGAACCAACCAAGGAAAGCTGGTGGTTCTTCTGGTGGGGGTGCTTGGTGCTAGGGTCTTAATGGGAGATCAACGTGGGGGAATTGGGGCTGTCTCGTAAAGAGGTGAGGATTGGGGCCAGGCATATGAGCCTTGTGCAGCTTGATGTGCGCCCCAGCCCCGGGGAGGTATGGGGCGTCACAAGCGTCAACCAAGGTCAGATGCATTGACCGAGGTCCTGGAAGACCTGCAGCCCTCCTATCGTTGCTCCAGGGCCCACCGCAGGGTGCCTCTTTGTTGTCTCCCCTCCTCCCTCCCCAAGTTGTATGTCTTGGGCTCGGTGGGGACAAGGGGGAAGGGGTCCTGGATTAGTCTAGTCAAGGAAAGGGCAGGTATCTGTGTGTGCAACAGGCTGCCCTCACAGACACTCTGTGATGTCTTTGCCGGACCAATTTGACAGGGGAAAATAGTTCACATTGGACTTGGACAAATGTCAAAGAGTGCAACGTTTTAAACCCAGTTTTGTTCTCCAGTGTGCGGTGACAAACTAGACTTTCTACTTAGTTTCCTCATTCTAGCAGACTTTATCCTAACTAGAGCTGTACTAGGCACCAAAATGTTGGTGTTTTAAAAACTTTCTATAATTCTGATATGGGAAGTTTATGAAAAAAATTAAGCTGTGGTATTCTGATGTGGGGTGGTGCCCACTATCTCTGATGCAACTGAGTGTTAATTCACTGATTCATAGTTTTTATATCTGGGCCAAAAATAGGAAACAACTTGTCTCTCTTTTCAGGGAGCTCAGCAGTGGGGTTCTCAGTCTTTAATAAGTTTCTTCTGTGGCTCTCCCCATCAGTTTAGCTTCCTTAGAAAGTCTATCCATCGAAGTACTCTCTTTCAGATGGAATGGGCAAAATTGAGATGTTGGGGTGGGGTGGGGAGTTGTTGACTGGTCTATGGGCTGTTGTAGGGTATAGAGGAGTCTTGTAGATGGAGGGGGGAATGTGAAGAACATGACAAATAGCCATAAGGATGAAAAGAATGAAAGGTGGAAACAGGACAAAAAAAAAGGAAAGTGATATTGACCCATTAAAAAATTATTCTTTCCTGATAGTTTTTAAAGTAGGAATTGAATCCTCTCTCCTGCCCTTCCAAGAGAAACTGCCCGTTATTTACAAATTTACTACTTAAGTGCTAGGTATTTATAGTAATTATTTCATTTCACTGATACTACACCGTTAAATGCCAAAGTTTAGGCGTACATCTCTACACCAAATATCAGTTCTATCTGCAAACCTGACAATGGCAGACTTGACCTTGTCTGTACGGAGAGGGTGGATTGCTTGAGTTGTGCCTACTTGAGTTACTGGCTACCAATTGCAGAATCTATGTTAATCCCAAATATAAACAAGAGCAGCTGAGATCTGAATTAGCTAAGTTTACCCTGGCTTCAGCTGGGGCAAATCACAGCTTCCCTGGATTTACACCAGTGCTGCTATGTTGTTTGCTGGATCCTAAGAACAGACATTAGCCATAGTGGGATAGTAGTGAAAGTTTTGGAAGTTGATATCCTTAAAATGTCTGGAATGTTTTATACAGCAGATTGGATGCTCGTTGTTTATCTATGGGAATAGGTTGGACTTCACTTTTAGTACTGCTTGTTAGAGTTGAGCAGCAGGTATTGGTTACTCCCCCTTTCTCAAATGTATGTATCTATTTTGTTTTTTGAGCTGTGGTAGGAGTTGCACTATGGTCTGTTCAAAGTTATAATAAAGTCATCAAAGCACCATTTT
Organism: Sphenodon punctatus; assembly: GCA_003113815.1. Classification (NCBI taxonomy): domain Eukaryota; kingdom Metazoa; phylum Chordata; class Lepidosauria; order Sphenodontia; family Sphenodontidae; genus Sphenodon; species Sphenodon punctatus. The sequence continues at coordinate 6,242,484 of QEPC01014420.1, read as the reverse complement.
CTGGATGTTTAAAGTATAGGTTTTCCTCTTTAACAGCTGATGTATCAGTGCCACAATGAAATGGGCAACATCAGGACAGCAGGGAGAAATCTATCTGCCTACCTTGATATTAATATATCTCTAATCATTATGAAAAGAAAATGAAAAGAAAAAAAATAACATCACAGAAGCCATTCAAAAGTCAAGAATAATGGCTTGCCTTCCAACACTCCTTTTTTTGACATGAAAGAGCTTGCTCATTTGTGTTTCAGGCTTTCCTGTTGTTCAACCAAGTGAAATGGTTGTCAATCTATTTTAAGCTAGGAAAATTGAACTGGGTTTTTCAGGAGTATTGGTCGGCTTAGTTATGCCAAGCTGTTCCTTTGGATAGCAAAATAGATGCATGCTACGGAAATATCTCTGTCATAGTTGACTAGTCTTAAGTTTTTCTCCCTCCCTCTGTAAAGTTGTTGACCCCTTCACTTTGAATGCAGAAAGACTCTATAGTTCGTTTTAAAAACTATCCGTGACTTTTAATAGAACACTTTAAATTTGGATGAAATTATTATATTTCACTGCGCCATTTGAATTGTTCTCAGTATTTTCTAACTATTCCTCCATGGCTTCAAAAGGGAGAGACATCAGCAAGTAATACTAGAGTAAGAAAAGTGATCAGCCTGTGATATTGGTGCTAATAAACCCTCTTCAGATATTTAATATTTTTAACCATTTTTTTACAAACCAAATGTTAATACACATGCTGGATAGCTAACCACTTCTGGGCATAAAACCTGCTTTTTCTTGAGTGCAATAAGTGATTATCCAACTCATGCTGCTCAGAAAAAGAGGTTTTGTTTTAATAAGCAGCTTGCAGTTTGGCACACAATGCTGAGGAAAGCAACATTATCTCCAGCAGTAAACTCTGCAGTCATTGCAAAGCTTGACAAGAAAATGATTGAGTCTGTTTGTTATACCTTTGTGGGGCTGCCACTGCTGCTGATGGAAATGTTGCTGTTTATTCAGCAATGCAATAACACTTTCTGTAATTTATGGATGCACATTCCCCAGATTACTAAAGGTAATATTGTTGACTAAAGGAAAGTATACGAATGGATAGTTTCAGTTGTTCCTGTCCTTATAAAAGTGATTGACTGTTCACTTTGCACAGGGAAGAATTTGCACAGGCTTCTTACCTCTTAACAATTACAGATTTCCCTTCCTCTGACAGTTACAAATAACACTGACTGTTCTAAGTGGCAAAAATTTACTACTTGTGCAAGCCCAAAGAGCAAGATTTGAGAACTTGGCCCCTTTATACATTATTTCACACTATCTAGGCACTTTCTTGCATAAAGAGTGCATCTTAATACAAACAAGTGAAACCTTAACAATGGGTTAGCAGTTTTTCTATAAAGGCATCAAAACATGTATGCCCTCTTCTCCTCTGATCCCAAGTGCTGTAGTAGCTACTTCTCCTGAGGCCTTAGAAAGTATGAGCCCTTTCTGTAAATGAATTGCTTGAAATTTGTATCCATAACATTAATTCACCTGGTTGCAGCTTTAGGAAGAAACAACTTCGTCAGATCAGTGAGAGTACAAGAAAGAAACGGCCTTCTTAAGATACTTTCAGATGTCATGAATAAATGGCTTGAAAAGGTGCAGAAAGGATCATGCAGTAACTCCATGGATAAATTATCCAGAATGACTTTTCAAGTGTTTACCTTCGGTTTACTGTTGTAGTATACAGTTCAGATATCACAACACACCTGGTGGAAACCCCATATGGGATTACCACATGATGCTTTCTATGGCATTTCAAACTATGCTATTGTGATGCGTGAAAGCATGCTTGAATTTTCCAACTTCCCTTTATCAGTGTAGTTCCTCAAGTAGTGCAATGACGGGTGCTATAGGAAAAACCCATAGATGGATTCATCATCACAGTGCATGTCCTTCAACGCAACTGAATCAGTGGTTCTGCAAGAAGCTGTGTCTACTAGGTTTATACTAGAGGGTGAAGACATGTGAGTAACAAAAGTGGCATCAATCCCTTCCTAATTAAAGCCCGCAGGTTAAAATTACGAGCCTCCAAATTGAACCTGGAGGGAGAGTAACTTTAGTTTCCCTAAAGGTCTGGTTTAGAAGCTTCCATGCTTGGGGTGGAGAGATTGTAAATTGGTTTTATGCTGACTTTTTGCTTTTACTCAATGCGTAGGAATTGGTAGGGGACAGTTTGATTTCCTAGCTCAAGCCTGAGTAGTAGCCTCAAAAGTGGTCTAACTGGCAATGGCTGTATGGCTTTGTATACCTTTTCTAGTCACGTTTCACCCTCCTGTAGAATCTGCAATTGAGGCAACCAAGTGGGTAGTCTACAGCTGCCTATAGTAGCTCTACAAGTTTTTTAGGGGTGAAATGAGAAGCTAAATTGCTGCTCACAAGAAATTTTGCCATCTTTGGAACCGGGATCGATTTCCCGATAATTGTGTGATATCTTGATTCTCACAATACTGAGAGATACTGTCCCGAGTTACTGGCTTTCTGCTTACAGTTTATTGTGTATTGTTCATTTGCCATTTACCGCATTGCTAATGGTACTGTTTTACTTCCAGGTTCATTGTTTCTACATTTCTGAGTGAATAGCTTGCCCCTTAACCTCCATTCCAGTGTCTCCAATCAGATTTGTTGTTTTGTGGTGGTTCTTTTGTTTTGATCAATCTGTAACTGGATTGAAGATTAGTAAAGGAATTGGCACCAGTTAATGAGCGACAAGGAAGTACAAGGAAAAATGGAGTGCGAGAAACGTAGTATTGCGTTGGTATTGTCTCTTGGGATTTGAAATGGATGGCAAAGTGGTAAACAGGATCCCTGTAAGCAGAAAGTCGGGAAATGAAATGTCGATCAAGACATTTTCAAGTACTGAGAAGGTCTTGATTTGACCGAGATGGTATCAGAAACCAGGATTTTGTTGGAAAATCTCGTTTCAACCCTAATTTTCATCTTTATTTATTTATTTATTTATTTATTTAAGTAATTAAGTAATTAATTAAGTAATTAAGTAATTAATAGATTTATATCCCGCCCCTCCTGCCATGCAGCCCGGGGCGGCTTCCACCAGAAGAATCCCCTGCTTGGATGGGACTGCAGTAGAGACCAAAACACAAGCAAAGCTGTTGAAATCAGCCAACAGGTTTCTTTCTTGTCCTGAAAAATTAGTAGTTTGTCTTGATAAGTGGTAATCTATTTATAGTTTTTTGTGGTGTTAGTATTTCTCAAAGTTATACTTAAATTGCTGATTTTTAAAAAAAAAATCTTCTCAAAAAGTTGATCTTGAAAAGGAAAAAAGTAATGGCATAGAAAATGGGTTTGTCTTCAGACACGGTGCTAAATATTCACATGCACTTGAAAAAAGCGTATTGCTTTTCTTTTTCACCATGACTTGATTTTAAGAAAAGCAATTTTCTTTAGAAGTATTTCTTGCCATTTCCTGATTTTTGTTCTGTACTGAAGTGTGACAGAAACACAACTAATACCTGATTTACAACAAAGTCATGAAGAGGTTTAAATTACAAATTAAATGATCTGTCTCTCATATATATTTTTTTTAAAGCTAGGTAACAGTTGTGAAGATAGCTGAATGGGTTACAGTAGTTTTTTAGATTTGATCCTGGAAACTGCTCTGGGATGGAGGAGCCTGGTGTATATAAAAGCAGTTATCAGGATTAGGTTTCTTAATAATGGCTGCGATCCCAAACCACCTGTGCATGGGATCCGGTTTGCACGTGGCACAATGGCCCTGCAATGGACGCGTGCATGGTTTACACACACGGTATGGGACTGGCTCCAATATCCTCCTTTCTAACACTCAGTAAGGCTCCCACTTGCACAAATTGCCTTGAGGCCTGCACCCCAAGTTTTCATGGAAAGTGAAAAGGAAGAAAAGTACAAACCTCGAGATGTCGTTTGAGTGAATAATTGTTCCAAGATTTGATCAAAACTGATTGCTGCAATCACTACATCTGTCATAATGCCTTCAGTTCTATCTTGCAGAATAAGCAAGAGAGAAGCTCATGCTTTTGAGTCGTGTTACATCATTTGAGCTGAAGGCAAAGTACTTATTTTAACTGATCTTATTTTAAAAGACCATTGAAATTTTAAACTTATTGAATTATTTTTGCTCCTCTTCATACCCTGATTAGCCCATCTGCAAAGTCTGATTTTGATTTTGTGTTGTGTGAGTGAACTGTTTAGCAGTTTTCTGCAGCTCTGGTATACAAAAGCAGATCTCTTGGAGTTTATATATTATACAAATATTGTGCAGCTTTCTTACAGACTTTGTATCCATATCAAAATCTTTGGTCTCCTTTAACCTTTTTTTTTTTTTCCCCTTTCTACAATGAACTTTTAAAAAGGAATTTTCTGATTCAGTGTTTCCAACTGATATTCCATAATGAGAGTTAAGTATTACCAAATACTGGGCCGTCCTTTTCAGTGGTGGCTGGTGGACTTTTAGGTTGGTGGGTGAGACTGGCGGGGGGAGGGGCATTATAATTTCACGCTTACATGATCAGTGGAATAGAACACAATTACTGAAAAAGCATAGTGTTATGCAGAATGAAAAACTACACAATGGTGGTGGCATGCAATAGTGAGCAAAATGCAAAGCTCTGTGTAAATAAATAAAAAAGGGAAAAGCTGCATTTTCTTCTATAGATCAGATGCTAGGGGGAAAAAAGGGAGTTCAAGTTTGTTTTAAATAAGAGGACAGTATATGTATGCGTGATTTGTTTCACTTTTAAAATTTGCTATTTTAAAAAGAAAAATTTACTATTTCACTCAGGAGAGAAACCCTGACTATGCCAGGGATGTGAGGAAAGATTCAGGAGAAGTTGGGACAGAGTCAATATACATCAGAAGATCCACACACGGGAGAACCTTTACATGTGCTCTGAGAAATGCTGCAGGTGTGCTTAGCCCTCAGTACACCAGAGAATCCACCCTACCAGAAAAAAGGGCCTGTAAAATCCCTAACTGTGGGGAAAGCTTTAGTGTGAATTTCAATCTTGGTATGTACGAAAGAACCCAAACAGTTCTCTCATTCCCACCACCACCTCAGCTGCAGTTGGGAGAAAAAAGGACATGACTAGAAATTGCAACATGAGGCAGAGCACTTTAGGAAACACTATAGTAAACCAAGAGCTTAGCTACTAAGCCTCACTGATGGTGCTGCATTTCTAATCCCTCATCTCAGACCAGCCTCTCCCATCCCTGCTCTTCTTCCTTTACACCAGGAGTGGGAAACCTTAGACCCAGGGGTTAAATTTGGCCTATGGCAAGTTTTTACTTGACTCTCTTTCAGTTTCTGGATCTGGTTCCTACTTCCAAGAACTGAAAATCTAAGTTCCGGGTAAGGGAGTAGAGATGTGGTCATGCACACAAGGACAGGGGATGGGTCTATGTGACTTCAGGCTTCAAAACCAAAAGCCCTGGGAAAAGAGATGAATTTTTAATAATTTTAAAAATGAATCTCATGATTTTGGAACATGTGGAATTGGATGCCTTGAACTCAGTCTGGGTTTCCTCCCTCAAAGTGCTAGCTTAACTGATGTTAGTGTTTGATTTTTCTTCTTTATGTCCCTGGATTAGGCAGAGTCATTCCTTTTATTTCACTTTGTAGATTTCTTTGCCGCCCCCTCCTGCCGCAGCAGCTTGGAGTGGCTCATGATATCTTAAAACAGTGCAATACACAAAAAACCACTAAAACCAACAATAAAATCCAAAGCAGAGCTTAAAAAACATACCACCTTATACCCAACCCATCACCTGTCTTCCTCACTGAAGGCCTGGTGGAACAGCCAGATCTTACATTGTCTTCGGAAAGAGGGGAGGTCTGGGTACAGGCTAACCTCCATCAGGAGGGAGTTCCACAACCACAGTGCAGCCACTGAGAACAGCCTCCTCATCGTTGCCACCTGTGATACCCGAGGGACCTTAAGGAGGGCAACCCCAGCTGATCTCAGGGGTCGATTCAGAACTCAGAGGGTGAGGTGATCTTGCAGATAGGCGGGGCCCATGCCATTTAGGAAGTCCACAGACCCCTCTTGGGGAAATTACTATTAAATTTAGATCCAGCAGAAGTGGTAGCTCTCCCTGCCAGACCGTGAAGGTAGACTTGAATTCACCAGCACATCAGGTCACAGATCATCCAGGCAGACTGGCAATATACATTTTACAAGTAAGAGGCTAGCTGTGTGTTAAATAGGGACAATTAGATCTGGGTTTCAGGCTATAAGCCGATCGTTAGGGAGGCAGGAAGAATTCTCTTTTACGCATACAGCACCCACTGCACAGATGGTCTGTTGAATAAGGTGATGGGTCAGGATGGAGTGTCCTCTCCTATCAGGTAACCGCTGCTAAGACCTGTTTGCATAACCAAGGAAGTGTTTAGTGCAGGGGTGGGGAACCTCAAGCTCAGGGACTAAATGCAGCCTGCAACTAGTTTTTATTTGCTCTTTGCAGTTCCTGGATTTGGCCTCTGGATCCAGTTTCTACTCCCAAGCACTGAAAAGTTGCACTGGGGGGAGGGGCAGAGATGAAGGCATGCACACATGGAAGAGGGGACAATTTAAAGGGGCTAACACTATTTTCTCCTTTTAAAAACACTAAAACCACACAAGGCTGTGCGCAAACTGCAAAGCAAGTATTTTTGAAGTGTTCATGCTGTTGCAAAAATATTAAATATAAGTCTGTAAGTTAAAGCTTTTGGGAAAACCTTTAAATTCTGTTTGCATTTTTCCCCTACTGCACTATGTCATTGCACAAAACATCCAGACCAAATATCCAATATCCAAAATAATACAAATAGAAACAAATTTTAAAAAAATTAAATATAAAAATATCAAAAAAATAAAGGAAACCTATCAAAATATATATTCAGTAAATGCACAAAATATTCAAATGAAAAATAATTTAAAAAGCAAAAACAAAATATATTAAAAAATCCAAACAACCAAATTTCCTAAAATACAATAATAAACTCAAAAATAAATCCAAAATTAAAAAAACCCACATTACTCAGGGAGGGGGAACAATTAAAGGAGGCTGTACTGTAGTGAACAGTTACAAAAGTCGGTGGTGGTGGTGAAATATATATACATTAAAAATAAATAAAAAAGAAATTAAAATAAACTACTCACCAAAATTGAGAAATCGAGTCTGTGCTCTGCTCCAGTAGCAACCTCCGAACTGGCCCAGACGAGTTCCATGCTGCTGCTGTGTCTTCTGTTCCCTCCCCAACACTTCTCCTGAGGAGGAGGAAGGCACCCTAAAACTGTCCTGATTGGCTAGGTTCCTTCATGCCTCTTTGTCCTGGCCCCTCTTCTAGCCACTTCCCATGCCTTTAATGTGCTGGCGCCCTGCGGACAACCTTCCCAACCCCCCTTGGGACAGCAGTGCATCAAAAGCAACGTGAGGGCCCCTCCTTGCTGCTTCCTCCATCCCTCCTCCCCTTGGTTGAAAAAGAGCTGGCTGTGCATGTCCTGTGGCCAGCCCATCCTTTCCTACATGTTGCTACCTGCCTCCCTGCTGCCTGATACTCCACTGACCAGACATGGTATCCTGCAGCTGATCTGTGCATTTGTGACAGCACACAGACCTGAAAGGCTCTGTGCGCTTCTGTGTAAGTGCCTCAGATCAAGCATGCCTTGCATCTCGGTGTGTCCGATCTGAGGTGCATGCGCATAGAGCCTTTCAACCCTGTGCCCTTTTGCGCATGTGTAGACCAGCCATGTGTGCCATGGAGCATCGGGCAGAGGTGGGGAACTGACTGTGCTGGTGCCAGGCTGGCTGCAGAGCACTGCAGCAGCCTGGAATTGGGGAGAGTGAGGCAGGGGTTCAGGAGGCAGGGCGGTGTCCCCCCACCATCCCTACCAGATGCGCCGGATTCTGTTTTATATTAATGATTTAGGAAGCAGTGTGACATTATTATTTATTATATTATTATTATTAA